>CM057339.1:326653019-327043710 GCA_030015575.1 Agapanthus africanus
ATCTTAAATGCGATGGATGCAAACGGGTATCCGAAAAGTTATAAAACTATAAAATGGTAATGTGGGATGTACAACTAAACAATAAGTGATATAAATATTGATATAATAATATTAATATGGATAGCATATTCGAAGCGATTAGTAACTATAAAAGATGTATTGATTAACCATGCACAAGAAGGTTCCGTTCAGAAATTTAGTGTCACCCTAATTTGTAAAATAGCTTAAAAATAACAAATGTTCTCCAAAAGAGACGTATCTTATACCAAAACAAAGATAATTCAATAAGGTTTTCAGTTTTATAAGTATAAGCATCTCAGGTTATCCCTACAAAAAGTTATGAATACTCAAAGTTGAAAGTTTGCTGCTGGAATTTCCCTGGACAGCAGTTTAGAGACGTGTTCATTTGCATTTTACGTTAATTAAACAATTTATTTTGCAAGTAAATATTTCATAGAGTTATAGTATTCTGAATTAGCTTCGTAACGAACTAAAGAACGTATACTAATGATTTTTCTATGATTTATAATGAATTTTATAAGATAAGGTGTACAGTAAATTTCAGATTTGTCATATCTGATTTTTCAACGACATTTCATATGTAAACTATAAGATTTTCAAATGTATAACATTATAAAATGAAGATTATAAAAATATATAGCATGTAGTAAGATTAACTTGCCTCGATGGGTCGCGAATCGGGAAAACGGAACGTTAACCGTCGGCGGGGAAAACTCGCGACGGCGCACGGTTCACGGAATGAACCCAAATGACGAACAAAGGAACTACACGGGTCGGGGTATCTCGCTGGAACGTCGAGAAACGTCACCGGCACGACGGAATTCCGGCAACAAAAGAACAGTTAAAAGAAATGAGAAACGAGACATGAAGCAAGAAGAGAAAAATGATAAAGAGAAGTACGAGAGAATATATGAGGGAGAGGGAGAGAGAGGAAAAAGTGGAGAGAGAGAGAGAGAAAGTGGGGCCCACGGGGTTAAAGGGGAGGTTGTGATTGGTTGAGAGAATAAATTGAGAAGGATATAAAAGATTGTAAAAATATTATATGGTTAACTTAAAGATTTAAAAGATAGGTAATGAACAGTAAAATATCAGGTTAGTTAGAAAAATATATGTGATGGTTTTAATAATATTAAAATTTGGGATTTTGGCGCCAAATGAAACATTTCCAAATTGCGCCCGGGTTGGGTCCAAAAATTCGAAATTCAAATAATAGGATTTTAAGCGGGTTCCAAATTTTAAAATGAAATGTTTTATGATTAAAAAGCATACTCCCAAAACGGACACACGCACGTGCACGTAGCCATCCAAACTCGCCCGTTTCACTGAACGGGACGAGAACACAATGCACGGACGCTACCACGAGGCTAAGGATGTCAAGTAGGCCAAGATGAATATTTTCAATTTCATTTTAGATGCTAAAATTTGTTATATGTAGAAATGACTTTGCCGGGTAAATTTTACAGTAAGCAACAAACAAGCAAATTAAATGAAATGAGTACCACATTATGCTCAAACAGTAACTGAAAATAGTAGCATTGGGCTCGGGTGTTACATTATACCCAACTACAAAAGAATTTCGTCCTCGAAATTCCAAAAATACAAGATAGAAAACTACAGGAAAAGGTGAGGAAACTTTTGTCGGATCTCGTCTTCTCGCTCCCAAGTGGATTCTCCATGCGATCGATTACCCCAAGAAACGAGCACAAGAGGGGTAACCTTGTTCTTAAGAACCTTTTCCCCTACGATCCATGATTTCAACCTGTCGCTCCTCAAAAGTTAGGTCTTCCCGTACTGTTAACTCCGAATGATCCAAGACGTGTGTTTCATCTCGAACATACCTTCGTAGTTGAGATACATGAAACACATCGTGCACACCTGCCAAGGACTGTGGTAACGCCAAACGGTACGCTAGCTCTCCAACACGCTCCAATATCTCAAAGGGTCCAACGAATCGAGGACTAAGCTTTCCCCGACTCCCAAAACGAATCACTCCTCTAGTCGGTGATATCTTCAAGAATACCAAATCACCCACGGCGAACTCTAGAGGTCTTCTTGACGTGTCAGCCCAACTTTTCTGTCTGTCTTGAGCTGCCTTCATATGCTTCCTGATTGTATTCACCTTCTCGACTGTCTGTACCACCAAATCTGGTCCTAGTAACCTTCGTTCACCAACATCATCCTAACAAACAGGTGAACGGCACTTACGATCATACAACGCTTCAAACGGAGCCATCTGAATAGTCGCTTGGAAACTATTGTTGTAAGAAAACTCCACCAAGTGTAGGTGATCCTCCCAAGAACCCTTGAAGTCCAACATGCATGCCCTCAACATATCTTCAAGAGTTTGGATCGTTCTCTCCGATTGTCCATCAGTTTGAGGATGATAAGCTGTGCTAAACTTCAATCGAGTCCCCAAACTTTCCTGTAAACTCCTCCAGAAGTGTGACAAGAACCGAGTGTCCCGATCGGACACGATGCTCACCGGTACTCCATGCAATCTTACAATCTCCTGCATGTACCGCTCTGCCAAAGTCTCCGTTGATTGACCAACCCGAAAAGGAATAAAGTGAGCTGCCTTGGTCAACCGATCGACAATCACCCATACTGCATTGTTGCCATTTGGACTTCGCGGTAAAGCCGTCACGAAATCCATGGTTATATGTTCCCACTTCCACTGAGGAATCGGAAGTGGTTGCAACAAACTAGCAACCCTTTGGTGTTCAGCCTTGACTTGCTGACATACCGAGCACTTAGCCACGAAGCGAGCAATCTCCCGTTTCATGCCTTCCCACCAGAAATGCTGTCGAATATCTCGGTACATCTTTGTACCTCCTGGATGTATAGAATAAGCTGAACTGTGTGCCTCCTTCATAAGCTCTTCACGAACATCCCCCTTTGGCACACACAAACAGCTACCATACCTCAACGAACCATCTTCGTAGACCAGTAAATCTGTTCGTAGTCCAGCCTCAACCCGCTCTCGAAACTTCTGCGGTCTAGGATCCTGCGATTGTGCCGCTTTAATCTTCTCAACCAAGGACGACTGTACTTGCAACTGCATCAACTGTCCCGTAGAATGTGGTAGCACAACCTCCAAGTCGAATCTTCGAAAATCTGCAATGATCTCCTTCTGCGTAGTTAATACCTGAATTGCTGGTAACCGACTAAGCGCATCCGGTACAACATTAACCTTCCCCGGATAGTACTTAAGATCAAGATCGTAGTCAGCCATCAACTCCAACCATCTATGCTGCCTCATGATAGGCTCCTTCTGCGTGAACACGTACTTCAAGCTCTTATGATCTGTAAAAACTTCGACTCTTACACCCAAAAGGTAGTGTCTCCAAATCTTCAAAGCGAAAATCACAGCCGCAAGCTCCAAGTCATGAGTTGGATAATTCTTCTCATGGGTCTTCAGTTGTCTTGATGCGTATGCTACGACCTTCCCATGCTGCATCAAAACACATCCCAATTCTTTCCCAGATGCGTCGCTATGAATCATCAGTCCTCCGGAATTGTCTGGTACGGTCAGGATAGGGGCGGTTATCAACTTCTGCTTCAACGTCTCAAAGTCAACGCACACTTATCCGTCCATACAAAAGATACCTCCTTACGCATAAGCTTGGTCAGCGGTTCTGCCAAACGAGCAAAGTTCTCCACAAATCTCCTGTAGTATCCGGCTAATCCAAGGAAACTTCTTATCTCAGCTACATTCCTTGGAATAGGCCAATCTCGAACTGCTGCAATCTTTTCGGGATGGACGGCGATTCCATCACCCGACACGACATGTCCCAGAAATTTCACTTCTTCCAGCCAGAATTCGCACTACTCATCTTCGCATAAAGCTTCTCCTGTCTCAACATCTGCAGGACCTAATGATATCCGGATCGCAAATCCAGTTTCGAGAATACTCTCGCGCCACTAAGCTGCTCAAAAGTCCTCCAATGCGAGGGATCGGGTACTTGTTCTTAATAGTCGTCCGGTTCAATTCTCGATAATCAATGCACATCCTTCTCGTGCCATCCTTCTTCTTTACTAAAAGAACTGGAGCTCCCAAGGCGAGTTGCTGCTTCGAATCCAACCCTTCTCAAGTAATTCACCAACTTGCTTCTTAACTCCTTCCAATTCCACTGGTGCCATTGGATAGTAAGCTTTAGACACTGGCGCTGCACCAGGACTAAGGTCAATCATGAACTCCACGTCTCGCTTCGGCGGTAAGCCCGATATATCTTCAAACACGTCCATAGAACCGCGAACAACTGCCGGCTCTTCATTACTATCAACTTCCATAGCTGCAAGAACACTGTTTGTCGGCCTAGCCCTAAACTCGACTGGCCCGACAGAACTGCTTCCTTACCGCAACCGCTGTCTACATTGTTGGCCATGAAAGGTCCAGCAAGACTACTGAGTCTCGTCCATTCTGCTGCACGCACGTCCACGGTTGCTCCATTCTGCCTTAGTCCGATGAACTTCTCTTCCATTTCCTCCGCACAGTCCGCGGAAGGACTTCTCCAGTAAACTCTTAGAAAAAAATCCGCCCACTGCTTGGCCTGGGCAAACGGTTCTCCTCCACAAGCCAACACTCTCGGCGTAATCCACTAGTTGAATGCGCACCACATCAACTCCTTTGTCCTCTGGAATCTGTGCCGCAATCAGCAAATTCTCCGTGCTGACTAGCCACTGCTCGGCTGGCATGGCTCCTCCAAACCAATGAAAGTAGTAGGACCCACACGTCTGAACTCTGCCACGGTCCCTACTCGGTCAACTGGTCTAGTTCCAATCTTGTTCACAGACTGCTGAACGATCTGCAAACCTTCCTGAAACGAGTCCGCTTGCTGCTGGATCAGCTCGGGCTGTTTCTTTGATTTCCAGCATTCCTCTTATCACTCCAAGCATGGCGGCTTCGTTCACACGCCTCTGGTACGTCTTCAACTTCTTACCTGTCATAATCCTGAACTCAAAACACCCAATATTAGCATGATGATAGATTCTGAATATGGATCAAGGCTAGAACTCCAAGATACTTAAATAGAGTACCGCATTGTAGCTATGCCGCGGTATCATAGCCGCAATTACTTAACTCCACCCAAGTCGCCTAAGTCCTAGAGATAACAAGGAATTAGGTTTTCGAATTGACAATGCAAAGTAAGTTTGCATGTCGACATGATCCGGAAGAATGATTCAAAGATGGTAAAACGGTCAAGGTGGCTGGACATGTTTCCTAATCACGGGTGTTCTGATTCGTGTATTGGGTACAATACCCAACTACAAAAGAATCAACCCAACTAACCTATGGCTCTGATACCAAAAGAACCATGTCACGCCCCGCTTCCCAGAGTACGCAAGATTGAGCACGTGACATAGCCAACCATGCTACCTGTGGGTAGGAAGTATCCATCCACAGTCACATTACGGCTGTAGAGATATCAAGAACAAGATAAATAAACTATCTAACACATGTCCAAATCCATAATAACCAGAGTCAATGATAAATAAGTGCGGAAGCAAATGATCCAATGCAATAATAGAAAGGTACGTCCCGTAATGCGGGATCACACCTGGAAATAAAATGCAATAAATGAACTAACCACTACAGAACTCGCAAATTAGCCTGTTGGCTGAAGTACTCCTGCTCAGTTGTCGACAGTGGTAAAGAATCTGGGCCATGCAAAACCCAGACGTCAGCGCGTCATGTCAACCAATAATATAATATGAACATGGTAATAAGCAATGCAGGTATGAACATGAATAAAGCAGTACTAAGAAATAACAGTGCAGGGTAATGTGCAGTGGTAACTAAACTGTCCTATCAGGGTTCTACTCTACAGTCTTTGAAATCAAATTGATGAATCGTCGATGTAACCCAATAGTATCCCGTACATACCCGGGACCACGGCCACAATATTCTCGGCTGCAGCCGAGACATGCCGTTAGGCACAGAATAGGAAAGTGTACACTCGGTATTACCCCGTACATACCCGGGATCACGGCCACAATATTCTCGGCCGAAACCGAGACATGCCGCTGGGCACAGAATAGGAATGTGTACACTCGAACGGTAGTGAACTGTCGAGTTACAAGTCAGGTTCATCTTTGATTTCCCCATACCCCCAAGTTATGTATGTCAGGTCAGGTATTCAGTAGTCAAGGATCAATGCCAACATATGATCAAGTAAAAGTAGGTCTGTCTGGATAGACGACAGGAACGGTCCATGGGGACTACATGTTATGTTTGTTGGCATTAAACACAAGATCAGGTAACAGGTAAAGCCATGGTACATCAGGTCAAGCCAGGTAATGTATAAAGGTGTCATGTCATGTCAAGAGTGCACGGTACCATGTCATGTCAAGTAGGAAGTGTAACAGGTCATGTCAGGAAGCACAAGATGTCATGTGGGTGCTCATAATCAAACTAACATAAGCATGTGTATAAATAAACAAGCATGAGTACTATCAGAACAATAAACTGGAACATATAATATGATATGCAAATAGATATAATTTCAAGGATATGGATGCACAGTTATCGATTAGGGTTACATTTATAGTTCCAATATTAATTAGGATGCAATTTATTAAACATGGAGTGTTAATATCACATTATTATGTAGTAATGTGATCTATGGATGCAATTATATGGATCTTAAATGCGATGGATGCAAACGGGTATCCGAAAAGTTATAAAACTATAAAATGGTAATGTGGGATGTACAACTAAACAATAAGTGATATAAATATTGATATAATAATATTAATATGGATAGCATATTCGAAGCGATTAGTAACTATAAAAGATGTATTGATTAACCATGCACAAGAAGGTTCCGTTCAGAAATTTAGCGTCACCCTAATTTGTAAAATAGCTTAAAAATAACAAATGTTCTCCAAAAGAGACGTATCTTATACCAAAACAAAGATAATTCAATAAGGTTTTCAGTTTTATAAGTATAAGCATCTCAGGTTATCCCTACAAAAAGTTATGAATACTCAAAGTTGAAAGTTTGCTGCTGGAATTTCCCTGGACAGCAGTTTAGAGACGTGTTCATTTGCATTTTACGTTAATTAAACAATTTATTTTGCAAGTAAATATTTCATAGAGTTATAGTATTCTGAATTAGCTTCGTAACGAACTAAAGAACTTATACTAATGATTTTTCTATGATTTATAATGAATTTTATAAGATAAGGTGTGCAGTAAATTTCAGATTTGTCATATCCGATTTTTCAACGACATTTCATATGTAAACTATAAGATTTTCAAATGTATAATATTATAAAATGAAGATTATAAAAGTATATAGCATGTAGCAAGATTAACTTGCCTCGATGGGTCGCGAATCGGGAAAACGGAACGTTAACCGTCGTCGGGGAAAACTCGCGACGGCGCACGGTTCATGGAATGAACCCAAATGACGAACAAAGGAACTACACGGGTCGGGGTATCTCGCTGGAACGTCGAGAAACGTCACCGGCACGACGGAATTCCGGCAACAAAAGAACAGTTAAAAGAAATGAGAAACGAGACATGAAGTAAGAAGAGAAAAATGATAAAGAGAAGTACGAGAGAATATATGAGGGAGAGGGAGAGAGAGGAAAAAGTGGAGAGAGAGAGAGAAAAAGTGGGGCCCACGGGGTTAAAGGGGAGGTTGTGATTGGTTGAGAGAATAAATTGAGAAGGATATAAAAGATTGTAAAAATATTATATGGTTAACTTAAAGATTTAAAAGATAGGTAATAAACAGTAAAATATCAGGTTAGTTAGAAAAATATATGTGATGGTTTTAATAATATTAAAATTTGGGATTTTGGCGCCAAATGAAACATTTCCAAATTGCGCCCGGGTTGGGTCCAAAAATTCGAAATTCAAATAATAGGATTTTAAGCGGGTTCCAAATTTTAAAATGAAATGTTTTATGATTAAAAAGCATACTCCCAAAACGGACACACGCACGTGCACGTAGCCATCCAAACTCGCCCGTTTCACTGAACGGGACGAGAACACAATGCACGGACGCTACCACGAGGCTAAGGATATCAAGTAGGCCAAGATGAATATTTTCAATTTCATTTTAGATGCTAAAATTTGTTATATGTAGAAATGACTTTGCCGGGTAAATTTTACAGTAAGCAACAAACAAGCAAATTAAATGAAATGAGTACCACATTATGCTCAAACAGTAACTGAAAATAGTAGCATTGGGCTCGGGTGTTACAGGAACGCTAAACGACACAACCACCCAGCCTAGACCCTGATCGTACCGATCACGCATTCACAACACAATATATATCGTGGAAGGTAATATATATAACATCACAACGTCAATTGAAATCCATGCCTAATTTATCCGAAAACCTAGTAAGCAACTTTTAATCATTTTAGCTCAAATCTAGAAGTTTAACCAAAACTAGTAGCCACAATCACATAATAGCTTGATTAAACCACTCAAACCCTTACTAGAATTTTAATCTCACCCATATAAGATTTAGTAAAAGCTAGTTTGCATTTAAGATTAATTAGACAATTAGGAAAATAACAAATAACAATCTCACAACTAGATTAAGTTTTCCTTGTCTAAACAACTCACTTAACCATTACAATAATCAAAACCTTAACTTGATCTACAAAAACTTTTCTTAAATTTCTAAACATGCAAATTAAAGCCTTATTTAAACATCTAATAAGCTAGATTAATGTATTGAAACAACAACTAAGTTTAGGGTTAGGATTTTATACCTTAATACTTGATTCTAAACATGCAAAAGAATTCCAAGATAGACTCCAAAATACTAACTTTCATGAAGATCCAAGCTAGATTTAGGCTAAAGAATAATGGGTATTGATTTGTTTTTGAGTTTGTGGGATTATTTGATGATTTTTGATGATTTATTTGAGCTTGAAGAAGTGGAAATGAGGTGAAAGAAAAGAGAGGGCAGCAAGGAGGAGTTCGGCCAAGAGAGGAAAATGGGAAGGTTATGGAAAAGTGTAGAAGGAAACTAGGTTAAAAACACATTAAAGCTCACTTACTTTAAGCCACCTCAAAACCTTTTAATTAAATTTTCCATTAACCCTCAAAATATCTAGATATTTTCCAAGATATTTTCAAAGAAGTCAAAGATGCTTAATCTTGTGATTAAGTTAGCATGGAATCAAATTAGCATAATTAACCTAATCCAAATTGTAATTACCACTAATTAAGTGCATAATTAAAAAACATATAATAATATTTTAATTAAGGAAAAATACTAAAGTGAACTAAAATTTTCAAGTGACTAACTAAATACCGCAACTAGCAAATTCCTAGTTAAACTAGGTGTAGTTAAGTCTATACAGATAAATGAACACTTCTAGGTTTTTACGGAAAACACAATTTATTTTACCTATTAACGGAAAATTCTCCTAAACGATTTCTAAAACGTTACATTGAGTTAGAGATTCTTCATGGTGGATCATCTTCGTCCTCGAAGATCCTTAAGCAAGCTCGTTCCTTTCACCAAGTGGAGCCTACGAAGAGTTCTAAGGACTACTACTTAGAGAAGAATATAATTTTGTGTTGGAGGATAATGTTATGAACATTTTCCTAAATCAAAAGTTAATTGGTTTTGGTACGTTGTGTAACGGTATATACGTTCTGAATCAAACCACAGTTCTAAGCATGCAGAACACACACAAGAGGAAAAGTTCAGAAATGAACGAAGTATTCTTGTGGCATTGTAGACTTGGTCTATCAATGCAACAAGACTAGCTAAGTTGCATAAAGATGGATATTTGAATCCGTTCGAATTTACATCTTATGAAACTTGCGAGTCATGTCTCAAAGGCAAAATGACCAAAACTCAGTTTACTGGATACGGAGAAAGAGAAACTGAATTCTTGGGACTGATTCATAGTGATGGGTGAAGTCCTATATCTACTCATGCTAGAAATGGTTCCTCGTACTTTATTACATTCACCGATGATCTCTCAAGATTCGGACATGTGTTCTTGTTGAAACACAAGTCTGAAGCTTTTGAGAAATTCAAGGAATATAAGTATGAAGTTGAGAACCAAACGGGTAAAAGTATTAAAATCCTACGATCTGATCGGGGAGGAGAATACTTAAGCATGGAATTCCAGGATTATTTAAAAGAGAATGATATTCTCTCTCAGCTTACTGCTCCGTATACACCATGGCATAATGGTGTATTGGAACGGAGGAATCACACCCTATTAGATATGGTGCGCTCTATGATGAGTACTGTTGAGTTACCAATTTTCTTTTGGGGTTATGCGCTTGAGATAGTCGCATACTTATTGAATCAAATTCCATCAAAATCTGTGCCTAAAACACCATATGAGATGTGGAGTGGAAAGAGACCGTATCTTAAACGAGTTAAGATATGGTTTGTCCGGCCTATGTCAAAAAACAAAATCCGAACAAACTCGAGGCAAGGTCGGTTCTTTGCAAGTTTGTGGGATATCTAAAGAATTCACATGGATATCTATTTTACCACGGTGAGGAACAAAAGGTGTTTGTTGCTCAACATGCCACCTTTTTAGAAAAGGAATTTCTTGTGAAAAAAATTAGTGGTCATGAGGTAGAACTGGAAGAAGTTCCATCCACACAAACTATAACTGACGATTTAGTGGAGCCGGAGGATTCGATAGTCCCCAACGAACCTCAGCCACTCCGCAGATCTAGTAGGGTTCCTCATCCACCTAAGAGATACTACGGTTTTCTCATAGACGGTGGGAGCGAGGATTGCATCATGGAAGATGATGATCCAACTAGTTTCAAGTAGACCATCACAAGTTGAGACTCTGTGAAATGGATGGATGCTATGCGATCTGAGATGGAATCCATGTACACCAATAAAGTATGGACTTTGGAAGTTGCTCCTAAAATGGTAAAACCCATTGGGAGCAAGTAGATTTTTAAGAAGAAACTTGGTGTAGATGGAAAAGTTGATACTTTCAAAGCTAGACTTGTAGCAAAAGGTTTTCGTCAACGACCTGGTGTTGACTATGATGAAACCTTTTATCCAGTAGCTATGCTTAAGTCTACAGGTTCCTACTTGCCATCGCTGCATACCATGACTACGAAATCTGGCAGATGGACGTCAAGACCGCTTTTCTAAATGGTGATTTAGAAGAGAGCGTGTACAAGACACAGCCAGAGGGCTTCGTAGACAGTGGGAGCAATGGAAGCGTGTGAAAGCTTCTTAAATCAATCTACGGATTAAAGCAGGCATCGCGGAGCTGGAACATCTGTTTTGATGTAGCAGTCAAAGAGTTTGACTTCATAAAAAACGTAGATGAACCTTGTATATACAAGAAGGTTGTAGAGAGTAAGATTGTCTTCCTCGTATTGTACGTGGATGACATACTCTTGATAGGAAACGATGTTCCTATGCTACACTCGGTCAAGCTCTTCTTATCACACAGATTCTCCATGAAAGATCTGGGTGATGCCTCCTACATCTTGGGGATTAAGATTTATAGAGATAGATCTAAACGAATGTTGGGATTGTTCCAATCCAGTTACATAGAGACTATACTAAAGAGGTTTAGTATGGAAGATTCTAAGCGTGGTAATTTACTTACTTGCTCAGGAATCACTCTCTCCAAAGAGATGTCTCCCAAGACTGATTTGGAGAGGGCTCGCATGCAAGGGATACCCTATACTTCGGCAGTCGAGTCTATCATGTATGCGATATTGTGTATCAGACCGGATGTAGCCTACGCACTTAGTGTAGTAAGCAGGTATCAATCGGATCCTGGGGAGAATCACTGGACGGCTGTGAAGAACATTCTTAAGTACAAAAGAAGGACTAAAGAAATGTTCTTGGTGTATGGTAACGGAGAACTCCAGATGGAGTCCTTTACCGATTCAAGCTTCCAGAGTGATAAGAACGATAGTAAGTCGATCTTGGGTTTTGTCTTTACCCTCAATGGAGGGGCGGTATGTTGGAAGAGTTCCAAGCAAGATACCGTGGCAGACTCGACGATGGAGGCTGAATACATCGCTGTCAATGATGCCGCCAAAGAGGTTGTCTGGATGAAAATGTTCATTGCTGAACTTGGTGTGGTTCCATCCATTGAGCATCCAATACCCTTGTATTGTGATAACAATGGATCTGTGGTTTTATCCAAGGAACCCCCGGTCCCATCAGCGATCCAGACATATTCTTAGGCGGAATCACCTGATCTGAAAGATAGTTGATCGCTGGGAGATCGAAGTCAAGAGAGTTGACACGAAGAACAACACGGCGGGTACACTCACAAAGGCCCTCCCCCAGACGCAATTTGAGAGACTTTTTGGGATGTTGGGTATGATATACTACAACAACTGGCCTTAGTGAAAGTGGGAGATTGTTAGGAATATGTATGCCTTAGAGGCTATTATTGTATGATATAATGGATGCTTGGACATATATATAGAGGACTTTCTTGCTCGACATGATAGTATGCTATCTAGTTGCTCTTTATCTTAACATGTACACCAGTATTATTATACTGTCTCTCTGATACATGTTGATAAAGCCCTTAGGATATGTAATTGACTATCAGGACTATGATGCAGATCATACTAGTGGGGCCAGGGTGGTCCGTAAGTACATCCTTTAATTGTTCCTAATCGAGGGAGTATCGAGACATGGCATCGATATTCCAGAGTAGACTAGTGTGTACGTTTCTTGACCCTGTATAGGGCGATGGTTGATCCCATAGCCATTGGTGTTTGACATCAGAGATTGTGCACAGGTGCTCATTAGAGAATGGATACACCGAACAGGACTCGCCGAGAACTCCTAGATGGTACTATACCTATCATCAGATAGCAGTTCTCTGATGACACTGGTACAAGTTAGTCTGTAGACCTGAGATCGTCATATTGTCTTATGTGGTTCCCACTGTGCTTTGATTTCCTCCCTACCACGGCTCAAAGGAGTCGTGCAAACAGGTGGATTTTGGGTACAGTCCCGAATCACATGGATGCAGTGAGCGATAGGAGGGGTTTCGTCTCTCCCGGTATAGGGAGTTGATGTTGCGTTATGCTTGATTGGCTATAACAGAAAGTCCTTGGCCAGGGCTGACGAGATTTACTGGTAAATGTTATCAGTAGTTTCTCAAACCGTTATGAGCCACACATCGGCATGGATTATCAAGTTACCGGGGTCTGACGTTTCCACCCCCAGACTCGATATGCGACATATCAGACGAAAAGACCGGACTGTACGGTAAGTGTTACTTATAGGCTTCATGGGAGTTTGGACAAGTTTTCTTGTTGATCTTCTATTCGCTCAATACCTGGGTAGCCGTTATGTCCAGCTAGTACCGCTGACGGCTTGTGGGTAACTGATATGATCACTACCTACTGCTGGTGTATTGACGAGTCTTTAGAGTCCCACACAGAGGTTTCCTAACTCAAACGAAACGAAGTAGGGCACATATGTGATATGTGCGGGACCTTGATTAAATACGTGTATGTGATACCGTATTCTGTTCTCGCGATATATAATATCGGTCGGTTATATGTGATATAACCGGGTTATTGAATTAAGTGTTGATTCGATAAATTTATATACATATAAATGATATTAGTCGGTTATATATGATATAACCAGATTATTGAATCAAGTGTTGATTTAATAATTTGATATATATATTTATATATTTGATATATTAATATATATTAACTAATATTAGCTCACTAAAGATTTTCTTCTATTTGTAATACATTTTATATATATGTGATATATATATATATATATATATATATTGTGTCATGGTGGATGATACATTGGACATCGGTGTATGAGACTCACACCAAGACTAAAAATTATATGGGTCATTATTTATTAAGAGTTAATTCAAAATTAGGTGGAAAATTTGCATGGCTTAGATGCTTGTGGAAGCATATGGAAACCATGACTCATACCACTAATTTTGTTTTACTCTAGATATTTTATAATCCAACCATTATCTTTAACCCATGGTGAACTCTCTACATTATCACTTGAGATTTTTCCTCACCCTAGTTTATCTTCTTCTTCCTCTCAAGAGAGCTCTCTGGGTTTTCTTAAGGTGAGAAAAATAAAAGAGAAAGTGATTTCTAAAGTGAGCAAAATACCTACTTTATCAATCTATACCAAACTAGCCCTTTAGTATAGGTTGTTTTCTTCACTAATTCCTTAATTAGTGAAGACGTAGCTTGAGTTAGAGATTCTTCAAGGTGGATCATCTTCGGCCTCGAAGATCCTTAAGCAAGCTCGTTCCTTTCACTAAGTGGAGCCTACGAAGAGTTCTAGGGACTACTACTTGGAGCTTTAGAAGTGAAGGACCAGTCTACAAAGGTTGTATTCTCTATTCACTTAGTGTAAAGTTTGTTTACATGTTTTCAACCCCTAATTCTCTAGTTTGATTCTAGGTTAGCATGCTTTAGCACACTAGATTTGTTTAAATTGTATACTCGATGCTTCTTAAAACCTAGTAGTGATGCTAAGTCATACTTTCAGTTTGCAAGTCGGTCTCCATGCCAAAGGTGATCTATATCGAGGAACCCTCATCAATCTTCATCTCCGCAAAACTAAGAAACCTAGTGAAGAAACTTGATAGCATATGTTGCTAAGATACGCAATCAAGTGATGCAGTGGTCTCACATTAATATTTTATCTCTTTAGTCCACCATTTCCAAAACTCAAGAGAGAGCTGGGATGAAGAAGGAGAAAAGATGAAGAGATAGCGTGCAAGAATGAATGGCTAAGGAATAAACAATATCAACCATATCATTTAAATCCCATTTTCCAATTAAATAATAAAATTCCATGTCTCTCTACATCCTTCTTTCCACCTCATTTCTTTTCTATTTAAATTAAATAAAACTAAATAAGGTGTCACCTTTTATACACACACACAAACAAACATCAATTGTGTATCATATACACAAACCCGTATTTGTATCGCATACAAATACCAATAAGAGAGAAAAATATAATGTGAACATAATACTATAAATATATCTATCCTATATATATTAAATCATCACTTGATTTAATCATCCAGTTTAACCTAAACCGGCTAGTATTACCAAACGTTCGATCATCACATATAATCGAACTCATGCACGTATTGCTATACGTGCTCACTACATTGTTTTCCCTGAGGGGGAAAAACCTCTGCGTGGGACCCTAAAGACTCGATCAATATGCTGCCGGTAGGTTAAGATCATATCCATCAACCCACAAGCACGTCAGCGGTACTAGCTGTACGTAAAGATTACCCAAATATTTATCAAAAGAAAAGTCGACAAGCAAACTCCTCCGAACACAATTAGAGCCTATCAGTGCCAGTCATTGTACAATCCCGTCTCTTCGTATAAGAGTGTCGCATACCGGGTCTGGGGGATGGAATCTGTCAGACCTCTAATAACCCGATAGGTCATGCTGACAGAGAACTCATAACCACTAGAGATACAACTGATAACACTTATCAGTTTATCTTAACTGCCATGTCCATGGAATTCTGGTTATAGTCATGTCCTGCACAGCGCGACATCAACTCCCTATACCGGGAGAGTCGATACCCTTTGACCGCTCATTACCTCCATGTTCTTCGAGACTATACAAACTAAAACCTGTTTGCACGCCTTTTTAAAGCCATGATAGGGTAGTAATCAAAGTACAGTGGAAACACCTACAAGACACTATGGCAATCTCAGGTCTAGGGACTTCT
This sequence comes from Agapanthus africanus, assembly GCA_030015575.1. NCBI lineage: Eukaryota > Viridiplantae > Streptophyta > Magnoliopsida > Asparagales > Amaryllidaceae > Agapanthus > Agapanthus africanus. The sequence goes on from CM057339.1 coordinate 326,668,750, forward strand.
AAGTACTCGTGTCACCAGAGAACTTGTAACATTTCAGAAAATACAAAATATTATTTTGGAATTTAAATAATAAAATATTGAGTTTTACGGATATTATACGAATATAGATTTGAGTTTTCGTAGAATGGTACAGTTATATACCTATAATTTTGGAAAATAATTAGAATTTAAAAATGAAATATCATTTATGAAAGCATTTATTTGCTTTGGGCTTTTTATAAATTAATATATAATTATTTCCATACGAGTTTAATGCTAAACTTAATTAGTGTTTTCCTAGTTGTGCCTTAAACCAAATTTATTGTGTTAGCCATGTTTTAAAGTGTCATGACATGTTAAGTGCATGGTAACATTTTCATTTTAACAATGGTTTTTAATTGTTTTAAAGAGAAAAAGAAAATGAGAGGTGACAAGAGACATGGAGGTATGGGTGTAGGAGAGAGAACGAGAGAGAGGGAGGGGTATGGTTGCATTAACCATTCTTTTTCCTTCATCGTTTTCATTTCCTCATTCTTCTTCATCTTCTTCCTCTCATTTTCTCCACCTCCTCCATCCCTCACTACCACCTCAGAACCCCACCCTAACCACTTCAAAACACACAAAAACCTTCACAAAAAATGTTTCTAACCTCATCCTAAGCTTCATGGCATGATCAAGTTTATGTTTTGAGCTCTTTTGACCATCTTAGAATTTTCTTGAGTTGCTTCTTGAGATAAAACTCTCACCTTTCTTCAAGTCTTTAGATTTCCTAACCTCACAAACTAGTTAGAGTTAGTTTAAAGCTAATATGTGCATGTTTTATAAGCATACGTTTTTCTAAAGTGAGATTTTGAGCATAATACTTGTAGTAGTGACATAGTAGGGGGTTTAGTGAGTGTATACTAGCCTATTAATGATAGTATCCCTGGTTTAGATGAGTTTAGAAGTTTCAAAAATGAGTTTAGAATTTTCCGATGTCAGTTTTGATTGAGTTTTGAGGATCAAAGGAAATTTGGTACTATTTGGGATCTCTGAAAATTTAACAGAGGATACAGAGAGATGTATAGACCAGTAGAAAGCTACTGTAGAAGCCCGAGCCCCTATCTCTTTTTCTTGGCCACCATTTTATTCGTTTTGACTGCAATTTGCGGGTCAATTTTGGAATTAGGTTTTGAAATTTGTTCTCTAGCTCACTCATTAGATAACTAATACTACGCTATACGCTAAAAAGTCTCGGTTCACCTTAAGAAAAATCTAGAGTTATTTTACTTGGTTTTTGATAATGTTTTGCAATATGTGAAACTTGGTTTTTGAATATTTGTGTTTTAACTCGGTCGTTTGACGTTCATACGTCGACGTCGAGGAGTATTTTGTTGTTTTAGCATGCGTTGACCATACGTTCTAACCTATGTGCGCTTCGCTCGTGATTTCAATTCGATTCATGTTTTTATGCGATTTTGGTTATGGATTTGATTGTAGGTACATTCGCGTAGACTTTCGAGACGACGAAGGAGAGTAAGGCATTCATCAACTTCGGCTAGAGCGAGAATATTAGGTGAGTAGATATATATCTACGGGGGAAGTCGGGTGGATGACGTATAGAACCCCCGCAGCTGTAGAATTAGGATACAATATAGATATTATAATAGTATACTTAGTCTATAGGTTTTGCTAGACTACCATATTTGTATAAATCTATACCTAGTAGAATGATATATCCCTGGTACTATTTCTTAGCCTATGAGCTATATCTACTTATGTAAGTATACACACACACATATGATTACCTTATATGATATAAGTTTACTAATGATATAAGGATATTTACGATATGAGGATATGAGTCGATATGATACGATATGATGATACGAGTCGATATGATGATATGAGGCGATGTGATATGATATGATACGAGATGACATGAGATGATATATGATGATATAATATGAGATGATGTACACGAATTAGATCCGTACTATTAATTTGATGATATCGTACGATGGATATTCCATAGGTGATATGATGAGGATGGATCGCCGATGTTTATTTCGACTTAAGAATCTTATTTAAAATCATTAAAGTAGATATTATGATATGTTTAGAGCCATACTTACTTTCAAAACTAACGAATCGTTACGCACTTTTAAATGATCACTTCAAGGGGACGCTACGACTTTTCAAATGGTATCTTCTTCAAAAACATCCTAGCCTCTATTTTCTAAAACAACGTTTCATACTATTTTAAACTATACTATATGGCTCATACGTAGTTGCGTATTCTATTTCTTGTTCGCGTTATGATTTCTTTATTCCGTTTACGCTCATATTTCAATCATTTACGATATATATACTGCGTTACATACCTTTATCTTTACATGACTTCGTTTGCTAGGACACGCGCACCATTACGGATGATGCACATGTTGCACGTACACTTACTCGCATGCTCACACACACATCATTGGTAATTTCCATGCCACGTACACAGATAGAGCTCGCTATGTCGTCGCATCATACGTTACCCTGTTAGCTTCATATGTTACTGTTTAGTACCCAGCACTACATACTATTTCAGATATTGTACTTTTCTTACTTTGCTATACGACACGCTCATATGAACACACTTTCTATGCATTACAGTATTGTTCTGTGCCTGTACGTATCATTTTAGGATTGCCATTTTCTTTGAGATTCTGCTTTTATGAGATTTTTGGATTTGAGAAACCGCAGATACTATTTAAAAACTTATGAATATTTTAAAAATGTGGTTTTCTTTTGATATGATATTTTGACGTCCACCATAAGATTTCTCGGTTCTGAGCTATGATGATTATCCGAGTCGAGACAGGGGGAGAAATCGATTGCGGATATATGGTGGACACGGTACAGTACCCCAGGGAAAGAAGATCGTATAAAATGGCGTTGAGCCTGGTAGGGGAACACTACCTACCTGTGACAGTATTGGACTCGGCGGATATCCGGATGATACCGACCGGAGTGGTATGAGACAGATGGATATGAGGACCGATCTGATGAAATGGTGCCTGAGATATGAAAGTCGATCCGATGAGACGGCGTCTGAAATCTAAGGATTTACGTTTCGATGTTGGGCACATGATTTATGATGATTTCGAGCGTCGTTGATAGACACTCATCGGATGATATGTATACATACATGATATGGATGACACGATACCACATATTAATATTGACATGATATGTATACATACATGATATGGATGACACGATACCACATATTTCGATACCACACGATATGATATTATTATTATATTACTGTATGACCTAGGTAGAACGTTATACATTCGATTTCTACCTGATGATGTCTTCTACTCACGAGTTGGAAACCCACCCCTATTGTGCCATAGTTTTCTTATAGAATCGACCGCTCGGATTCAGTAACGGCTTACTGGCACGTTCTTCTTTTAGGTGATTTGTTTGATAGGGGGGTTACAGTCCGGATCGTAACCATCACTGTATATTTTATTCTTTGTAATCTAGTTATATTCTGTTGGACTTAGAGTGAGAATTGTATATATTCTTTATACTTGAGTTCGATGATATTTTGGTTTTCCTTATTCTTTTTTGTGATTGATCTTCGCCTTTGGCGTCGTATATTTACTTGCGTGGTTGTATTTCCGCCGATCGGCGAAGAGCTAGCTCCCGCTTGGGGATGCCAATATTATTATTGTTTATGTACTGTTTTGATCAAAATTTACAAAGGAGGTGCTTCCCAAATTTCAAATTACGAAAATGTTTCCAAACTTTAGTACACTACCTACTTGTATTTATATAAATTTTACTTATACTTTAAAAGCGGAACTTGATTTCATTTATACCCTTTTTAAAACTTCACCTCCACTATTTTCTTAAAAATGTTTAGATTCCTGGTTTTCGACTTACTTAGGTTACGGCGGGGTCCTATAAACTTCATGTGTCTCAAGTGCCGGTTACGTGCCATTTCCGGGTCGTGAAAAAGTTGGTATCAGAACGTTAGGTTTAATCTTTGTTCAAGTCTAGGTTTGACTGTGCGGAGTCTAAAGCGTATATTTCGGAACCTAGGCTTGACCATACGGAACTTAGAATTAACTGAGGGGGTATTAGACCCGAACTGTCGTTACGTAGGTTGACCTTGGTTGATAGAGTAGGTAACTTAAGTAGAATAGCGTACCGTGCGTATATTCCACGGCATACTTACGATACGATACTCCGCTTAAGTAATCTTAGAATGTACATATCTTGAGATCTATTATTCTATTCGTTCTTATGATCTATCCTCATCGATATTTGTTTGTGGTTCCTATGACCATGGCTACGCGAGCTGAGAGTGTTGCGGCTAGAGATGCGTTCAGAGCGAGCTCGTCGAGGATGAGAACTGACCAGGGTGTTATTTCGATGATGCAGGAACATATTGATTTCTCGTTTGAGACGAGCGTTCGGGATTTGCACCAGATGATCGGGCCATTGCTTGAGGCCGGTCAGATTGAAAGGACCGTTGACGTACAACTTACTCCGGAGATCGTTGTGTTGCCTACTGTGCAGACAGATGTACCGGCTATTGCTGAGATTGACGAGATATTGCTTCCAGAGTTCACGAAGCTGAAGCCGCATGAGTTTACAGAAAGGGATGTGACAGAGGATCCCTAGTCATTTTTGGATTAAGCTATTAGGATATTTTGTTCGTTTGGATGCCCCGATGCAAGATCAGTTGAGTTGGCTAGCTTCAGTTCAAAGGAATCGATCGAGAGAGGACGAGCAGTACATATTCCTTTGATGACTTTGGACAAGTTCTTGAGGAAGCATTTCTCCATATCGTCTTCCACAGAGTATTGGAGATACCGAATTCGTAGCTTCGAGTTTATGAAAGAGACTCCGAATATGACCGTAACAGAGGATGAATTGCAGTTGTGTAGCTTTCGAGATACGATTCCGATTTGGTCGATATTGAAGAAAATTGGATTATGAGATTCGTGTGAGATCTCAATGAGTAATTGTTCCTCTCCGCTGAAGCTAAGGATTGATAGGAATGCAGAGGCATTGGATACGGCCACATTTCCAGAGAAAGTCGTGATGAGATTGTAGTTGTTCCGGAACAGAAACGGAATAATTTAAGAGTGCCGGTTTCTGGGCAGTTCGGCAGAGATGATATCGGAACACGCCGTGACAGGTTCATTCCTGGATACTATAATGATAGAGATTTAGATCCAGGATCGTTTGTATGGCACGTATTTAGAGGGCCAGAGGCCGCCGTCGTTGACGTGGTACGTTGCGAGTGGCCAATGTTAGTGTGATATGCCCTAGAGGCCATTATTGTATAGTACTAGTTTGTATATTACATTTTGGAAACTTGGGATATATACACAGATTTATAACATTCTTGCTCAATATGGTAGTATGCTACTTGGTTTTTATCTATCTTAATATGTGTATATGTTTCTTTTGATATATCGCTAATACATATTGATAGAGCCCTTAGGATCTTTGCTTGACTACCAGCGTTGTGATGGCAGTCACACTTGTGGGGGTTGGGTAGTCTACAAGCACATCCTTATACAGGTCCCCAGTCGTAGGATTATCGAGACAGGGCATCGATACTCCGGAGTAGACTGGTGTGTACGCTTCTCGTCCCAACTTGGGAGATGGTCTGTCCCACAAGCCATCAGTACGTCGTACTGGAGATAGTATGCAGGTGCTCATTAGGTTATGAGTACACTGGAAAGGACTTGTCGGGAACTGTTGGTTGGTACTATACCTATCATCAGATAACAGTTCCCAGGTGACATGAGAACAACTTATTCCGTTGACTTAACACTGCCACTTCGCCTCGAGTGTGTTCCCACTGCTTTTAGATTACTACCCTACCACGGCTCTATTGAGTCGTGCAAACAGGTAGTAGTTGGGTGCAGTCCCGAAGCACTTGGAGGCAGTGACGGTTAGACAAGATTCGTCTCTCCCGGTATTGGGGGTTGATATTGCGTTGTGTCTAGGAGAGCCATTACACAAAGTCCCTGGCCAGGGCAAGTGAGATTTACTGGCAGTGTTTCCAGTAGTTTTTCAGGGTGTTCTGGGCTACACTCCGACATGACTTGTACCGCTATTAGGGGTCTGACGTTTACCTCCCTTAGGCCCAACATGTGATACTCTTAGACGAACAGACCGGACTGTATGGTGATTGTCACATTCAGGCTCCGTAGGAGTTCAGATGGGTTCACCTCATCGGTCTTCTTATCGACATCTACCTGGGGACCTTGCGGCCTGTGGTTAAACCCACTGCCAGTGTAGTTTCGAGTCTTTAGAGTCCCACGCAGAGGGTTGTTCACCTTTGGGCGAAACGTAGTAGAGGTCGTATGGTTTTACGACAGGGGTTCGTTTACATACGCGCACTTGTGCACGTTTGGTGTTCAGGCAGTTGATATTAGTGGGCTTTGGTTTATGCCAGATCCTAGTATTTGTTTTGGGATTGGTCATGTCTCAGTGTATTCGTGTTTCTATGGAACACGGATGCGGGTATGTATGTACAGTTGACAGGGGCGGAGAGAGAGACACCTCATTAGGGTTTTGACCATTGACTTGATCAAAACCATAATGAGAAGGAGGAAATTAATAAATAGTTTTAATTAGAGTTAATTGTGTCATGGCTAATGTTGGTTCGACCATTTGACCAAATTGACCCATGTTGACTTGGATATTTTCTTATGTTTTGTTGTTTTGTTAAGCATGAGATATTTCTTGAAGCATGCTTAGCATTAATGGTGAAATGATAATGGTCAAATCAATTTACCATCACAATTATCTTAATTATTATTATTATTATCTTTTTTCCTCATATGAGAGTTTATCCTATCATTTTCTTTCATTCTCTCATAACCTTTCTCTCTCTCATGGTTTGCTCTCCCTCTTCCTCTCTCTCAAAAGCTCAAGTGTTTCATGTGTTGAAAATCAAAGCTTTGAGACTAAACCACCAAAACACTTCTCTACTTACTCTAGGGTTCTTAGTGTAGCAAGCCAAGCACTCTAGTTACTTCATTGTTGAGGTAGGAGCTCAAGGTAGAGGCCTTTGGGTGGATCGTTTTTTGACCTAGAGAAAACAACGAGGAGGAGCCATCTACACCACTTCAAGGAGCTCACATCAAGAAGGACCACAACAAGAGGAGAATGAGTTCAAGAACTAGGTATAACCATCTAACTTACTAGTTAGAACTTGTAGTTTGTTTGTTAGTTTTTGTTTAGCAAAGATCCTTCATGGTTTGTCTATGTTACCTTGTGATAAAAATTTGATTTTTACTCTTTCCGCCTCCCCGTAAGTACCGGGGTGGGTAATATAGACTTACAGTGGTATCAGAGCCTAGCTAAACAACAACTAACATGTTAGCAAAGTCTTTAGAACTTCGATCCCGAAAAATTCGCAAAATACATCAAAAATTTGTGTTTTCTGCCGATTTTCAAAACAGGTCTAAAAATATTTTCAGAGACCTGAAAAATACGTGCAGGCTTTTTTAGGGACACCCAAGAAAAACGAGCTCGTGACTCAGTCAGACTGCCGCGGAAGCGCAGCGAAACCATGCGTTTCGCCGCGGATCCGCGGCCGAGTCGACTCAGAGTCAACTCGTTTTTCCTGCAGATTGTCCAGCTTGATGTTTTGTGATTTTTCAGAAGTTTTTTTTTTGCCCAGATTCATCAGAGTACTGGATTTTACTTGGGGCAGATTCTGTAAGTCAACGGTAGCGCCCCGGCCGTCTAACAGACGCCAAATGCGGAACAAAAACTTTTACAACTGGCGCTATCGTGTACTATAACCCGGATCTGCCATTAAAGCTAAACTAACAAACTACAAAGTGGGTAGAAGAGTTATACCGAACGATCCGAGTCCTTCGGTCTTCAACCATCATCCCACGCTTTGTTGCGGCTGCTCCGATCTCCTGAATCTCCAGTCTTCTCGTCCAGGTGGCACCGCGTCGACGGATCTTTAAACGGGCTCTCGCCTCTGAACCGAGGCAACTCGATCGTCAAGTTTGCCAAAAGAGACGACCAAGATGATGTAGAGAATTAGTAGAACACTTTGTCTCGTTACGTCCAAAGCTATGGACGAACGGTTAATGAAGTTGCCTTTTGCATCGGGTGGAAATGTGAAATGAGTATGCTTAATTTCCATGAACCAAATCTATATCTTTTTTCTAGCAACCATAATCTCTTACCAAGGGGTGGCCGGACATATATAGAAGGAGGTGGGGGTGAGTGTAGGAGAGAGGGGGAGGTGACCACAAGCACAATACTTATCATAATCATTAATGAAAGCATGAGTCATATAACACCTAGTATGAACACAAAAAATGCACAATTAAAGCAGTAATGACTCACAAGCCTAATCACCATTTATAGAACCTTCTAGAAGCATGACTCACCCTCATGACTCTCCCAAGAAGAAAAGATAAATCCGTATTTAACCGAATGTCAAATACGGCTGATAGAAAACTGGAAACTGGCAACTTCCAAAAGTGATCCTGAAACGAATTTCAGGATAACCCCGTATCAGTATAAACATACCCACATTTTTATTACGACCGAATACAAATGCATCTGAGATAAAGATATTATATCTACACAGTATAATACTCGGATCCGGCTTAAACCAAAGCCGATCAGTATTATCTGCCCGAAAAATGACACGTGCGAAAACGCACGTGCATTTTCCGAACCTTGCCATAAATCCATACGGCCTCTACAACGTTTCGCCCGAACTTGGGAAAGTGTCTGTGGGGGACTCTAATGACTCATCAACACACTGGCACTGGGTATAACCTCTAGCACGTCAGAGGTACAAGCTGTACGTGACGGTTGCCTATGTATTGATTGGAAGGGAAGCTGACGAGCGAACTCATCCATAAACCCTACTGAGCCTAACAGTGACAATATACATACAGTCCGGTCCGTTCGTCTATGAGTATCGCATATCTGCCTAGGGGCTGGTAATGTCAGACCCCCAATAGCAGTATAAGTCATGTCAGAGAGTGGCCCAGAACACCCTGAGATACTACTGGAGTACCTACCAGTAAATCTCCTGCCTCGGCCGAGGGCTTTGTGTAATGGCTCTCCTAGACACAGCGCGATCTTACCCCCAATACCGAGAGTGACGAATCCCCTGCCGATCCGCTCACTTGCCTCCATGTGGCTCGGGACTGTACCCAAAAAAGACCTGTTTGCACGACTCCTTTGAGCCGTGGTAGGATAGAAATCAAAGCACAGTGGGAACTCACACGAGACAAATGACGACTTCAGGTCGATGAACTAACCTGTACACATGTCACCAGGGAACTGCTATCTGACGATATGTATAATACCAACTAGCATGTTCCCGGCGAGTCCTGTCCGGTGTACTCATTACCTAATGAGCACCTGTATACATCTTAGGTGATCCTACTGACACCAATGGCTTGTGAGACCGGCCATCGCCCCTCGTCGGGGTCTCGACTGTATACACTAGTCTACTCTGGAGTATCGATGCCCTGTCTCGAAACTCCCACGACTAGGGACACTTTAAGGATGTGCTTACAGACCACAGCTCCCACGTATATGATCGCCATCATACTGCTGGTAGTCAAGCAAGAATCCTATAGGCTCTATCATCATGCAATAGTGAACTAAAGCATGTATACGATGATAAAGTCAAACCAGATAGCATACTATCATCTCGAGCAAGACTGTCATATAGGTATAGGTCCTGCCTCAATCATTGCAATCACGTACCTGCGATCCAATAATTGACTTTGAGGGCACTATCTCAAAAAATCTCCCACTTGCACTTAAGGCTAATTATTGCGATGTCACATACTCACAGCCCGTGTGATACCGAACATCCAACTCCTCTACTAATCAGTTTCACAAAGCTAGTTTGTAAAACTCTTGTGTTCGAGAAATAGCCTCAGTGAGTGGATCCGCCCTGATATTTCTTTCTATGTCTCTCTTAATCTCAAGTTCGTGGAGAAAACCATCTCCCGAATCGAGTAATACCTGTCTTAGAATATGTCTGGATATCTGATGGGACCTAGTTCATAAATGAACTCCAAATCCAAACATCTTAGACTGTATCGATCACTGAACCTAATCAGTATCCAGCACCATGCCTCCCACAGTATCCTCTTGGACCACCTGTCCAAAATACTGTCCCTCAACTAGGGAAAACTATAACTCTGACAATCACTCTGTCATCCATGTCAACTTTGAAGCCTGGAATGATAACCGTCTCCCGAAGGAGGCTGACGTCATCAAATCCATAGAACAAACACTTATGTTCTAAAACTGCTCCCTTATGTTTCTTCAGGATTGGATTAATATAAACTTATCGCATCAAGTGCAAAAAACAACATCTGATGTGGTACTTGACATCTCATGATTGACTCAATTGCCTAAGCAAGTGATCTGCCAATCATGCACTTCCCTCTCTCCTTTAGTCTCTAAGACGCCTTTAGAGAGGGTGACTCCATCACCTGCAGGTACACCACCATGCCAGGAGTCATCTATTCTAAAATACCATTAGAATATTGTCAAAGTACCCAGATTGGGAAACTACTCAATACTAGATCTAAAACCACAGATCTAGTAGATATTATATCCATATCCTTTGTGGAGAAACAAATGTGTGACGACCAAAGTACAACCGATCGTAGTTTAAGAATTTTACTTCCTACTCCGTGTATGTCATCCAAATACCAGGACATCACACCCTACTACCTTCTTAACAGATCCATCCCCTATTCTGATGAAGTCAAACCCATGACTGTTGTTCAGACCATAATATTGCATTTTTCATTCCCCTATTCTTATCCGTTTTATAAATAAACAGGTACTCTTGACGCACGTTTGTTGCATATTACACGATACAGGTTTCTGGAGAAAATACAGTGAAAAAGACACAAAACAACAGAAAAAGGGACTTTTGACCTAGAATTAGACGGATCATAGTCAAAGCCTAGACGAAGAACAGTGCAAGGTCCAAAATGTCAAAGTGAACGGTCAAAATATACGAACAAGTTTTCACTAAAGATCTGGATAAGACCCAGAAGCCAAACAGAGAAAAGTTATGAAGAACTAAGAAGCCCTAACAACCAAGATGCAGCACAGAAAAGATGGCGGCCCAAGACCACCAAAGGGCCGCGAATCCGCGGCCCAAGCCAACATTTGCCGCGGATCCGCGGCCGTTTATTGCACGTGTCGGCACCGACTTCTTGTGTCGGTGCGACGGTTCGGGTGTTGGGATTTTTAGAGGTCAAATCTGTAATTGCGCATGTGCGAGACTCTGAAATCCTAATTCTCCTGTTTACTTATAAATTGTAATCTTAAATCTGTAAAACCCTATGTCTCCTTTTAATAAAAATTCAGAAATCCTTTTTGGAGAGCATCGGTGTTTCTTCTCCATTCTGAAATTCAGATCTGACAACCCTGCATGGACGATTGGAGGGATGCATCTGTAAGTAATTTAATTTCTTGCCCTAGGTAGATTTAATTTCATGCCCTAGGAACTTATTTAGAGTTAGCTTTGGGGAAGGATTTTGAGAGATGAGATCTCTCATCCCTTTCTTACCCACCAAATATTTACAATAGGACTCTATGCATACATGCACATACCGCTCCCTACGGCACTCTATCCCTCGAGGTAGCGGTGATACCGTAGTATAAAGGCCCGGGTGTGATGTTTTCCATGGAGGTTAGGGTAAGGATCTCTAAAGGAAGGACAAGAACCTAGAGGAAGGATCACCTTCCCGAACGGATCTAATCCACTTTATTGATAATTACCATAACTCCTCACAGATTTTCATTCGGGTATAGAAAGCGTTGAGGTTTACTTGCATTTCCAAACCATCCCTAAACCTAGCCCTAGCAAGAATAGATCTAGATAATTAGTATAGATTAATTAGGTTTTTAGATAATAATTAATCCGAACACCCTTCGGAATTAACTCGTAAGCACGACTAGGAAATTCACAACATCCCTGTGGACCGACCCGTACTCACCGGCTCTACATGCGACGCCGTTCTTGATTGCGGTTACAAATATTTTTGATCTATCTTTTAGAAAGCGCGAGCACGCTAAATCAATCAAATCAAATGGCGCCGTTGCCGGGGATGGCGTAGAACTTTCCTTTTTGCAATTTCGGGTTAATCAAAAAAAAAAAAATTCATAAAAATCTAAAAAAATCCAAAAAAAATATAAAAATATATATATTTTGTTATTTTTGGAAGGGATACTTTGTTGTTTTAATTTTGCAGGATTTACAAAGACGATCTGGAAATTTCCAGAAGGCGAAACAGAAATCAGAAGATCGAAACAGAAGGGAATCAAATAATTGAACAGTCAAAATTTTTTGGAGACCCAATTCCCCCAACCCGCCGCGATTCCGCGGCCAAAACCCACCTTAGGCCGCGTAACCGCGGCCTTCTAGTCGAATCAGAGCGTCAAATTTTTTTTGGGGATTCGTGCTGATTAGACTACCGCGAAAACGCGGCAATAACGTGTTTATACCGCGGAACCGCGCTCTTTTGGTGAGATCATCCTACGAAATTTGCATTGTAAGCTCTCTGTTATTTCTCCTCTGCAAATTTTAATATATTTTCTGAATAATGCCTGCAAGATTTTGTGTGCTTTAAAAATATATTCTCTTCCATATAACAAGTCTTGTGCAGGATTTTTGGGCCCCGCTCAAAATTGAAATTGATTGCAAGTAATCTTTTTTGTTGCATATCTTTTCTCGAATATCTTTTTGCAACAATTTTTTCCAAATAAAGATTCTTGTGATATGCTTCAAATAATAACCAATTGCAAGTAATATTTTGCTGTTGCATATTTTTTCTATAAAATATTTTGCTGTTGCATTTCTTTTCTCTAAAATCTTTTTGCAACAAAATTTTTCCAAATAAAGAGAAAGAAAAAAAAAATAAATGAAAAATGAAAATAAAAAGGACAAATATTTTATAGAACTTGCAAAATTTTTTAGCCCCAAATAAATCCTTGCACCACCCAACCTTCCTTCTTGTCACCTTTCTTCTTCTAACATGGGTACCCCACACAATAAATCATTAGCCGAACTTTGGTATCCCGAACCTAATTTTGCGTCATATGTCAATGTGTTCGGTCAATTTAAAAACGATCCTTCCATGCCTAAAAAATCTTTGAAAGATCACATGGAGGAGTCTAGGAGAAACAGTTTGACTTTTCAACCCACTTTGTGTCAACCAAGTCAACCTTCACCACTTCCATATGTTGATACCACTCTTTCGAGTCCTTCTGACACTCCTAGGCCGATGTCCATTGCTGAGCACATTGCTCAATCTCGCAGCCGATCTTTCACCCCTCTCCACACATCTAGTTCTAGGGATTCACAAGATTATTCACATTTTTATCCACATGTAGACCCTACCCCTGTCCTACCACCCACTTCCTACCAGTCCTACCCGACCTTACCACCTTCACTAGACATTGATTCTACACAGCCTGTTGGGAGTTTTGCATATCCACACAATTTCGAATCTTTTCCCGAAACCCCCTTACCACCAAAGTCTAGTTTGGAAAAGGCGTTGGAGGCGTATATCGCAGCAACAAACAAAATGGTTAGGAATGTGGAAGCGTCCGTGGTCGCCCTTATGCAACCTGCTGAACCGGTAGCTAGTTTCTCGCTAGCACCAAATTTTTTAATGTATGAGGAGGCGGTTGGACAGAATGAGAATGAGAGAGGATTTCCAAATCACACCTACCCTTACCCAATTGAAGCCCACAACTCCAGTTTTCCATCGATTGTCCCAAATGATTCACCATTTGAAAATAAAAATGAGTTGTGTGATTTTGTAGTGTTTGATTTTCCAGATTATGAAGAACCCCTTTCGAGTGAAACCGCACCTAATCCTTTCGATCTTTACACCTCCACTCTAGAACCTAAATCGATAGATATCCATGCTTTTGATGAGGTGTCTAAAGAAATTGATTTTCATTTGATTGAGGATATAGACGCCGGGAATATTTCGGATGATGAACCTGTCGATTTGCTTGAAATTTTATGTTCAAATCATCATCCTGAGTTATTAAATGTTTCTCCCGAATCTCATATGCGTCTAGATTTTGATGATAATGGCATGGATGAGTTGAATATTGAGGATAGTATTGAGGAGAGTCTTGAGGATAATATTGAGGTTGAATCATTTTTGTTTGATGTGTCTGATTTTCCAATTCATCCTCCTGAACCTTTGACTGTTATATCACCCTCCCTCCTTCCCATCATTCCGATCCCGCTTGAAGACTGTGAGCTTGAAACCTTTTCCTTCGAATCTGACACAGTCCTCACAGACGAAAACACTTACGAGTGTTTCACTTTTTCGGACGATGTTGATGACTCACCGCCCGAGTTTGAGTCCTCTACATTTTCAGATGAGTTAGTTGAACCATCAGACTCGGTTGCTTACAGTAGTTTCGAACCATTGATGGAATCTTTCAAGTTCGATACTGATTACTTAGGTGAGAGTACGACTATCCCTCAATCACTCCCTTTTGTCCTTCCTGTTGTTCCGACCGTGCAAGTGACCATTACGCTTTCATCTCAAATACCAAGTTCGGCGTACCCATGTTTTCTTGCGAATCTTGAGGGATTTGACCCTATTTCTCGATGGGTTGATAGGTTAGCGCAATCGCTTTTAACACATCGGTCATCACAAATTGCGCTAATTTATTCACTCAATTTACACCCTCAAGATCGTACTCCACTTCCTTCTTCTTTTCACCATTTTTCTCCCCCACCGAGACCATATTCTACCATTCTTCTTTCCACACGGTCTCGCGTGCTTCTCATTTTCTTGCACCAATTATACCATTTCCACGATAAGATTTTTGAATGGTTGGTGCTAACTTTTGGCTTGTGCAAGGCCAAGCTTAAGTTTGGGGGAATCTTTGTATATATTTATATATTTTTTGTTTTCTTTTCTATAAAAAAAAATAAAAATTCAAAACATTAAAAATATAAAAATTATAAATAAATAAACAGGGGAGTACCGGCATTCATTTTGACCCTCTTGGTGTGGCATGACAGTGAGGACACTGTCAAGTTCAAGTTTGGGGGTATGCTCGGTACGTCTTCTTCCTTCGCATTCATTTGTACATATTTTTGCATTTGCATACTTATTTGAAAACCCATAAAAATTGAAAAATTTCAAAAATTATAAAAATTAATGTATTCAATTTTGGCTAATTGACTTGAGTTTGATGAATGGGTTAACTAGCCAGGAGCAACTAGATCTTAGACTTAGTGAATTAAAACCCTAAAAATAACATTCCTTAAAGTTTAACGGTAGAAAGTATATGTCTTTGTAGTTTATTTAGAAATAGGCAAATTTTGAGTTCAGTTCTTGGGCTAAGTTGAAACAAAGGAAAAGTATTGATGTTCTTATTAAAGTATAAGTTTGAAAAATAATTCCTAGCTTAAGTCTAGATTCTGAAAATGTATACCCTACAATTTGCATAATCACGCACCTTGAAACTTGGAATAGTAGAAGAGACCTTGAAATGCTCTTGTCTAAAGTCCTTAGTACAATGAAAATGAAAAAAAAATAAATACAAGTGTGAATAAAGAAGAAAAAAAATGAACACTGGTTTTTGTGATTACTTAAGGCTGTAAAAATAGAAAAATATTTAGCGAGGGTGCTTCATCACCTAGTGCCTTAGACCAACTGGTTTGGGAGTCACTGCTAAAAGCCTTGGGTGTTGCAAAACTAGGAATTACGCTTTAAAGTGAAAACGCAATTTGTAATCGGTCGTTGGTACCTCAAGAAGTATTAACGGTCGCATGAAGGATGTGTAAGCAAAATTCATTTAAAAATTCACCAATTAATAAGTACTTTGGACAATGGACGAGAGTATGATTGCTTGATTTGAATTTCCAAGTGTAGGGATGATATTTACACACACGTGGGGATATGTGATTAGAGTTTAGATGAGAGAAAGGGATGAAGAATAGAACTTATATCTTTAATAGAGTTGATAGAAATTCCTAAGTGGAGATGGAACCCTAGAAGGAAAACTTAAGAAATGCCGAAAGCTAAGTAAATCTATAGAACATATATAATCTTAAGTTAGATGATGAGGAAGTGTGAAGAATGTGGGTGGATAATTTACGAGTTGAAGATGATAGAATTCCTTGTTAGAAATCCTAATTGGAGAATTAAAGTCGAAAAGCCAAATTGATAGGATTTTGTGGGTGTAATCCGCTGAAAACCCTCAGGAGACAACACTCCTCCTACTAGGGACACCTAGAGGTTTAACGGCTTGTTGCACGTGCTCAGTGCAATCGCGTTTCCCTGCGAAAGTGCGGTTAGGACTTTAGTAAATAAAAATAAGTTTGCTCGAGGACGAGCAAAAGGTAAGTTTGGGGGTATTTGTTCAGACCATAATATTGCATTTTTCATTCCCCCATTCTTATCCGTTTTATAAATAAACAGGTACTCTTGACGCACGTTTGTTGCATATTACAGGATACAGTTTTCTGGAGAAAATACAGTGAAAAAGACACAAAACAACAGAAAAATGGACTTTTGACAAAGAATTAGACGGATCCTAGTCAAAGCCTAGACGAAGAACAGTGTAAGGTCCAAAATATCAAAGTGAACGGTCAAAAGATACGAACAAGTTTTCACTGAAGATCTGGAGAAGACCCAGAAGCCAAACAGAGAAAAGTTATGAAGAACTAAGAAGCCCTAACAACCAAGATGCAGCACAGAAAAGATGGCGGCCCAAGACCACCAAAGGGCCGCGGATCCGCGGCCCAAGCCAACATTTGCCGCGGATCCGCGGCCGTTTATTGCACGTGTCGGCACCGACTTCTTGTGTCGGTGCGACGGTTCGGGTGTTGGGATTTTTAGAGGTCAAATCTGTAATTGCGCATGTGCGAGACTCTGAAACCCTAATTCTCCTGTTTACTTATAAATTGTAATCTCAAATCTGTAAAACCCTATGCCTCCTTTTAATAAAAATTCAGAAATCCTTTTTGGAGAGCATCGGTGTTTCTTCTCCATTCTGAAATTCAGATCTGACAACCCTGCATGGACGATTGGAGGGATGCATCTGTAAGTAATTTAATTTCTTGCCCTAGGTAGATTTAATTTCATGCCCTAGGAACTTATTTAGAGTTAGCTTTGGGGAAGGATTTTGAGAGATGAGATCTCTCATCCCTTTCTTACCCACCAAATATTTACAATAGGACTCTATGCATACATGCACATACCGCTCCCTACGGCACTCTATCCCTCGAGGTAGCGGTGATACCGTAGTATAAAGGCCCGGGTGTGATGTTTTCCATGGAGGTTAGGGTAAGGATCTCTAAAGGAAGGACAAGAACCTAGAGGAAGGATCACCTTCCCGAACGGATCTAATCCACTTTATTGATAATTACCATAACTCCTCACAGATCTTCATTCGGGTATAAAAAGCGTTGAGGTTTACTTGCATTTCCAAACCATCCCTAAACCTAGCCCTAGCAAGAATAGATCTAGATAATTAGTATAGATTAATTAGGTTTTTAGATTTAATAATTAATCCGAACACCGTTCGGAATTAACTCGTAAGCGCGACTAGGAAATTCACAACATCCCTGTGGACCGACCCGTACTCACCGGCTAGCTACATGCGACGCCGTTCTTGATTGCGGTTACAAATATTTTTGATCTATCTTTTAGAAAGCGCGAGCACGCTAAATCAATCCAATCACCTGTCACATCAAAATTAGATGATCTTATCTCCGCTATATCTGCTCAAGCCTATAAATAGACATAAGCTACTTGCCCACTATGCTTCCGCTGCTCCCACTGACTATGACAACCTTCTGGAAGAATAATATCTACGCACACTTCTAAAGCTAGTTTAGAACGACGTTATACTTATCCTCTTGCCGGGTCTCATATTCTGGAACAATAGTAGTGTCAAGTCTGGGTAAACAAGAACCTCCCTGTCACCGTCCTTGAGGCTACCGGAGTACCTCTCGGGTGTCTGAGGTTACCCACCATAACTGTGGAGTGGCTAATGGAATGTCAAACCTGATTGAATATATTGGTCCTATTAAATTTTCCGTAATCGTTTGCGGTTCTGAAATTACTTCCAGTTCTACCATACTCCCACTACTGTTTTCTGAAAAAATCCATTTTACTAAAACTGTGGCGAGTCAAGAACAATATCACTATTGATCTTTCAGATGGTAGAAATGTCAACCCTCGACATAGCCCGGGTCAACCCACAAACTGCCATTACAGAAACGTGTCTTGAGTTATCCAGAGTCTGGTTTTAAGCATAAGCCGGACAACTCCCCTTATCTTAACATCGTTAAGATATGAACCATTCTATATACAATATAGAAATAGAGGCACTAATTTAATTGGAATCAGATTCAAATCATGCAGCTGTCTCCAGTGCATATCAACTTAATGGAGAGAGGCAAATCAACATTACTCAACTTAGGAATCCATCCAATTATGAGTAACCTGAAAGAGAAACAAGTTTCTCAAAACCATTACTATCATCTGAATACCATTCACAAGTATCTACATCTTCGATTTCTTTGAAGAATCCCGATACTTGCGACATCTGGTTCTCTACCTTATTCTTATACCCATAACTTCTCAAAACTTAGACATTGTATTTCTACGAAACACTTGTCTAAAAATTAGAGAGGTTACAAGTAAACAGAACAGAGTACGAGGACCTACCCCTTTGTCCTGACGGACAATGGACAACATACAATACTCTGTATAAGTCCGCTGAGTTTGAATAACTCAAAACATGCGCATCGTAGGTTGAAAACTGTACTTATGGTTAAGAACTACTCCGTTGTTCAATTCTCCTTACCCAATCGTCAACTGATATGGGTAAATGTCATCGACATAATATCAAAAAGTTATATCTCACTTTATAAAAATAAATGTACAGATATATCATTTTGAAATTGGTGCATAACAACGGATACTCAAAACCAAATACATGTCTGCCGGCAATAACCCAAGCGACTTCCTCAAATATCACCAATTACAACGAATTCCGATATAATAAGGATGATCACTTTATTCCCAATAACTTACTCCCACTCATCATCTGTAAAACCATACAGATATGAGAATGAAACCTAGTAAATACATACCGTGGAGTAAGTATCAAATCGGGAAATCAGTTTTCCTTTAACAATGCACTGAAACATGAAAAATGTTTCATAGGGGTATCCTGGTATTCCTAGTAATACCTCTTCCATAATCCAATTCATGACTTTAACCGTATATTTTATTGCCATCTCTCCAAATCCCTTTATTTGTCTTTATTCATTACCTTCTGTACACCATCGTTAGGCTAAATGGTTTTCTTCCTTCCCTACCGTTCGGCACCAGCCTATGGTTTGGAAGAAGACTATCCAGTAAGCATAATAGGTGTACTCTCCTAATCCTAGGAGTACTCGTAATTTGAGAGAAGGTGATGATAAAAGACAACTGAATAATACCTTATTCTATTTCTCCCGAACTGGGGAAAAAGCAAAGGTGAAAATAGGAGTGGCGATGAAGTACGCGGTTTTGGTCATGAATGATAACAGTCGCAATTTACTTTGCCTTCTTTCTAATCCCTTTATTTTGTCTTTAGCTATTACCTTCTGTACACCCTACTTAGGCTAATTGGTTTTCTTCATTCCCTACCTTTCGGCACCAGCCTATGGTTTGGAATAAGACTATCCAATAAGCGTAATAGGTGTACTCTCCTAAACTAAGGAGCCCTTGCAACCTGAGAGAAGGTGATAATAAAAGACAACTGAATAAACCAATTCTATTTCTCCTGAACCTGGATCCATCCTCGAAGAAGTCCCTTCGAGTTCGTATATAACCATACGATGGATTTATCCAATGGAAGTGGATATCCGTAGTAATACGGGGTGTTCTGAGAAATGCAAAGGGTAAAAGAAGGAGCGGCAATGACTTATGCAACTCAGACAATCCAAAAACCAGTATTTTAAGAAGGTTCGGTCAACTTGGTCACTGAGTCATAGTCTAGGGTCGGTCAAAGGTCGCTGCCAAAGAGAGAGAGAGAGAAAAGAAACACTCTGCGTGCACTCTAACCTAGATCAGAATGGTTATCACTTTATCTAATCAGGAAACCTCCCACTGTAATCTCAAATTCTCCTCCAAACCTGAAAGAAAAATTAGTCGGGATCACCCGAAGAGTAAACCAACTCATCAGTGAGAATCGGGACCCAACTATCATTGCATGATAACTTGATGGAAGCCACTCAAGTTATCACACTCCAGAAGGTATGCGCATGCCTAGCAAGTTTCCTGTATGTTTGAAACTCCCGATGTGATTTTTGCCCCATGCTCTTATGATCGTGACTTTGCCAACCCATCATAAGTCACATGCCAAGTTCTACCCGTCATCATCCAGGTTAATTTGAACCCACCCGTACATACCCTTGACTTTGGCCAACAAGGTAATACGACTGTCCCAAACCAACGCATCTATCTACGCAACGGATGAATACCCAGCAGCTACCAAGCACTATGCCTTGACTTTGGCCAAACAAACATAGCTTGAATACTACTCACCATCCATAAGAAATGACGGAGGGCAACGGCTGGTTATGGCGAAAAACCTTTAACGTAATGAACTTGATCTCGTTGAAGGAACTTGATGGCTTTTTATAAAAATATAGTGACAAAAACCTTTGCTAAAGAGGTCACTCCCGGTGAAGGGATCTCGGCTCTTTCCTCGTGGAATGAGGTGCAGGATATTCTAACTGAATACCGCGATGCAAAGCAACTTGTAATCGACTATATTGAAGTTATTACCCTGACGTAAACTTTTGCCCAAGGGGTCACTCCCGGTGAAGGGATATCTGCCCTTGCCTCGTCGTATGAGGTGCAGGATATTCTAACTGAATATCGCTATGCAAAACAAAAGGAAACATCTTTGTAATAACACCTTTTAAAATTTGTTCCAACAACATCAAATATAGGTTTGTTTTATTCTTGCATTGATAAGAATCAACGCAGTCCCATCAATCAATCACACCAGAAAAGAATGAAAATAAAATGTACGTATATGCCATCCGCATTCGCCACTGGGTCCCGTCATCACCCGTTAGGTTACTTAACTAACGACAGAGCGGGGACTGGACTAGCGCGGGTGTAAAACATATACAACATCTAATAGTATATATACCAATATACAATAATCGCTCCAGGCGTGATAATATGCAACATTACTGAAAAGTAATAAGCATCACAGAACAATACAGATAATCTGGGATCCCCGAGTTTCACAGAGCCGCTGCTGAAACCCGACGTTCCCCTGGTCGTGTGGATAGCCTGTGCAATGAAACCTAGACCCCTACGGATGCGGCAAGTTACCCGCCAAAACCTGAAGTGAGGTAGTCCCCACAACATAGTGAATGGAACACCCGGCACTTCACGGAATCCGGTAAATTGAGCATCCCTCCTTGGGTCAACCTGTACCCCCTATGAGTGCGGCGAATAGTCTTCAATTCTAGAGTGAGGTCCCTTTGCCTCTCAAAGCCATAAGATACGGACCCGTTGCCCTCCAGAACCCGGCTATCCGTGCACTCCTTCGCGGGATAAACCTAGTACAGAAATAAAAATATGTATAATGGGTACATCGACCTCTGCCCGGTCGTGCCCCAAAAGAATATTATACAACAGGCAGTGACGTCAGTCCACATGTTGGACGCTCGCCCCGCAATATCAAATGTACAAATAAATCCAAACTGCACTATCATTGCACCATGCTATCCACCACGACAAATCCGCAACATCACAGCACAACACAGAACATCAACGCGAATGTCACGTTCGCAAACCCGTCTAAAAGAACTATAGCAATTAGACGCGGTTTACCGCTCGAATGACATTCCCGGTCGGAGATATAAAGTAAGTACTGTAAACTAACACGTTTAAATTTTGATCGAAAAAATATCCCAAAGTGGGCCCTACGTACATCTGCTGTACAGTAACAAAATCTGGGCCCAAAAGAACAGTACCAAAAACCACAATTTCCCAAGGAAAGCCTACTGGAGAATTTTGATGCACTGTTCCCACAGTACTGCCGCGGTTCCGCGGCGGTCACGTGGGATCACGTGCTCAAAATTTCCCCGTTTGCTTAAAAAACCCTGCTTTGTTTTCTGTGATATGTAAAATAATTTTTAGACACTGTTTAAAATCGACAGAAAGTTTAGCACTTGAAAATTGTGTTTTTCAAAATTCGGTTCGATCGATGTTTTAAATGCGTTAGCACAAGTTAGTATAGCTTAATGGTGAGGCTCTGATACCAGTGTAAGTCCACGGTAGCGCCCCGGCCGTCTAACAGACGCCAAATGCGGAACAAAAACTTTTATAACTGGCGCTATCGCGTACTATAACCCGGATCTGCCATTAAAGCTAAACTAAAAAACTATAAAGTGGGTAGAAGATTTATACCGAACGATCCGAGTCCTTCGTGTTAGTTATATGTATGCCCTAGAGGCCATTACTGTACATAGGATGTATATTGTAGTGGATGCTGGGACATCTATAGGGAGGACTTTCTTGCTCGACATGATAGTATGCTATCTGGTTACTCTTTAACTTAACGTGTGCACTGATTGTCTCTCTGTTACATGTTGGTAAAGCCCTTAGGATGTGTACTTGACTATCTGGACTATGATGCGGATCATACTAGTGGGGACATGGTAGTCCATAAGTACATCCTTCAAAGTCCCTAGTCGTGGGTGTATCGAGACGGGGCATTGATATACCAGAGTAGACTAGCGTGTACCTTCTCGACCCATACAGATGGGCGATGGATGATCCCATATCCATCGGTGTTTGACATCAGAGATGATATACGGGTGCTCAGTAGAGACTGGGTACACTGGACGGACTCGCCGAGAACTCCCATATGGTATTATACCTTACGTCAGATGGCAGTTCTCTGGTGACACTGGTACAGAGTAGTCTGTTGACCCGAGATCGTCATAGAGTCTTGTGTGGTTCCCACTGTGCTTTGATTTCCATCTTACCACGTCCAAGAGGGCGTGCAAAACGGTGGTTTTTGGGTACAGTCCCGAGTCACATGGAGGCAATGAGCGATAGGAGGGGATTCGTCTCTCCCGGTATAGGGAGTTGATGTTGCGCTGTGTTCGATTGGCTATAACAGGAAATCCCTGGCCAGGGTTGCTGAGATTTACTGGTAAGTGTTACCAGTAGTTTCTCGAATTGTTATAGACCTCACATCGACACGACTTATCGAGCTATTGGGGTCTGACGTTTACCACCCCTAAGCGAGATATGCGACATATCAGACGACGAGACCGGACTGTACGGTAGTGTTACTGGTTGGATTCACTGGAGTGTGAGCGAGCTTGCTCGTCGATCTTCTGATCGCTCAATACCCGGATGGCCGTTACGTTTAGCAGACCGCTTGCGGCTTGTGGGTGCTTGATATGATCATCATCTGCTGTCGGCGTATTGACGAGTCTTTAGAGTCCTACACAGAGGTTTCCTGGCTCAAGCGAAACGAAATAGGAGCGCATATGAGATATGTGCGGGACCGAGAATAATGCGTGTATGTGATACCGTATTCTATTCTCGCGATGAATGTATCGATTGGTTGTATGCGATATAACCTAGTTATCGAATCAAGTATTGATTCGATAAGCCGATACATAGGATACTAGTCGGTTATATGCGATATGACCGGATCGTTAAATCAAGTGTTGATTTAATGATTTAATGCATAATTATATATTTGATATATTAGTTTGCATCAACTAGTATCGGTTTACTTAAGATGGATTTTCTCACTCGGATGTACACATTGTATATGTGATATACTTTTGTGCACTTGATTGTATCATGTTTGATGATGCATGTTTGCTAGGGTTTTTGTGTAAAGATCAAACCATGGTTACATGATAATGGTTAGGGTTTTGTTTTATTCACTTATTTATTTATTTTCTTTTTGGAAAATGAAAAGAAAAATGGTGGCTTTATTTGGATATATGTTGAAGTTTCATGAAGCTTTGACTTAGTCACCATTTTTGTCTTCATACCTAACCTAACCATTCACTTAACCTTAGTTTAGTCTCTACACTTTACCATGGTTGCATTATGATAAGTATTCAATTTATTTTCTATTTTGAATTAACTTATCATAACACTTTCTTCTTCTTCTTCATCTTCTTCCTTGAAGAAAGCTTCACTTCATCAATGGTGGATTGATGAAATGAGTGAGAAATCCAATTTTAAAGTCTACCCACTTCCTATTTCTTCATCCTCTACCTCTTTCCAAGTAGTAGAGTGTGTTCTCTTCACAAGTTTCATGACTTGGTGAAGTGGGAGCTTGATTTAGTGACGCCTCGACGTAGATCATCTTCGGCATCGTCGTCGATGACCTAGCCCGCTTCTTCTCCGATGAAGCCGACGCTAGAGCCCGGGATTGCATGAGGACAGCGGAGAGGACTTCATCACGGAGCCGTGGAGGTGGAGGACCGTATCTACAAAGGTTGTATTTCCGTATTCTTGTAGTTAAGTGTTAACTAGTTTGCTTTGTCGCCTAAAATTCTAGCCAACGATCTTGTTAAGGTTTCTCGGCACCCGTTAAATTTGAAATTGGCATGGTTGATGCCTTGTGAGACCTCTTGAGAGTGCATAGGAACCCTACAGTGGTATCAGAGCCTAGCTAGAGCCTTAGGCGAAGTCTAGACGACGTTTGAATTCCGAACGAACCCGAAACCCCAATACAAATTGCTCTCTGGACTTTTTCTGAAAACGTGGATTTTTCCAAATTAAAAATTGCTAAAAAATTCAGCAGGAAGATCTAAGAGTTATGGTGAAACACGACATTCTAATTCATCTATACTGCCGCGGTTCCGCGGCATGAGCATGGCTCATGCGGCGGTTCCGCGGCCGTACGGGCCGTTCTCAATGTAATATTTGCACAGTAACTCCTATTTTCTGATGCTGGATTTTATGGGAATTTTTAAATTTTATTCAATAGTTGAATTTTCTGGGGTTGTTTTAGGGATTCGGTGTTTCAATCGGAGTATCAGATTTTGTATATGTGGCTTTCCGGATAATTTTTTGAATATGTTAAAAAGTTCGACCGGATATAAATACCCAATTTTTCCCCTGTCGGGAAATTTCCAAGTGTTGGATCTTTCCGTAGTTTAACGACATTCTAAGTAGTGTAAGTAACGCGATGGACCCTCTAGAAGACAACAAACCTTAACTCGATTATGTGACCGTCTTGAACTGCCCTTTGAACCTTCGGGTTTGGAGCAGTACGGCGTGCCACATGTGAGGCGTTGGCTTGACCCTTCTACGGCTGGACCGTTGGTACTGAGGCACGAACTGAATGTTTTTAGACTTGTTTCATGTGTTGATCTGTATCGGGAAAACTTGGGTGTTCGATTGTTCGATCGGAAAGTTTAACATTTTCTGTTTATTCGGAATGCGATACAACAATTGGAATTCACAAAAGTTATGTGATAACTGAATGAATATTATAAACACAGCAGTTTAGTCTCACTTGATCGGTTGCCACGGAATTTTGATGTGATCAAAAGTCCGTCGTAATCACGTAGCGTACGCGGATACTCGCCGGGTAAACTTAATAGACAGCCTCACTCCATTGCCCCAACCAAGTGACTGTAGGAGAACCCCTTCGCCGAAAGCATCCGTCCGGGTGCTCGCGGTAGCGGTGTTCCGCCTTGGTGCACTTCGTCGACGGCATCGGGGGTGCGGACGCCTACTAAAGTTTGCGACGAGCATTCGATCAGGATGTCGGGAATCTTGTTGAATTGCCCGACTTGATATTGAAAAGAGTTTTCGATTTTGAGACTAAAATGCGGGGTTTATAAATGTTAGGCATGCGATGTCTAAGTAATTCATTTGGTCAGGCATGCGATGTCTGAGGTGGTTGCGGATTCCAACTGTTGTAGTTTTACACTTTCTTTTCTGTGACCGTAAGTGTAATATGTGATATCGCCGGTTTCGTTGCTATATGTCAACGACAATTGGGATACGCATGTTTACTTACGTTGATGACATGTGATGTTATGTGTTGCTGGATATGTTATATTGGATCGTCATGTTTGAATAGCCGGGGGGTTTTTATGTGAGATGAGTGTTTTTTCATTTTCATTCATGTAAAAACTTGTATGTAATATTCTTTTATTGGGGCACTTCCAGGTATCGGAAGTTGTCACCTTTTGTATATTATTTACTTTTCCGCACTAGGATAGACCCAAGGAGGAGGGCATAAGTAACCGGGTTCTGGAGTTCAGTGGGAGACCAACTCGAGGAGTCGAGTCCGGGTCTCCTAACTCTAGAATTGGTAGGGTTGCTTGCCGCTCTCGTAGGGGTCTAGGGGTGTGGGTTTGGCTATTCATCACGACCGTGGAATCCGTGTTTTATACTGGCTCGTATTGAAAACACGGACGTCCTAGTATATCCAATATTTCATATGTTTCTTCTGCTGCGATATCTGTGATGTGATCATGTGATGTTCTGTGATAGATACAGTATATAGTATATATGATATATTATATAGCCGTTACTTATGTTTTACACCCGTGCTAGCCCTGCCCCGCTCTGCCGTTAGTTACCTAACCTAACGGTGCACGAGGGGACATCGAGGCGAATGCGGATGGCATAAGTGTACGTCGTATTTATCTGTGATGTTTAGGTACTTAAATGATGGGACTTCATTAATGAGATTAATGAAATAAAAGAAACCTAAGATGTTGTAGAATCGAATTTCAAAATAAAACAGGTAGCTACAGTTCTTGCTTTGCACAGCGGTATATATGATATATCCTGCACCTTATTCGATGAGGAAAGGACCGAGATCCCTTCACCGGGAGTGACTCCTTTAGCAATAACTGGCAGATGCTACACACTCGGTTTGTCTTTTGATTGCTTTTAAGAGTTTCTGCTTTGCACAGTGATATATATGATATATCCCGCACCTCATTCGACGAGGAAAGGACCGACGATCCCTTCACCGGGAGTGACTCCTTTAGCAAAACTGGAAAAGCCTCAAAAACACTCCATTTTAAAATTCATTCGATCCTACAACGATATCAAGTTCATTACGCAATAGGTTTTCAGAAAAACCTGTCGTAGCCCTCCGTCATTTCAGATAAGTAGTAGTTAGTATTCGTGCTGCGTTTGTTGGCCTTTGTCAAGGCGTAGTGTGCGGTAGCTGACTGGTGCTTATCTGCTTATGCAAATGATGCAGATTGAGTTAGGGTAGTCGTGCGACCTTGTTGGCCTTTGTCAAGGGCCGTGCGGGTGGGTTTAATTCAATCAGGAAATGACGGGTTGAACTTGACTAGCATCCTATGGTTTGTTGGCCTTTGTCAAGGTCATAGGAGGTTAGGGGCAAAATATTATCGGGAATTTCAAGTGTTGAAATTTGCAATGAGATTGCATACCTTCTATGAGATAGTTGGATCCCGATACCCGCTGCGAGTAAGAGTTACTCCTGGGAGAGTTTTACACATTACAATTAGCCGATCAAGTAGGTGTCTAGAAAGGTGTTAACGAGGTTATGCCTCTGGGAAAACGAGATTTACATTAATTAGGTTCGTACGAAAGCACGGGGGACCTCCCTCAAAGTACCGACACTAGCCTGGCTGAAAGATTAGCGAACTTGTAGTGTGTAATTAATCCCGGCTAGTCTTTCCTTTTAGGGTTTGAAGGAAGATTTGATAAAAAGCAGTGGGAGCCATCCTGATTAGATAAAATAATAACCAATCTATTCTTGCAAGAGCGCACGCTGAGTGTTTTCTTCTCGCTCTCTCCAGGTAGTGACCATATCACGCCTTAATCAAGATAATAATACGGAATATTGACCGAACCCGCTTGTTATACTGAGCTGGGGAACGTTGGTCCCGCTCCAACTTATAATTGTTATAAGACAGAGCAGGAAATTGGGGAATACCAGATTTCCCGTGCCGCCCAAACGAAGAGAGTGCATGTTGATGCATCATCTTCAAGTGTGTTCATTACAAAGAACTGTTTCTCAGTATCCTCCGTATCCTGGGTATTTGATACCGGATCAGGATCCCAGATATGTAAGATGTTACATAGGGCTACAAAAGGGTAGAAAAACTGAGAACGGGTGATAAGTTTCATGAGGCAGAAAACGGGGCAAGTGTTGCAGCCAAGTCTGTTGGTCACTGTCACCCTGTATTGTAATACATTGATTCTGAACGTATGTTATTAGATACCGAACCTGATATACAAAATCATATCTGTCTCTTTATTAGTAAAGAAACGATAATATTTTGTATTGTTGGATAATGTTTTGGACATTTCCTATATCAAAAGTTGATCGGTTCAGGCACGTTATCTAAAAGCATTAATGTTCTAAATCAAACTACAGTTCTTAGTATACAGAACACACACAAGAGGAAGAGTTCAGAAATGAACGAATTCTTCTTGAGGTATTGTAGACTAGGTCAGATCAATGTGACCCGACTAGCTAGAGTTACATATAGATGCATATTTAAATCAGTTTGAATTTACATCTTGTGAAACTCGCCAGTCATGTCACAAAGATAAGATGACCATAGCTCTGTTTATTGGAAACAGAGAAAGAGTTAATGAACTCTTGGGACTGATACATGATGATGTATGCAAGGTCTCCTGTCTACACATGCCTGGACTGGTTCTTTATACTTTATTACATTCTCTGATGATCTTTCGAGATTCAGACTTATGTTCCTGTTGAAACACAAGTCCGAATCTTTTGAGATATTCACAGAATATAAGTTAGAAGTAGAGAACCAAAATACGGGTATAAGTATTATGTCCTATGATGAGATCAGGGAGGAGAATACTTGTGCATGGAATTCCTGGACTATTCTAAAGGAGAATGAGATTCTCTCTCAGCATTACTCCTCCGTATACACCATAGCACGATGGTATATCGGGGCGGAGCAATCACACCCTATATGATAAGGTGTGCTCTATGATGAGTACTACTGAGTTACCTATTTCCTTTTGGGGGTTATGCACTTATGAAGCTGCGTACCTATTGAATAGGGTTCAAATCAAATCAGTTGCCTACCACTTCATATATGATATGGAAAGGGAAGAGCCCATATCTTAAGTTAGTTAAGATTTGGGGTTGTCCGGCCTATGTTTGAAAGCAAAATCCGGACAAGCTCGAGGCAAGGTAAGTTATGTACAACTGGAAAGGTTCCAGCTATCCAAGCTACAGCAAATGATTTGGTAGAACCGAAGGATTCAGTAGATGCCAACGAACCTCAGCCTCTCCGCCGATCTAGTAGGGTTTCTCACCCACCTGAGAGATACTTCGGTTTCTCTATGACAGTGGGAGCGAGGATTGCATCATGAGATGATGACCCAACTAGTTTCGGGCTGGCCACCAGGAGTAAGACTCTGTAAGTATGGCTGGATGATTTGTGATCTGAGATGGAATCCTTATATACCAACAAAGTATGGACTTTAGTTGCTATATCTGAAGGGTTAAATCCCCATCAGGAGCAAGTATATCTTGAGAAGATTACTTGGTGTACATGGAAAAGTTGAGACTTTCAAAGCTAGACTTGTTAAAAGTTTGCATCATTGACCAGGTGCGGATAATGATGAAACCTTTTCAAGTAGCTATGCTTAAGTCCATCCAGATCCTGCTTGCCACGGCTACATACCATGACTACGATATCTGGTGGTTGGGTGTCATGACTGCTTTTCTAAATGTTGTTTTAGAAGAGTGCGTCTATAAGTATACAGCCAGAGGGCTTCGTAGACAGTGGGAGCAGCGGAAACGTGTGCAAGATGCTTTATAGGTTAAAGCAGGCATCGCGGAGTTGGAACATCTGTTTTGATAGATTGTCAAAGAGTTTGACATCATCAAAATGGTAGATGAACCTTGTATAAACAAAAAGGTAGTAGGGAGTATGGTGGTGATCCTCGTAGAGTACGTGGATGACATACTCTTGATAAGAAAAGAGTTTCTTATGCTACGCTCGATCAATCTCCGTTTATCACAAAGATTCTCCGTGTAGGATCAAAATGATACCTCCTAAATCCTGAGTTTTGGATCTATGAGATAGATCTAATTGGATGTTAGGATACTCACTAGTTGTAGTGAGATGGTATCAATTGATCCTGGGGAGAATCACTGGAAGTGTTCCAGGGTGATGAAGACGACTGAATGTCAGTCGCAGGCATTGTCTTTACCCTCAGTAAAGGGACGGTATGTTGGAAGAGTTCCAAGCTAGATACCGTGGCATACTAGACGATAAAGGCTGGATACATCGCTACTTAAGATGCTACCAAAGAGGCTGTTTGGATGTATATTAGTTCATGAGATGAACTTAGTTCCTACCATTGTGTGACAATGGCGTTGTGGCTTATGCCAAGGAACGCAGGTCCCATCAGTGATCCAGACGTATTCTGAGGCAGCATCACCTGATCATGGAGATAGTTGATCTCCAAGATGATCGAGGTTAGGAGAGCAGACCCAGAGGTTAACACGGCGGATACACTCACGAAGGCCTATTCCCAGAGATAGACTTTTATGGGATGGTTGAGTATGAGATACTTCGACCACTGCTACAGATGGCCCTAGTGCAAGTGGGAGATTGTTAGTTATATGTATGCCTTAGAGGCCATTACTGTACATAGGATGTATATTGTAGTGGATGCTGGGACATATATAGGGAGGACTTTCTTGCTCGACATGATAGTATGCTATCTGGTTACTCTTTACCTTAACGTGTGCACTGATTGTCTCTCTGTTACATGTTGGTAAAGCCCTTAGGATGTGTACTTGACTACCTGGACTATGATGCGGATCATACTGGTGGGGACATGGTAGTCCATAAGTATATCCTTCAAAGTCCCTAGTCGTAGGTGTATCGAGACGGGGCATCGATATACCAGAGTAGACTAGCGTGTACCTTCTCGACCCATACAGATGGGCGATGGATGATCCTATATCCATCGGTGTTTGACATCAGAGATGATATACGGGTGCTCAGTAGAGACTGGGTACACTGGACGGACTCGCCGAGAACTCCCAGATGGTATTATACCTTACGTCAGATGGCAGTTCTCTGGTGACACTGGTACAGAGTAGTCTATTGACCCGAGATCGTCATAAAGTCTTGTGTGGTTCCCACTGTGCTTTGATTTCCATCTTACCACGTCCAAGAGGGCGTGAAAAACGGTGGTTTTTGGGTACAGTCCCGAGTCACATGGAGGCAATGAGCGATAGGAGGGGATTCGTCTCTCCCGGTATAGGGAGTTGATGTTGCGCTGTGTTCGATTGGCTATAAAAGGAAATCCCTGGCCAGGGTTGCTGAGATTTACTGGTAAGTGTTACCAGTAGTTTCTCGAATTGTTATAGACCTCACATCGACACGACTTATCGAGCTATTGGGGTCTGACGTTTACCACCCCTAGGCGAGATATGCGACATATCAGACGACGAGACCGGACTGTACGGTAGTGTTACTGGTTGGATTCACTGGAGTGTGAGCGGGCTTGCTCGTCGATCTTCTGATCGCTCAATACCCGGGTGGCCGTTACGTTTAGCAGACCGCTTGCGGCTTGTGGGTGCTTGATATGATCATCATCTGCTGCCGGCGTATTGACGAGTCTTTAGAGTCCTATACAGAGGTTTCCTGGCTCAAGCGAAACGAAATAGGAGCGCATATGAGATATGTGCGGGACCGAGAATAATGCGTGTATGTGATACCGTATTCTATTCTCGCGATGAATGTATCGATTGGTTGTATGCGATATAACCTAGTTATCGAATCAAGTATTGATTCGATAAGCCGATACATAGGATACTAGTCGGTTATATGCGATATGACCGGATCGTTAAATCAAGTGTTGATTTAATGATTTAATGCATAATTATATATTTGATATATTAGTTTGCATCAACTAGTATCGGTTTACTTAAGATGGATTTTCTCACTCGGATGTACACATTGTATATGTGATATACTTTTGTGCACTTGATTGTATCGTGTTTGATGATGCATGTTTGCTAGGGTTTTTGTGTAAAGATCAAACCATGGTTACATGATAATGGTTAGGGTTTTGTTTTATTCACTTATTTATTTATTTTCTTTTTGGAAAATGAAAAGAAAAATGGTGGCTTTATTTGGATATATGTTGAAGCTTCATGAAGTTTTGACTTAGTCACCATTTTTGTCTTCATACCTAACCTAACCATTCACTTAACCTTAGTTTAGTCTCTACACTTTACCATGGTTGCATTTTAGTTAAATATTCAGTAGTATTCAAGCTATGTATTTTGACCTTCGCCAAGGCATAGTGATTGGTAGCTGCCGAATATTTATCTGTTGCATAGATAGATGCGTTGGTTTGGGACAGTCATACTGCTATTTTGGCCTTCGTCAAGGGTATATACGGGTGGTTTCAAATTAACTAGGATAATGACGGGTAGAACTTGACATGTGACTTATGATATGTTGGCCTTCGTCAAGGTCATAAGAGCATGGGGAAAAAATCCACATCGGGAGTTTCTAAAGAAACTGAAACTTGCTAGTATTGCATACCATTTGGAGTGTGATAATTTTGGTAGGATTTCTTCAACTTTATCACACAATGATATTTGGATCCTGATCCTACTGTGAGTATATGCTACTCCTCGGAAAATTTTCTCACTTAACGATCAATGCTATAAACCAAGTAGGTGTCTAGAAAGGTGTTAGCGGGGCTACGCCCACAGGGAAAAGAGGTTATTTAATTAAGGAACTTCGCGAAAGCGTCGTAAAACTTCCCTCGAAGTACCGATACCGGCCTTGCTGAACGGTTAAGCAAGTATTGTACGATGAGATCAATCTCGACTAGTTCTTCTTTTATGGTTTGAGGAAGGATTCGAGAAACGGTGGGAGCCATCCTGTTTAGAAAAACTAAAAACCACTCTAAACTTGCAAGAGCATCATGCTAAAGTGTTTCTTCTCTCTCTCCTAATTGCAGCAACCATACAACATAAGGGGCCTTAAGTTATTACTAGATAAAATCATACTGACAGGGCCAAACTATAAAGATTTGTTCACGAATGTCAAATGTCAATCACTTATGACAAGTTGGGGTATCTCCTTACCACTAAGGCCCCCGCCGTTCCAGGTCCAGAATCCAGTGTCACAGATAGGGAAATCCGTAAGACCTGAAAGATTGACAGCGCGAAGGCCAAGTGCCTTGTGCTTGCCTCTATGGACAATGAACATCAGAGGAGGCATGAGAATATGGATCTTGAATCCATATTTCTCCATACTAAGGAACTATATGGAGAGCAATCCTGTATCGCAAGATACGAGACCTCGAAGAAGCTATTTTCAGCGAGGTTGGCCGTTGGATCATCTGTAGCGGAACACATGCTTAAGATGATTGGCTATATTGAGGAGCTCACGGACCTCGGGACCACGTTAGAGAACGAGCTCTACACTGACTTGATTCTCCAGTCCCTTCCTTCCACCTACGCCCAGTTTATCCTGAATTTCAACATGCAAGGAAAAGAAGTTGAACTTCCGGAACTCCTCAACATATTGAGGAGTGCAGAGGGTACCGTGCAGAAAGTCAGGGAAACACCTGCTTTGTTTGTTGGAGGAGCTTCCTCTTCTAGGTCCAAGGCGAAAGCCAAAGGAAAGAAGAAGAAGGCCCCCACCAAACCAAGGGGCGGTGTTAGTAAGGTGGAAGCCAAGGGAAAAGCAAAGGTAGCGGGACAGATTGTGGGGAAGGAAGAATGCTTTTATTGTCACAAGAAATGACACTGGAAGAAAGATTGCAGGGCTTGGAAGGCCAAGAACCAGGACCCGAAGCAAGTTGTGGTTTCAGCTTCAGGTGTGTATGTTATTGAAAACTGTCTGTCAATCAACTTTACTTCCTGCGTATTGGATACCGGATCAGGATCTCATATATGTAATTCTTTGCAGGCACTGAGAAGTCGTAGGGTTTTGAAGACGGGTGATATGACCCTCAGAGTTGCAAACGGAGCAAGCATGGATGCTGAGTCCGTGGGGGACTATCACTTAGGCTTGACAGATGGACATGTTTTGGTTTTGCGCAACTGTTATTTTGTACCCAGTTCGACTTGTAATATCATATCTGTATCTTTAATGTCTAAAGAAGGTTATGATTTTGCATTTGTAAGCAATGTTGTAAACATTCACCTTAATCATGTTTTGATTGGGTTGGGTACATTAAGCAACGGTATATACGTATTAAACCAACCGCAGATTTTCAATATCCAGAATACACACAAAAGAATGTCTCCAGAATTAAATCATGCTTTCTTATGGCATTGTAGACTGGCTCACATCAATGAGACAAGGTTAACTAAGTTACATAAAGAAGGATATTTGGATCCGTTCAAATATCATTCTTATGCAACTTGTCAATCATGTCTTAAAGGAAAGATGACAAAGACTCCGTTCACTGGACACAGAGTAAGAGCAAGCGAGCTCTTGGGACTCGTACACAGCGACGTGTGTGGTCCAATGTCTACACATACAAGAAGTGGTTTTTCCTATTTCATTACTTTTATGGATGATTTCTCTAGGTATGAACATGTCTTCTTAATGAAGCATAAATCCGAGGCTTTTGATAAGAATGAAGTAGAAAAACAAACCGGCAAAAGTATCAAGACACTGAGATCTGATCGAGGTGGTGAATACTAAGTGCCGAGTTCCTAGATTACCTAAAAGAGAATGGAATTCTCTCTCAGCTTACTCCTCCATACACTCCACAACACAATGGTGTATCGGAGAGACGGAACTGAACCCTATTGGATATGGTACGTTCCATGATGAGTAACGCTGAGTTACCACGATCATTCTGGGGCTATGCACTAGAATCAGCTGCATATCTTTTAAACAAGGTTCCTACCAAGAGTGTGCCTACCACACCATATCAGATGTGGAGTGGGAAGAAACCCTATCTTCAATATTTGAAGATATGGGGATGTCCAGTTTTTGTCAAAAAGCAGCATGCGGACAAACTCGAGGTACGCTCAGTAATGTGTAAGTTTATGGGATATCCAAAGCACTCCAGGGGGTATCTTTTCTATTACGAAGAGGAACAAAAGGTTTTTGTTTCTCGTCATGCCCACTTTCTGGAACATCAGTTCTTAGAAAAGGAAACAAGTGGGAGTACAATAGAACTGGAAGAAATTCCAGAACCACAAGCTATTACTGAAAGCTTGGTGGAGCAAGAAGTTTCAAAAGAACATGACATTCCTGCACCGCTCCACAGGAGTAGTAGGCTTTCTCATCCACCTGAGAGATACTACAGTTTTCTCATAGACGGGGATAGAGAGGATTGCATCATTGGTAATGATGAGCCGACTAACTTCCAGCAGGCCATTCAGAGCGCTGACTCGGTAAAATGGCTGGATGCAATGCGGACCGAGATGGAGTCCATGTATACCAACAAAGTATGGACTTTGGACTTTGCTCCAGAAGGGGTAAACCCGTAGGCTGCAAATGGATCTTCAGAAAGAAGATTGGTGTAGATGGACAGGTTGAAACCTATAAGGCTAGACTTGTTGCTAAGGGTTTTCGTCAAAGACCTGGTTTAGACTATGACGAAACCTTTTCTCCAGTGGCTATGCTCAAATCCATTCGAATCCTTCTTGCCATTGCTGCCTTCCACGATTATGAGATTTGGCAGATGGACATAAAAACCGCTTTTCTAAATGGAAATTTAGAGGAGTGTGTCTATATGGACCAGCCAGAGGGTTTCATTCAGAGTGGGAGCAGCGGGAAAATGTGCAAGTTGCTTAAGTCCATTTATGGACTGAAGCAGGCATCGCGAAGTTGGAACATCTGTTTTGATGAGACGGTCAGAGAATTTGAATTTATCAAAAATCCAGATGAACCATGAATTTATAGTAAGATTGTAGCACGAACTGTTGTATTCCTCTTCTTGTACGTGGATGATATTCTCTTGATAGGAAATGACATTCCTATGCTACAATCTGTCAAAGGGTTCTTGTCACACAGATTCTCCATGAAAGACCTGGGTGATGCCTCTTACATTCTGAGGATCCAGATCTATCGTGATAGATCTAAGAGAATATTGGGACTTTCACAGTCCAGGTACATCGACACCATACTGAAAAGATTCAGTATGGAAGATTCTAAGCGCGGTAATTTACCGGCTTGTCACGGAATCACCCTCTCCAAAGAGATGTCTCCCAAGATTGATTTGGAAAGGGATCGCATGTCTATTATACCCTACGTTTCTCTGGTAGGCTCTATAATGTGTGTGATGTTCTGTACTAGACCAGATGTAGCTTATGCACTGAGTGTAGTAAGAGGGTATCAGTCAAACCCTGGGAAGAAGCACTGGATAGCGGTAAAGAACATTCTGAAGTACCTGAGAAGGACTAAGGAGATGTTCTTGGTTTACGGCGGAAAAGACCTCCAGATCGAGGCCTTTACTGACTCCAGCTTCCAGAGTGACAAGGATGACTCCAAATCCATGTCAGGTTATGTCTTTACCCTCAATGGAGGGGCGGTCTGTTGGAAGAGTTCCAAACAGGAGACCGTTGCTAACTCGACAATGGAAGCGGAGTATATCGCAGCTTCAGATGCCGCAAAAGAAGCTGTCTGGATGAGGAAGTTCTTAACAGAACTTCAGGTGGTTCCGTCCATTGTTGATCCAATACCTCTGTATTGTGACAACAACGGGGCTATAGCTTTAGCGAAGGAACCCAGGTCCCATCAGAAGTCCAGACACATCTTGAGGCGGTATCACCTGATCAAGGAGATCGTGGATCGCCGGGAGATCGAGGTTCGGAGGGTTGCTACAGAAGATACCACTGTAGATCCATTCACAAAGGCCATTCCTCAGACGCAGTTCGAGAGGCTATTCTAGATGATAGGTCTGCGATATGCCAGCACATGGCATTAGTGCAAGTGGGAGATTGTTAGTGTGATATGCCCTAGAGGCCATTATTGTATAGTACTAGTTTGTATATTACATTTTGGAAGCTTGGGATATATACACAGATTTATAACAGTCTTTCTCAATATGGTAGTATGCTACTTGGTTTGTATCTATCTTAATATGTGTATATGTTTCTTTTGATATATCGCTAATACATATTGATAGAGACCTTAGGATCTTTGCTTGACTACCAGCGTTGTGATGGCAGCCACACTTGTGGTGGTTGGGTAGTCTACAATCACATCCTTATACAGGTCCCCAGTCGTAGGATTATCGAGACAGGGCATCGATACTCCGGAGTAGACTGGAGTGTACGCTTCTCGTCCCAACTTGGGAGATGGTCTGTCCCACAAGCCATCAGTACATCATACTGGAGATAGTATGCAGGTGCTCATTAGGTTATGAGTACACTGGACAGGACTCATCGGGAACTGTTGGTTGGTACTATACCTATTGTCAGATAACAGCTCCCAGGTGACATGAGTACAGCTTAGTCCGTTGACTTGACACTGCCACTTCGCCTCGAGTGTGTTCCCACCGCTCTTAGATTACTACCATACCACGGCTCTATTGAGTCATGCAAACAGGTAGTAGTTGGGTGCAGTCCCGAAGCACTTGGAGGCAGTGACAGTTAGACAGGATTCGTCTCTCCCGGTATTGGGGGTTGATATCGCGCTGTGTCTAGGAGAGCCATTACACAAAGTCCCTGGCCAGGGCAAGTGAGATTTACTGGCAGTGTTTCCAGTAGTTTCTCTGGGTGTTCTAGGCTACACTCCGACATGACTTGTACCGCTATTAAGGGTATGACGTTTACCACCCCCTAGGACCAACATGCGATACTCTTAGACGAACAGACCAGACTATACGGAGATTGTCACATTCAGGCTCAGAAGGAGTTTGGATGGGTTCACCTCATCGGTCTTCTTATCAACATCTACCCGGGGACCGTTACGTACAGCTAGTACCGCTTGCGGCCTGTGGTTAAACCCACTACCAACGTAGTGTCGAGTCTTTAGAGTCCCACGCAGAGGGTTGTTCACCTTTGGGCGAAACGTAGTAGAGGTTGTATGGTTTTACGAAGGGGGTTCGCTCACAAACGCGCATTTGTGCACGTTTGGTGTTCGGGCAGTTGATACTAGTGGGCTTTGGTTTAAGCCAGATCTTAGTATTTGTTTTGGGATTGGTCTTGTCTCATTGTATTCGTGTTTCTATAGAACACGGATGCGGGTATGTATGTACAGTTGACAGGGACGGAGAGGGAGACACCTCATTAGGGTTTTGACCATTGACTTGATCAAAACCATAATGAGAAGGAGGAAATTAATTAATAGTTTTAATTAGAGTTAATTGTGTCATGGCAAATGTTGGTTTGACCATTTGACCAAGTTGATCCATGTTGACTAGGATATTTTCTTATGTTTTGTTGTTTTGTTAAGCATGAGATATTTCTTGAAGCATGCTTAGCATTAATGGTGAAATGATAATGGTCAAATCAATTTACCATCACAATTATCTTAATTATTATTATTATTATCTTTTTTTCTCATATGAGAGTTTATCCTCTCATTTTCTTTCATTCTGTCATAACCTTTCTCTCTCTCATGGTTTGCTCTCCCTCTTCCTCTCTCTCAAAATCTTAAGTGTTTCATATGTTGAAAATCAAAGCTTTGAGAATAAACCACCAAAACACTTCTCTACTCACTCTAGGGTTCTTAGTGTAGCAAACCAAGCACTCTAGTTACTTCATTGTTGAGGTAGGAGCTCAAGGTAGAGGCCTTCGGGTGGATCGTTCTTTGACCTTGAGAAGACAACGAGGAGGATCCATCTACACCACTCCAAGGAGCTCACATCAAGGAGGACCACAACAAGAGGAGAAGGAGTTCAAGAACTAGGTATAACCATCTAACTTAGTAGTTAGAACTTGTAGTTTGTCTGTTGGTTTTTGTTCAGCAAAGATCCTTCATGGTTTGTCTATATTACCTTGTGATAAAAATTTGATTTTTACTCTTTCCAACTCCCCGTAAGTACCGGGGTGGGTAATATAGACTTACAGCCAATTTAATTGGTCAAGAGATGTTCAGAAAGGCGTCGGAGTGGGACTGTTTCCGTCGCTACTCCTAACCGCGTTGTCGATCCGAGAGTGAAAGTCGACCTTAGCACCACCATGAGGTTCTAGTAGCATCAAGCATGCAAAAAATTTTATTAGGTGCTAAGCTAGACTAACAAGATCTTTACTAAATTATTAGGGTTTGCCTTTTGTGATGTGATGAACTAAGAAGAAGAAAAGAGCATACAACCTTTGTAGTTTGAGTCCTTCTCTTCAATAGCTCCGTGTTGAAGTCCACGCGACTCTACTAGGCTCTTCTTCGAGTTAAACGAAGCTCCTTCATGATCTTCATGCCAAAGACGATCCACCTGAAGTCCACTAGCTCAAGCTAACCCTTCACTAATCTCATTAGTGAAGGCAACACTCCACATCAAATTGCTAATCTAATGTGTAATGGTGAATTAGGTGTTTAATTTGCTCACTATGATTTTCACAAGTTCAACGATTCACATCACATGTGAGGGTTTGAACTTGAAAGTGAGATGAAGAAAATTGTAGAGAGCAAGAGGAAGCTAGAGCTCAAGAAATGGCTAGAGTGTGAAGAATGAAAATAATGAGAGTAAACTCAAAATGGCTCTCTCTTTCCTCACTTATTCAAGCATGAAATAAAATTGCAATTTTAAATTGCAACCATGCTTGAATAGTGAGTCAAGACTAATATACAAATAATAAAACCCATGCCTTGCCCATTCCACAAATATCTCCACAATTTACACCTCATTTTTCTATTTTCTAAAAATAGAAAAACATGCCATGTTTCATATAATAATATATATTTATATATATCAAATATACATTAATATATATATATATATATTTATATTTATATATCAAATATACATTAATATATATATATAAAGCAATTAGTGAGCTAATGATATTAGTTAAGATATAATTATATCACACATAATATATATCACATTATTAAATCAACACTTGATCTAATAATCCGGTTATATCACATATAACCGACTAATATCATTAATCTTAATATCACATTATCAAACCAACACTTGATTCAATAATCCGGTTATATCACATATAACCTGACCGGCATCAGATAACTGCCAGATTATAATACGGTATCACATACTCATATTTAATTAGGCCCACGCACATATCAACATATGTGCCCTACTTCGTTTCGCTTGAACCAGGAAACTTCTGCGTGGGACTCTAAAGACTAATCAATACGCCAGCTGTAGGCGATGATCACATCAATCACCTACAAGTCGTCAGCGGTACTAGCTGGACGCAACGGCTACCCGGGTATTGAGCGATATGAAGATCAACAAGCAAGCTCGTCCATACTCTCCATGAAGCCTATTAGTAACACTACGGTACATTCCGGTCTCTTCGTCTGATATGTCGCATATCATGTCTAGGGGTGGTAAACGTCATACCCCAGTAACGTGATAAGTCATGCCGATGTTTGGCTCATAACAGTTTGAGAAACTACCGATAACTCTTATCAGTAAATCTCAGCAACCCTGGCCAGGGATTTTCAGTTATAGCCAATAGAGCATAGCGCAACATCAACTCCCTATACCGGGAGAGACGGAACCCCTCCTATCTCTCATTTCCTCCATGTGTCTCGGGACTGTACCCAAAATCCACCTGTTTGCACGCCTCCTTTGAGCCGTGGTAGGGAGGAAATGAAAGCACTGTAGGAGCCACACAAGACTCTATGACGATCTCGGGTCTATAGACTAAACTGTACCAGTGTCACCAGAGAACTGCTATCCGACGTTAGGTAAATAACCATCTAGGAGTTCTCGGCGAGTCCTGTTCGGTGTACCCATTCTCCAATGAGCACCCGTGTACAATCTTTGATGTCACACACCAATGGTTGTGGGATCAACCATCGCCCTCTAAGGGACAAGAAACGTACACACTAGTCTACTCTGGAATATCGATGCCCTAGTCTCGATATTCTCTCGACTAGGAACTGATTAAAGGATGTACTTTTGGACCATCCAGGACCCACTAGTATGATCTCATCATAGTCATGGTAGTCAAGTATATATCCTAATGGCTTTATCAACATGTGAGAGCAAGACAGTAAAGAATACCAGTCAACATGTTAAGACAAAGAGTAACCAAATAGTATACTATCATGTCGAGCAAGAAAGTCCTCCATATATATGTCCAAGCATTTACTATAATATACATCACATGTACAATAATGGCCTCTAGGGCATACATATTCCTAACAATCTCCCATTTGTACTAAGGCCATGTGTTGTAGTATCTCATACCCAACATCCCAAAAAGTCTCTCAAACTGTATCTGGGGGAGGGCCTTCGTGAGTGGATCCTCTACGTTGTCCTTCGTGTCAACTCTCCTGATATCGATCTCCCAGCGATCTACTATCTTTCTGATCAGGTGATACCACTTCAGAATATGTCTGGATCTCTGATGGGACCTGGGTTCCTTAGCCAAAGCCACCGTTCCATTGTTATCACAATACACAGGTATTGGATGCTCAATGTATGGAACCACACCAAGCTCAGCAATGAACTTCTTCATCCAGACAGCCTCTTTGGCAGCATCGTTGGCAGCGATGTATTCAGCCTCCATCGTCGAGTCTGCTACGGTGTCTTGCTTTGAACTCTTCCAACACACCGCCCCTCCTTTGAGGGTAAAGACAAAACCCAAGACCGACTTACTATCGTCCTTATCACTATGGAAGCTAGAATCGGTAAAGGACTCCACCTGGAGTTCACTGTTACCATACACCAAGAGCATTTCTTTAGTCCTTCTCAAGTACTTAAGAATGTTCTTCACAGCTGTCCAGTGGTTTTCCCTAGGATCTGATTGATACCTGCTCACTACACCTAGTGAGTAATCTACATCCGGTCTGGTACATAACATCGCATACATGATAGAGCCTACTGCCGAAGCATAGGGTATCCCTTGCATGC
Organism: Agapanthus africanus; assembly: GCA_030015575.1. Classification (NCBI taxonomy): domain Eukaryota; kingdom Viridiplantae; phylum Streptophyta; class Magnoliopsida; order Asparagales; family Amaryllidaceae; genus Agapanthus; species Agapanthus africanus. Next base: position 326,710,791 of record CM057339.1, read on the forward strand.
GAGCCCTCTCCAAATCAGTCTTGGGAGACATCTCTTTAGAGAGAGTGATTCCTGAACAAGCGGGTACATTACCTCGCTTGGAATCTTCCATACTAAATCTATTTAGTATGGTGTCTATGTACCTGGATTGGGACAATCCCAAAATCCGTTTATATCTATCTCTATAGATCTTTATCTCCAGAATGTAGGAAGCATCACCAAGATCTTTCATGGAGAACTTGAGTGATAAGAAGAGCTTGACCGAGTGTAGCATAGGAACATCATTTCCTATCAAGAGTATGTCATCCACGTACAATACGAGGAAGACCACCTTACTCTCTACAGCCTTCTTATATATACAAGGTTCATCTACATTTTTAATGAATTCAAACTCTTTGATAACTTCATCAAAACAGATGTTCCAACTCCGCGACGCCTGCTTTAATCCGTAGATGGATTTAAGCAGCTTGCACACGCTGCTCCCACTGTCTACGAAGCCCTCTGGCTGTGTCATGTACACGCTCTCTTCTAAATCACTATTTAGAAAAGCGGTCTTGATGTCTATCTACCAGATTTCATAGTCATGGTATGCAGTAATGGCAAGTAGGATCCTGATGGACTTAAGCATAGCGACAGGAGAAAGGGTTTCATCATAGTCGAAGCTATGTCGTTGACGAAAACCTTTTGCTACAAGTCTAGCTTTAAAAGTCTCAACTTTTCCACCTACACCAATCTTCTTTTTGAAGATCCACTTTCTCCCAATGGGTTTTATCCCTTTAGGAGCAACATCCTATGTCCATACTTTGTTGGTGTACATGGATTCCATCTCGGATCGCATAGCATCCAGCCATTTCACAGAGTCTCCACTTGTGATGGCCTGCTCGAAACTAGTGGCGTCATCGTATTCCATGATGCATTCCTCGCTCCCACCATCTATGAGAAAACCGTAGTATCTCTCAGGTGGGTGAGGAACCCAACTAGATCTGCGGAGTGGCTGGGGTTCGTTAGGTACTATTGGATCCTCCGGTTCCACCAAATCGTCAGTTGTAGTCTGTGCTGCTGGAACTTCTTCCAGTTCTACCTCACTGCCACTAATTTCTTTTACAAGAAATTCATTTTCTAAAAAGGTGGCATGTTGAGAAACAAACACCTTTTGTTCCTCAGAGTGGTAGAAGATATACCCTCGCGAATTTTCGCGATATCTTACAAATTTGCACAGAACTGACCTTGCCTCGAGCTTGTCCGGATTTTGTGTTTTCACATATGCCGAACAATCCCATATCTTAACCATATTAAGACATGGTCTCTTCCTTTTCCATATCTCATATAGAGTGGTAGGCACAAATTTGGTGGGAACCATATTCAATAGGTATGCAGCTGTGTCAAGCGCATATCCTCAAAAGGAAATAGGTAGCTCAGCAGTACTCATTGTTGGGGTCAAAATTTGCACCCCGGTTGACCAAGTCAAAGTCAAGGTCAACCCCAAGCCAGGTGGGCCCAAGCCCAGGTCAAGCGGGCCCATGCCTAAGTCGAGCCTCGCGGCCGGCCTCACCATGCTGAAATAAAAAATCATGTAATAAATAATTTTGATGTAATTTTTTATGCATGAATGGGCATAAAGCCAAATTTTTGTAAAGCCCATGGCTTATGTGCAAAAAGAAATAGCACATAAGACATGGGATGGGCAAAATGCCATTTTGTAAAGCCCAAGGGGCTATATGTAAATATGTAAGCCCATATAAGGCAACATGATGATGAATAAAGCATAGACAATTCATTCCCCCCCCCAAAAAAAACTAGGGTTCTTTGTGCCTCCTTCTCCTTCATCAACGTTCTAAACCTTCTTCCCTTTTTCAATTAAATCAAGAGTTTTACTCTTCCTTTTCCAAAACTAAATAGTTTTTCACCACAAAACCCCCAAAGAGGAACTTAGATCTTCCATCAGATATCAGAAATAAGAGATTTTTAAAATCTCATACTTCTTGTTCTTCAAGATCCGGCCAACAGAGGAGGAAGGAGGAGACCCATCTCCAAAAATCCCATCTTGGAATGATCCAAAGCCAAAGGGAGAAACAAAACAGCCCCCTTTGATCATTTCTAAACTCTTTAGGAGTTTAACTCCAAGGGTCAAATCGAGAGCACAGCTCCTAGTGCAGGGACAAAGTCCCCTCTCTGATTGACGCCTAGCGCCCAGAGCGCTAGCGCCTGTTGGAGATAATGCCCTCAGAGTCAATTATTGGATCACAGGTACGTGATTGCAATGATTGAGGGAGGACCTATCCCGGTAGGACAGTCTTACTCGAGATGATAGTATGCTATCTGGTTTACCTTTATCATCGTGTACTGTTTTAGGTGACCTGACACGTCGCTATTACACGTTGATAGAGCCCCTAGGATTCTTGCTTGACCACCAGCAGTATGAGGGCGATCATATAAGTGGGAGCTGGGAGTCTATAAGCATATCCTGAAATGGTCCCTAGTCGTGTGAGTTTCGAGACAGGGCATCGATACTCCATCGTAGACTAGTGTATACAGTCGAGACCCCGACGAGGGGCGGTGGCCGGTCTCACAAGCCACTGGTGTCAGTTGGATCACCTAAGATGTATACAGGTGCTCATTGGGTTATGAGTACACCGGACAGGACTCGCCGGGAACATGCCAGTTGGTCATATACCAGACGTCAGATGGCAGTTCCCTGGTGACATGTGTGCAGGTTAGTTCATCGACCTGGGGATCGTCATTTGTCTCGTGTGAGTTCCCACTGTACTTTGATTACTACCCTACCACGGCTCAAAGGAGTCGTGCAAACAGGTTTTAGTTGGGTACAGTCCCGAGCCACATGGAGGCAGTGAGCGTATCTTCAGGGGTTCGTCTCTCCCGGTATTGGGGGTGAGGTCGTGCTGTGTCTAGGAGAGCCATTACACGAAGCCCTCGGCCGAGGCAAGGAGATTTACTGGTAGGTATTCCAGTAGTATCTCAGGGTGTTATGGGCTACACTCCGACACGACTTGTACCGCTTTTGGGGGTCTGACTTTTACCAACCCCCTAGGCCCGCCATGCGATGCTCATAGACGAACGGACCGGACTGCACGGATATTGTCACTGACAGGCTCAGTTGGGTGTCGAGGTGAGCTTCCTCATCGACGTCCCTTTTGGTCAATAGCTGGTGGCCCGTCACGTATTGGCATATACCTCTGACGTGCTAGTGGTTAAATCCACAGCCATAGTATTGACGAGTCTTTAGAGTCCACCACACTTACAGTTACTCAGCTTTCGGGCGAAAGGTTGTAGAGGCCGTATGGAGATATGGCAAGGTCCGATCAGATACGTGCGGTATTGCACGGATCAGGATCGGACAGATTGTACTATAGGCCGTATGGTTATATGGCAGGGTTCGATCAGATACGTGCGGTATTGCACGGATCAGGATCGAACAGATATTCTAGCCGGTTTTGGTATAAGCCGGATTCTAGTATAGTACAGTGGAGATTTTGTCTCATTGCATTTGTATTTCGGTCGAAATACAGATGCGGGTGTGTATGCACAGTATCGGGGTTTTTTCCTGTAATTTATTACGGGACCAGTTTTCTGGAGTTGCCATTTTGTTTTCCGAGTCGGCCAATTTCCATTGTTCCGTTCATTGGCCGAAGTTTGGTGGAGGAGGGTTTATTTGCATTGTTGCAAATAAGCTTTTGTGGAGGGGGTCTTTGCATATTATCATGTCATGATACTTGTCCCATCCTTTGACTTGATTTCTTTATGATGGCATGACTTTTTTAAGTCATCATGGTTCATGATGGTTGGACTTTGTGAGGTGATGATGGTGGTGTTGAGTGTTGAGTTTACCTTGGTGATCATTCCCTTTTGCATGATAGACTTTCCTCTCTCTCTCTCTTGTTTGATATAGGAGAATGACTCTCTCATTTTTGCATCCATCTCATTTGTCCCCTCCTCTCTCTAGCATGGCCGGCCTCCCCTTTGATGGGGCTGTCCAAATATTTTGGTGTGGGTTTTTGCTTCATTTGATGTTGCAAAAATCCCACAAGTTCCATCTAAAAAGCTCCAAGTTCAATCCCTCCTCCAATGGCAATTCCACAAACCTCAAAATGAGACTTGCTCACTACATATTCTACAACGAACCTTGGGCACGTCGAGTAGCCGGCTTCGTGCCCGAGTTGCCTCGGCATTGAGGTGGGAGCCCGTAAACGATGTAGGCGACGTGGTGCACTTCCGGCGACGAGGAGGAGACGGACGGAGATCCCGCGAGGAGATCGGAGTGGAGAGAAGACCGGAGGACTTGGATCGTCGGTATATCTCTCTTTCCCATCTTCTAGTTAGCTTAGACTTGTTAATGGTAACGATCCGGGTGTTTAGTGCGCGGTGGTACCGATTTGCTAAGTCCGCAAAATCAAAGTTATTCACCGTTTCCGCATTCCGGCGTCGGATTGACGACCGGGGTGCCGCCGTGCACTTACAGTGGTATCAGAGCCTCGCCATTAACTTAGTCTAGCTTTGTGTAATGTGTTTGCATTTCCGATCGATCAAAAAGTTCCAAAACTGCATTTTACCTTCGCATCAGTTTCTGTTGAAAATTTTTGGTCTCGAAAAATTTTTCAGGTGGTCTCAGAATGATGTGCAGGGAGTTCTAAGAACTCTGGGAAAATTCGACTCACTGATCCCTCTTCCAGAGCGCGGAACCGCGGCCTCACCCTTCTATTGGGCCGCGGATCCGCCGCAGTCTAGAGAGGTCAATGGGCCAAAATTTTCCAGTGGGCTTCTGGGATTAAATTAGGGGTTTTGGAATATTAAAATTGGGCCAATTATTTCTGTGAGTGCTACAGTTTTTCTTGGGGCCCACTTGTTAATTGTTTGATCAATCGGAAAATTATAAACACATTTTTCACAGTATTTACATTATATCTGCGACCGTGAATGTCACTCGATCGGTAAATCCAGTCTAACTGCTATAGCCCGGTTAGACGGATTTGCGAACGTGACTTTCACGTTGATGTTGTATGTTTATGCTGTGTTGTTGCGGATCGGTCGTGGGGATAGCCTGGATGCAATGCTAGTACAGTTGTTGTTGTATTATGTACATTTGATATTGCGGGGCGAGCGTCCGACATGTGGACTGCCGTCACTGCCTGTTTGTATTATTATTTTGGGGCACGACCTGGTTGCGGTCGATGTACCCGGTGTATGTATATTTTACTTTCTGTACTAGGATTACCCCGCGGAGGGGTGCACGGATAGCCGGGTTCTGGAGGGCAACAAGCCCGCATCTCATGGCATTGAGACGGAGGGGGCTTCACTCTAGGATTGGCGGGCTATTCGCCGCACTCGTAGGGGGTACAGGTTGACCCAGGAGGGGTGCCCAAGTTGCCGGATTCCGTGAAGTGCTGGGTGGTCCATTCACGGTACTGAAGGGGGCTGCCTCGCTTCAGGTTTTGGCGGGTGACTTGCCGCGCCCGTAGGGGTCTAGGATTTCATTGCACAGGCTATCCACATGACCAGGGGAACGTCGGGTTTCAGTAGTGGCTCTGTGAAACCCGGGGATCCCAGATATCTGTATTGTTTCTGTGATGCTGTACATTTTCTGTGATGTTGCATTTCTTTTCACGCCTTGAGCGAAATATAATATATTGGTATATATATTAGTAGATGTTGTATATGTTTTACATCCGCGCTAGTCCAGTCCCCGCTCTGTCGTTAGTTAGCTAACCTAACGGGTAATGACGGGACCCAGTGGCGAATGCGGATGGCATATACGTACATCAGTATATTTTCGTTCTTTTTGGTGTGATCAATTGATGGGACTGCATTGATTCGGATCAATGCAAGTTTAAAAACAAACCTAATCTGATGTTGTTGGAACACTTTTCTAAAAGCTGTTATTGCAAGGACGTTCACTTTTGTTTTGCATCGAGATATTCAGCTGGAATATCCTGCTCCTCAGTCGACGAGGCAAGGGCCGAGATCCCTTCACCGGGAGTGACCCCTTGAACAAAAAGTTTGCGTCAAGGCATTAACTTCACTATAGCCGATTACTTTTGCTATGCACCGTGGTATTCATTTGGAATATCCTGCACCCCATTCTACGGGGAAAGAGCCGAGATCCCTTCACCGGGAGTGACCTCTTTAGCAACGGTTTTCGTCACTATATTTTTTAAAAGCTATCAGTTCCTCCGGCGATATCAAGTTCTTTACGTTAAAGGTTTTCGCCAGAAACCATTCGTAGCCCTCCGTCATTTCAGTTAAATATTCGGTAGTATTCAAGCTATGTATTTTGACCTCACGCCAAGGCATAGTGATTGGTAGCTGCCGGGTATTTATCTGTTGCATAGATAGATGCGTTGGTTTGGGACAGTCGTACTACTATTTTGGCCTACGTCAAGGGTATGTACGGGTGGATTCAAATTAACCTGGATAATGACGGGTAGAACTTGACATGTGACTTATGATATTTTGACCTCACGCCAAGGTCAAAAGAGCATGGGGCAGAAATCTCATCGGGAGTTTCAAAAGAACTGAAACTTGCCAGATATGCGCATACCTTCTGGAGTGTGATGATGTGAGCGGATTCCGTCACGTTATCATGCGATGATAGTTGGATCCCGATTCCTACTGATGAGTTAGTTTACTCCTCGGGTCACCCCGACTAATTCTTCTTTCAGGTTTGGAGGAGAATTTGACGGTACAGTGGGAGGTTTCCAGATTAGATAAATTGGTAACCATTCTGATCTAGGTTAGAGTGCACGTTGAGTGTTTCTTTTCTCTCTCTCTTTGGCAGCGACCATTGACCCGACCCTAAGACTTTGACTCAGAGACCAATTTGACCGAACCTTCTTAAACACTGGCTTTTGGATTGTCAGAGTTGCAAACCTCATTGCCACTCCTACTTTTACCCTTTTCTCCAGGACACCCCGTACTATTACGAACGTCCACTTCCATTGGACAAAACCATCGTATGGTTAGATACGAACTCGAAAGAATTTATTCGAGGATGGTTTCCGGTTCTGGAGAAAACGGATAGGATTATTCAGTTATCTTTTCCTTTTACCCTCTCTCCGGTTACGAGTACTCCTTGGTTTAGGGGTAGTACACCTATTACGCAAATTGGATTGTCTTCTTCCAAATCTTAGGCTGGTGCCGACCGGTAGGGAATGAAGAAAACCAATTAGCATAACGATGGTGTGCAGAAGGTATTAAGTTAAGACAAAACAAGGGATTAGTAAGAGGGCAAAGTAAATTGCAACAGATATTCACGAACAAACCAAGTATTCCTCCGCCAATCCTAAATCACCTTTGTATTTCTCCAGGACGCTCCGTATCACTACGAAGATCCACAGTTTATTGGATACTCCATCGTATGGTTATATACGAACTCGAAAGGAACTTGTTCCTGTTCGGGGATGGATTCTGGTTCAGGAGAAATAGGAATAAGAGTTATTCAGGTGTCTTTTATCTTCACCTTCTCTCGCATTGCGAGTGTTCCTAGGATTGGGACAGTACACCCATTATGCTTATTGGATAGTCTTCTTCCAAACCATAGGCTGGTGCCGAACGGTAGGGAAGGAAGAAAACCATTTGGCCTAAAGGGGTGTGCAGAAGGTAAAGACTAAAGACAAATGAAGGGATTTGGAGAGGTGGCAAAGAATTACACGGTTACAGTTGTGAATCTGGATAATGGAAGAGGCATTACTAGGAATACCAGGATACCCCATCGAAACATTTCAATGTTTCAGCTTCACTGTGTACTGTTAAAGGAAAACTGATTTCCCAGTTAGACACTTGCTCCAGGGTATGTATTTACCAGGTATGCTTCTCACATCTGTATGGTTTTACAGATGATGAGTGTGAGTAAGTTATTGGGAATTAGGTGATCGTCCTCATTATATCGGGATTCGTTGTAATCGGTGATATTTGAGGAAATCACCTGGGCTGTTTGTCGGTCGGCAAATATTTGGTTTTGAATATCCGCAGTTATGCACCAATTTCAAATTGATATATCTGTACGTCTATTTTCATAGAGTGAGATATACCTTTCTGAAATTATGTCTACGACATTTACCTATATCAGTGGATGGTTAGGTAAGGAGCATTGAACAGCGGTGTAATTCTTCATAACCAAAGGTACAGTTTTCAACCTACGACACACAGTGAATGAGTTTTCAGACTCAAGGGACTTATACAGAGTATTGTATGTTGTCCAGGGTCCATCAGGACAGAGGGGTTGGTCCTCGTACTATATTCGGTTTACTTGTGACTTCTCTAGCTTTTAGACAGGTGTTTCTTCGAAACACAGGGTCCGAATTTTTGAGAAGTTATAGGTATTTGAATAAAGTAGAGAACCAGGTTTCGCAAGTATCGGGATTCTTCAAAGTAATAGAAGATGTAGATACTTGTGTATGGTGTTCAGTTGATAGTAATGATAAAGAGAAATTGCTTCTCTTTCAGGTTATTCATAATTGGAAGCATTCCTAAGTTGAGTAACGCTGATCGGCCTCCTTCCATTTTGTTGACATGCACTGGGGACAGCTGCATGATTTGAATCTGGTTCAATTAAATCAGTGCCTCTGGTTCTATATTGGATATAGTACAGTTCATATCTTAACATTGTTAAGGTACGGGGAGTTGTCCGGTTTATGCTTAAAACCAGACATTGGACAACTCAAGGCACGTTTCTGTAATGGCTGTTTGTGGGTTGACCCAGGCTATGACGAGGGTTGACTTTCTACCATCTGGATGAACAATAGCGATATTGTTCTATACTCGCCACAGTTTTATCAAAAATGGATTTTTTCAGAAAACAATAGTGGGAGTATGGTAGAACTGGAAGTGATTCCAGAACCACAAACGATTACTGAAGATTTGATAAGGAACCTAAAGATTCAATCTGGATTGACATTCCATTGGCCACTCCGCAGATAAGGTGGGTAACTTCAGGCACCCGAGAGGTACTTCGGTAGCCTCAAGGACGGTGACAGGGAAGTTCTTGTTAACCCACAATTACCATTGCTGTTGTTCCAGGCTGCGAGACCCGGCGGGAGGATGAGTATAGCGTCGTTCTGAACTCGCTTCAGAAGTGTACGTGTATATGACTCTGCCAGAGGGTTGTCGTAGACAGTGGGAGCAGCGGAAGCATTGGTGGACAGGTAGCTTATGTCTATTTATAGACTAAAGCAGATGTAGCGGAGATAGATCATCTATTTCTAACATGACAGTCATGGGTTTGACTTCATCAGAATAGGGGATGGATCTGTTGAGAAGGTAGTAGGGTGTGATGTCATGGTATTTGGATGACATACACAAAGTAGGAAAGGAAACTCCTATACTACGATCGGTTATACTTTGGTCGTCACACAGTGGTTTCTCCACAAAGGAAATGGATTTCATATCAGACATATTGGTTACTAGATCTATGGTTTTAGATCTAGATTTGGGTGGTTTCCCAATCAGGGTACTTTGACAGCATTCTAAGAGTATTTAGAATGGATGACTCTTGGCACGGTAGTGTACCTGCAGGTGATGGAGTCACCCTCTCCAAAGGTGTCTTACAGACTAAAGGGGAGAGGGACGTGCATGATTGGCAGATCACTTGCTCAGGCAATTGAGTCAATCATGAGATGTCAAGTACCACACCAGATGTTGTTCTTGCACTAGATGCAATAAGTTGACTTTAATCCAATCCTGGAGAAACGGTCGGAAGCAGTTTTAGAACATAAGTGAATGTTCTAGGGATATGATAACGACAGCCTTATCCAGGAGACAGTTATCATTCCAGGCTTCCAAGGTGACATGGACGACAAGGAGGTTGTCAGAGTTATAGTTTTCCTTCTGACGAGGGGCAGTATTTTGGACAGGTGGTCCAAGGCAATACTGAGGGTGGCATGGCGCAGGATACTGATTAAGTTCAGTTGACGATACAGTCTAAGAAGTTTGGATTTGGAGTTCATTTATGAGCTATGTCCCATCAGACATCCAGACACATTCTAAGACAGATATTGCTCATTTCGGGAGATGGGTTTCTCCGCGAACTTGAGATATAGAGAGACATAGAAAGAGACATCAACGCGGATCCACTCACTGAGGCTATTCCTCGAACGCAATAGTTTCGCAAACGAGCTTTGTGAGACTGACTAGTAGAGGAGTTGGGTGTTCGGTATCACACGGGCTGTGAGTATGCGACATCGCAATAATTAGCCTTGAGTGCAAGTGGGAGATTGTTGGAGATAATGCCCTCAGAGTCAATTATTGGATCACAGGTACGTGATTGCAATGATTGAGGGATGACCTATCCCGGTAGGACAGTCTTACTCGAGATGATAGTATGCTATCTGGTTTACCTTTATCATCGTGTACTGTTTTAGGTGACCTGACACGTCGCTATTACACGTTGATAGAGCCCCTAGGATTCTTGCTTGACCACCAGCAGTATGAGGGCGATCATATAAGTGGGAGCTGGGAGTCTATAAGCATATCCTGAAATGGTCCCTAGTCGTGTGAGTTTCGAGACAGGGCATCGATACTCCATCGTAGACTAGTGTATACAGTCGAGACCCCGACGAGGGGCGGTGGCCGGTCTCACAAGCCACTGGTGTCAGTTGGATCACCTAAGATGTATACAGGTGCTCATTGGGTTATGAGTACACCGGACAGGACTCGCCGGGAACATGCCAGTTGGTCATATACCAGACGTCAGATGGCAGTTCCCTGGTGACATGTGTGCAGGTTAGTTCATCGACCTGGGGATCGTCATTTGTCTCGTGTGAGTTCCCACTGTACTTTGATTACTACCCTACCACGGCTCAAAGGAGTCGTGCAAACAGGTTTTAGTTGGGTACAGTCCCGAGCCACATGGAGGCAGTGAGCGTATCTTCAGGGGTTCGTCTCTCCCGGTATTGGGGGTGAGGTCGTGCTGTGTCTAGGAGAGCCATTACACGAAGCCCTCGGCCGAGGCAAGGAGATTTACTGGTAGGTATTCCAGTAGTATCTCAGGGTGTTATGGGCTACACTCCGACACGACTTGTACCGCTTTTGGGGGTCTGACTTTTACCAACCCCCTAGGCCCGCCATGCGATGCTCATAGACGAACGGACCGGACTGCACGGATATTGTCACTGACAGGCTCAGTTGGGTGTCGAGGTGAGCTTCCTCATCGACGTCCCTTTTGGTCAATAGCTGGTGGCCCGTCACGTATTGGCATATACCTCTGACGTGCTAGTGGTTAAATCCACAGCCATAGTATTGACGAGTCTTTAGAGTCCACCACACTTACAGTTACTCAGCTTTCGGGCGAAAGGTTGTAGAGGCCGTATGGAGATATGGCAAGGTCCGATCAGATACGTGCGGTATTGCACGGATCAGGATCGGACAGATTGTACTATAGGCCGTATGGTTATATGGCAGGGTTCGATCATATACGTGCGGTATTGCACGGATCAGGATCGAACAGATATTCTAGCCGGTTTTGGTATAAGCCGGATTCTAGTATAGTACAGTGGAGATTTTGTCTCATTGCATTTGTATTTCGGTCGAAATACAGATGCGGGTGTGTATGCACAGTATCGGGGTTTTTTCCTGTAATTTATTACGGGACCAGTTTTCTGGAGTTGCCATTTTGTTTTCCGATTCGGCCAATTTCCATTGTTCCGTTCATTGGCCGAAGTTTGGTGGAGGAGGGTTTATTTGCATTGTTGCAAATAAGCTTTTGTGGAGGGGGTCTTTGCATATTATCATGTCATGATACTTGTCCCATCCTTTGACTTGATTTCTTCATGATGGCATGACTTTTTTAAGTCATCATGGTTCATGATGGTTGGACTTTGTGAGGTGATGATGGTGGTGTTGAGTGTTGAGTTTACCTTGGTGATCATTCCCTTTTGCATGATAGACTTTCCTCTCTCTCTCTCTTGTTTGATATAGGAGAATGACTCTCTCATTTTTGCATCCATCTCATTTGTCCCCTCCTCTCTCTAGCATGGCCGGCCTCCCCTTTGATGGGGCTGTCCAAATATTTTGGTGTGGGTTTTTGCTTCATTTGATGTTGCAAAAATCCCACAAGTTCCATCTAAAAAGCTCCAAGTTCAATCCCTCCTCCAATGGCAATTCCACAAACCTCAAAATGAGACTTGCTCACTACATATTCTACAACGAACCTTGGGCACGTCGAGTAGCCGGCTTCGTGCCCGAGTTGCCTCGGCATTGAGGTGGGAGCCCGTAAACGATGTAGGCGACGTGGTGCACTTCCGGCGACGAGGAGGAGACGGACGGAGATCCCGCGAGGAGATCGGAGTGGAGAGAAGACCGGAGGACTTGGATCGTCGGTATATCTCTCTTTCCCATCTTCTAGTTAGCTTAGACTTGTTAATGGTAACGATCCGGGTGTTTAGTGCGCGGTGGTACCGATTTGCTAAGTCCGCAAAATCAAAGTTATTCACCGTTTCCGCATTCCGGCGTCGGATTGACGACCGGGGTGCCGCCGTGCACTTACAGCGCCCACGTGCCGAGCACGTGGTGCGCCCATCGCCCAGAGCGCTAGCGCCCACATGCCAAGCACATGAGGCGCTAGCGCCCACCGCATGCGTGCCACGCATCCTTTGGATGCCCTTTCCCCTTTTTCGACACACACACACACACACACACACACACACACATACTCTACAACACTGCCCCCGGGTAGCGGGACCCCCGTAAAAACTCTACGGGCCCCCCGATATATCCAAAACCCCTTCAAAACACAACATTGCACATTGAGTTCGCATGACCAGTTTAATCCGTCAATCGGAGGTTCTCTCGCTCCAAATGCGAGGGGTAATTAACGGCAGCTTAATTCGTGGCTGCCGGAGATTCGGATCCACACAATCAATAAACCCCAGCCTACCCTTAGCAGGGGGAATTTGTAATGCGCCTGACAAGCGCGCACGTATTCCCATCTCAATGGGGTGACGAAAAACACCCTACAGATTCTGGCACGCCCGGTGGGACCTATCTTTCCTCCCATATTTCGGGTTAAGCATTCATGCGAACTCAATTAATATGCATATCAATTGTCTGTACTGAAATCATGTTTTTTTTGTGCAGGGATAACGATTTCCAATTGCCATCTTCGAACACAAGTCGGTATTTGAACGACTTCCCTTGGCCAGCTGGGGGCAATGCCATCGACAACGACAAAGTAATATGGCATCTCGGGCAAGCTCCAGCGGTGCCCCTGACAACTGTTCAATCGGGTATCTTCTCCAAGCTTCTGATCCAGCTGACCACCACGTCGTTAAACTGGGAACAATTGACCACCACGTCGTTAAACTGGGAACAGTCGACCTCTAAGTCGTTAAACTGGGAATGTAAAAAAAATGTATGTAAAAAAAATGTGTAAATAAAAGAAATAAAAGAAAAGCCGAAATGATGGGACAACTCGCAATAAAAATCAGCGAGTAAAATAAGATGAAAAATAAATCCGAAATAATAGGGCAACCGCGAGTAAAAAGCCAAAATGATAAGGCAATCACGACCGTCGCGATAAGAAAAGCTGAAATGATAGAGCAATCGCGGTAAAACAAAAAAAACAAAAACAAAATAACAAAACAACGGCGAATGATGAGTCGCTCCTTGTACCATATTCCAGTGCAGCGATGCAGACGCCAACAAAAATCCAATTTCCCAAAATTCTTACAGCCCTACGGCCAGTCCCCAAATTGACTACCGTATACAATCCACAGGCTCAAATAATTCTCATCATACCCATGTCCCACCGAAGTCACCCGTCCAGCGGCCGGTCTCCGCCCTTGGAATTATGCTCCATTTGGGAAGACCCACTCATGTGTCCTCACGATACGTGAGGAGAAAATCCCCGCGTGAGATCCTTACGACTCACAAAGGAAAAACACACTTAGGAGTCCTCACGACTCCTAAGGAGAAAATGCACCTACGAGATCCTTACGACTCGTAGGGAGAAAATGCTTTTATGGGACCCTTACGGCCCATAAAATTGAAAAGCCTTAGGTGATAGGGATCTAAACCTGTCTCCTAAGCCATCGCTTCCCAATAGGCAATGGTGAATGATGAGTCGCTCCTGGTACCATATTCCAGTGCAGCGATGAAGACGCCGGCCAGAATCCAAATCCACAAGTGGCGAATGATGAGTCTTTCCTGGTACCATATTCCAGTGCAGCGATGAAGACGCCAACCAAATTCCAAACCCCATACCCCAAGTGGAGAATGATGAGTCGATCCTGGTACCATATTCCAGTACAGCGATGCAGACGCCAACCAAATTCCAAATCCCATACCCCAATGGCGAATGATGAGTCGCTCCTGGTACCATATTCCAGTGCAGCGATGCAGACGCCAACCAAATTCCAAACCCATACCCCAAGTGGCGAATGATGAGTCGTTCCTAGTACCATATTCCAGTGCAGCGATGCAGACGCCAACCAAATTCCAAATCCCATACCCCAATGGCGAATGATGAGTCGCTCCTGGTACCATATTCCAGTGCAGCAATGCAGACGCCAACAAAGTCCCAAAATTTTTCCGGCCCTACGGTCTGGATCATACATCCTGCAAAACCGTATACAATCTACGGGCGTAAAATGATCTCAATCTCTCCCAAGTCCTACCGGCGAGACCACATTCAAAGTCCCACCGGCGATGAGAAAAAGGGTATGTCCACAAGCAAAATGGGCACGGATGAAAACCCAAAAAGGGCTCCGTGAGTAAAAACAGCAGGACTGCCGGCGAGTTTGTGAAAACCCGAAAAGGCGCAAACTCGTGAAAAAGAGATGAAATTCACTCGCAAAGTCCTCTCGACTTTGGGAGGAGAAAATTCCCGCGTGAGATCCTTACGACTCACAAAGGAGCAACACACTTAGGGGTCCCAACGACTCCTAAGGAGAAAATACACCTACGGGATCCTTACGACCCGTAGGGAGAAAATGCTTTGTGAGCTTACGGCTCACAAAATTGAAAAGTCTTAGGTGATAGGGACCTAAAACCTGTCTCCTAAGCCGTCACTTCCTAATAAGCAAACGCAAATGATGATTCGCTCCTGGTACCATATTCCAGTGTAGCGATGCTGATGCCAAACAAAAACCTAAATCCCCAAATCCTCTCATGGCAAACGATGATTCACTTCTGGTACCATATTCCAGTGTAGTGATGCTATTGTCAAAACAAATCAAATCAAACCAACAACCTCTGCGGCGGAATCATGCTTCGTTTCAGAGTGTACCCCGTGTCGAAATCATGCTTCGTCTCGGCGTATCTGCTTTCCTTGTCGGAATTATGCTTCGGTTCAGAATCAACCAGTGACTTCCTCGTCGGAATTAAGCTCCGCCTCGGAATCAAGTCGACCAACAAACTCTGCTCCGGAATCATGCTTTGTCTCAGAGTGTACCCCATGTCAAAATCATACTTCGTCTCGGGATATCTATCTTCCCTTCCGGAATTATGCTCCACCTCGGAATCAAGTCGACCAATAAGCTCCGCGTCGGAATCATGCTTCGTCTCAGAGTGTACCCCGTGTCGAAATCATGCTTCACCTCGGTGTACCTGCCTTCCCTGTCGGAATTATGCTTCGTCTCGGAATCAAGTCAGCCAACAAGCTCTGCGCCGGAATCATGATTCGTCTCAGAATGTACCCCGTGTCGAAATCATGCTTCACCTTGGAGTATCTGCCTTCCCTGTCGGAATTATGCTTCGCCTGGGAATCAACCTCTGCATTGAAATAATGCTTCGGTCAGAATGTATGCCACTCTTCGGAATGATGTTCCGATCCCTGGAATCATGCTCCGCTCTTCGGAATGATGCTCCGAACCCTGGAATCATGCTCCACCCTACGGAATGATGCTCCGATCCCTGGAATCATGCTCCACCCTTCGGAATGATGCTCCGATCCCTGGAATCATGCTCCGCTCTTCGGAACGATGCTCTGATCTTCGGAATGATGCTCCGATCCCTAGAATCATGCTTCGCCCTTTGGAATGATGCTCCGATCCCTGGAATCATACCCCGCCCATCAGAATGATGCTCCGATCCCTGGAATCATACTCCGCCCTTCGGAATGATGCTCCGATCCCTGGAATCATGCTCTGATCCCTGGAATCATGCTCCGCTCTTCGGAATGATGCTATGATCCCTCGAATCATACTCCTCTCTCCGGAATGATGCTCTGATCCTCGGAATTATACTCTGACCCTTTGGAATCATGCTCCGCTCATCGGAATTATGCTCTGATCCCTCGAATTATGCTCCGCTCTCCGGAATGATGCTCCGATCCTCGGAATTATGCTCCGACCCTTGGGAATCATGCTCCGCTCATTAGAATGATACTCCGACCATGGAATTATGCTCCGCAAATCGGAATGATTCTCCGATCCCCGGGAATCATGCTCCCCGAGGGATACTCCGCCCCTGGAATGATGTTCCACTTCGAAGTCCAGCTTCAAGATCCATCAATTTCATGCACATAAATCAAATGTGCGGTGTGCATTTACTGATGGAGGCACTTTGTTGGGGTCAAAATTTGCACTCCGGTTGACCAAGTAAAAGTCAAGGTCAACTCCAAGTCAAGCGGGCCCAAGCCCAGGTCAAGCGGGCCCATGCCCAAGTCGAGCCTCGCGGCCGGCCTCCCCATGCTGAAATAAAAAATCATGTAATAAATAATTTTGATATAATTTTTTATTCATGAATGGGGATAAAGCCAAATTTTTGTAAAGCCCGTGGCTTATGTGCAAAAAGAAATAGCACATGAGACATGAGATGGGCAAAATGCCATTTTGTAAAGTCCAAGGGGCTATATGTAAATATGTAAGCCTATATAAGGCAACATGATGATGAATAAAGCATAGACAATTCATTCCCCCTCCAAAAGAAACTAGGATTCTTTATGCCTCCTTCTCCTTCATCAAGGTTCTAAACCTTCTTCCCCCTTTTCAATTAAATCAAGAGTTTTACTCTTCCTTTTCCAAAACTAAATAGCTTTTCACCACAAAACACCCAAAGGGGAACTTAGATCTTCCATCAGATCTCAGAAATAAGAAAATTTTAAAATCTCATACTTCTTGTTCTTCAAGATCCGGCCAACAGAGGAGGAAGGAGGAGACCCATCTCCAAAAATCCCATCTTGTGAAGATCCAGAGCCAAAGGGAGAAACAAAGCAGCCCCCTTTGATCATTTCTAAACTTTTTAGGAGTTTAACTCCAAGGGTCAAATCGGGAGCATAGCTCCCAGTGTAGGGACAAAGTCCCCTCTCTGATTGACGCCCTGCGCCCAGAGCGATGGCGCCCACATGCTGAGCGCGTGGTGCATCCAGTGCCCAGAGCGCTCGCGCCCACGTGCCGAGCACGCTCGCGCCCACCGCCCAGACCGCTCGCGCCCACGTGTCGAGCATGTGGTGCGTCCAGCGCCCAGAGTGCTAGCGCCCAGCGCCCAGAGCGCTAGCGCCCACGTGCCAAGCACGTGAGGCGCTAGCACCCACCGCCTGCGTGCCATGCACGAGAGGCGCTGGCCCCCACGCATCCTTTGGATGCCCTTTCCCCTTTTTCGATATATATATATATATATGTATGTATGTATGTATGTATTTATGTATGTATATATGTATATATACATATACACACACACACACATACTCTACAACACCGTGGGGCCCCCAATATATCCAAAACCCCTTCAAAACACAACACTGCACATTAAGTTCGCATGACCAGTTTAACCCGTCAATCGGAGGTTCTCTCGCTCCAAACGCGAGGGGTAATTAACGGCAGCTTAGTCCACGGCTGCCGGAGATTCGGATCTCCACAATCAATAAATCCCAGCCTACCCTAGGAAGGGGGAATCTGTAATACGCCTGACAAGCGCGTGCGTATTCCCATCTCAACGGGGTGACGAAAAACACCCTACACTCATCATAGAGCGCACCATATCTAATAGGGTGCGATTTCTCCGCTCCGATACACCGTTGTGTTGTGGTGTATATGGAGGAGTAAGCTGAGAGAGAATCCCATTCTCTTTTAAATAGTCTCGGAATTCCCCGCTCAAGTATTCACCTCCCCAATCAGATCGTACTATTTTAATACTTTTGCCCGTCTGGTTTTCAACTTCGCACTTATATTTCTTGAATTTCTCAAAAGCTTCAGACTTGTGTTTCAACAAGAACACTTGTCTGAACCTTGAGAGATCATCGGTGAATGTAATGAAGTACGAAAAACCATTCCTTGCATGTGTAGACATAGGACCGCATACATCACTATGTATCAGTCCCAAGAGTTCTGAAGCTCTTTCTCCGTGTCCAGTAAACGGAGTTTTGGTCATCTTGCCTTTGAGACATGACTGGCAGGTTCATAAGATGAAAATTCGAACGGATTCAAATATCCATCTTTATGCAACTTAGCCAGTCTTGTCGCATTGATATGACCTAGTCTACAATGCCACAAGAAGGATTCATTCATTTCTGAACTTTTCCTCTTGTTTGTGTTTTGTATGTTAAGAACTGTACTTTGATTAAGAACGTATATACAGTTACATAACGTACCAGATCCAATCAACACTTGATTTTGGAAAATGTTCATAACATTATCCTCTACTGTGAGATTATATCCTTCTTTAGTTAGCAAAGAAACCGATATAATGTTGCACATCATCTTTGGTACGTAGTAACAGTCGTTCAGAATCAATGTATTACCAGTTGGTAATACAAGGTGATAATCGCCAACTGCCTTGGCTGCAACAATTGCACCATGTTGGGTTTTACCGGCACCCCGGCCATCTTTTCGGGGCCAAACGCGGAACAAAAAATTTAAAAACTTTTGCGCAAAAAAACCCGCACAAGATCGAACCAAATACCCTATACTAGCAAATATGCAAAGAGGAGTTTAGAGATAGTTATACCGATCGATCCGTGTCCTTCGGTCTTTAACCATCATCCCAAGCTTGTCGCGGCTGCCCCAGAAGAGTTCTCTCTCCGGTCTCCCTCGTTGAAGAGGCTCCACATCGAGGATTCTTTATACGGGCTTCCACTTCTAAATCGAAGCAACTCGAGCAACTAGTTTGCTAGCCTAGGTGCCCAAGATGAAGTAGAGAGTGTATGTGATCATTTTGTCTCAAGACATCCATAGATTCTCAACACATGAGATGGTACGGATGGAGGTTGAAGAAGAAGCCATTGGAGGAAGAAGTTGTGAGCTTAAGTTTTAGCTAGTGAAGAAAATGGCATAACTTATTGTGTGAGAATTTTTGTGAGAGCTCTAAAAAGAACGCAAGACCAATCCCCTAGCCATCAAGTGGCTGCCCTCTCTCTCCATAAATTAATCCCACACAATAAATAAATAAAGAAATATACATGGCACAAATAAACACACCATGAGTCACCAAAAATGCACATGCCACATTCAATGCTCTAGGTTAAAACTTGCACTCACAATTTCCACATAATTAAACATTAACCCAAATGTTTAAACAAAAAGAGAATGGCATCTTCTAAAGTAAACTCGTAACGAATTACAAGAATACCCCTCATCTGTATATACATACCTGTATCCGTATTCCAACCGAATACGAATACAACGAGAAGAAAACAATCCAACAATCTAATACTAGGATCCGTTTTAAACCAAAGCCCACTAGTATGATCCGTCCGATCATGATCCACGCACGAGTGCACGTATATGATCGAATCCTGCCATAAAACCGTATGGCCTCTACAACGTTTCGCCCGAACTTGGGAAACTCTCTGTGTGGGACTCTAAGACTCGTCAATACGCTGGCAGTGTTTTTAACTACAAGCACGTCAGTGGCACTAGCTATACGTAACGGCTGCCCGGGTATTGAGCGAAAGGGAGGCCGACGAGTGAACTCATCCTGAAACCCTACTGAGCCTGACAGTGATAATATCCGTACAGTCCGGTCTATTCGTCTATGAGTATCGCATATCGGGCCTAGGGGGATGGTAAACGTCAGACCCCTAATAGCGGTATAAGTCATGTCGGAGTGTAGCCCGGAACATCTTGAGAAACTACTCGAATACCTACCAGTAAATCTCACTTGCCTTGCCAAGGACTTTGTGTAATGGCTCTCCAAACACAGCGCGATATCAACCCCCAATACCGGGAGAGACGAATCCCCTGACGATCCGCTCACTGCCTTTATGTGGCTCGGGACTGTACCCAACTAAAACCTGTTTACACGACTCCTTTAGGCCGTGGTAGGGTAGTAATCAAAGCACAGTGGGAACTCACACGAGACAAATGACGATCTCAGGTCGATTGACTAACCTTTGCACATGTCTCCAGGGAACTGCTATCTAACGATAGGTATAATACCAACTAGCATGTTCCCGGCGAGTCCGTCCGGTGTACTCATAACACAATGAGCACCTGTATACATCTTAGGTGAACCAACTGACATCAATGTCTTGTGAGACCGGCCACCACCCCTCGTCGGGGTCTCGATCCGTATATACCAGTCTACTCTCGGAGTATCGATGCCCAGTCTCGAAACTCCCACGACTAGGGACACTTTAAGGATGTATGTCATCCATATACCGATCGTAGTATAGGAAATTTACTTCCTACAAAGTGTATGTCATCCAAATAACAGGACATCACACCCTACTACCTTCTTACCAGATCCATCTCCTATTCTGATGAAGTCAAAGCCCATGACTGTCACATCAAAAATAGATGATCTATCTCCGCTATATCTGCTTTAGTCTATAAATAGACACAAGCTACTTATCCACTACTCTTCCGCTGCTCCCACTGACTACGACAACTCTCTGGCAGAGTCATATACACATGCACTTCTAAACCTAGTTTAGAACGACGCTATACTCATCCTCCTGCCGGGTCTCATAGTCTAGAACAGCAGTAATGGCAAGTCTGGGTAAACAAGAACCTCCTTGTCACCGTCCTTGAGGACACCGGAGTACCTCTCGGGTGCCTGAGGTTACCCACCATATCTGCGGAGTGACTATTGGAATGTCAAACCTGATTGAATCTTTAGGTTCTATTAAATTTTCAGTAATCGTCTGTGGTTCTGGAATCACTTCCAGTTCTACCATGCTCACACTACTGTTTTCTGAAAAAGTCCATTTTACTAAAACTGTGGTGAGTCAAGAACAATATCACTATTGATCTTCCAGATGGTAGAAAATTAACCCTCGTCATAGCCCGGGTTAACCCACAAACTGCCATTACAGAAACGTGCCTTGAGTTATCCAGAGTCTGGTTTTAAGCATAAGCCGGACAACTCCATATACCTTAACATCGTTAAGATATGAACCATTCTATATTCAATATAGAAACAGAGGCACTAACTTAATTAGAACCAGATTCAAATCATGTAGCTGTCTCCAGTGCATGTCAACTAAATGGAGAGAGGCCGATCATCATTACTCAACTTAGGAGTGCATCCAGATATGAGTAACCTGAAAGAGAAACAAGTTCTCAAAACCATTACTATCAACTGAATACCAAATAAAAGTATCTACATTTTCGATCACCTTGAAGAATCCTGATACTTGCAACACCCGGTTCTCTACTTTATTTTTGTACCTATAACTTCTTAAAACTTAGACTTTGTATTTCTACGAAACACTTGTCTAAAACTGGAGAAGTTACAAGAAACATAATATAGTACGAGGACCAACCCCTCTGTTCTAGTGGATACTGGACACCATACAATACTTTGTATAAGTCTCCTGAGTTGAATAACTCAAACCTTGTGCGTCGTAGGTTGAAAACTGTACTATGGTTATGAAGAATTACACCGCTGTTTAATGCTCCTTACCTAACCATCAACTGATATAGGTAAATATCAGGGACATAATTTCAAAAGGTTATATCTCACTTTATGAAATAAACGTACAGATATATTAGTTTGAAATTGGTGCATAACAATGGATATTCAAAACCAAATATTTGCCGTCCGGCAAAAACCCAGGCGATTTCCTCAAATATCACCAATTACAACGAATCCCAATATAATGAGGATGATCACCTAATTCCCAATAACTTCCTCCCACTCATCATCTATAAAACCATACAGATGTGAGAATCAAATCTGGTAAATACATACCCTGGAGTAAGGATCTAATTGGGAAATCAGTTTTCAATTAACAATGCACAGAGAAACTGAAACATGAAAATGTTTCGAAAGGGTATCCGAGTATTCCTAGTAATGTCTCTTCCATTATCCAGATTCATGACTATAACCGTATATTTCCTTGTCATCTCTCCAAATCCCTTTATTTGTCTTTACTCATTATCTTTTGTACACCATCCTTAGGCTAAATAGTTTTCTTTCTTCCGTACCATTCGGCACCAGCCAATGGTATGGAAGAAGACTATCCAATAAGCGTAATAGGTGTACTCTCATAATCCTAGGAGTACTCGCAACCTGAGAGAAGGTAAAGATAAAAGACAACTGAATAAACTGTTAGTGTATATGCCCTAGAGGCCATTACTGTATCATACTAGTTTGTATATTACTTAATGGAAGCTTGGGATATTCACCTTGTATAAACAATCTTGCTCAATATAGTAGTATGCTACTTGGTTTGTTTCTACTTCAATGTGTACATGTGTTTATTTTAGTATATCACCTATACACATTAGTGGAGCCCTTAGGATCTTTGCTTGATTACCAGCGTTGTGATGGCAGTCACACTAGTGGGGGCTAGGTAATCTATAAGCACATCCTTATACAGGCCCATAGTCGCAGGACTATCGAGACAGGGCATCGATACTCCGGAGTAGACTAGCTTATGCGCTTCTCATCCCAGTGTGGGAGATGGTCTGTCCCACAGCCATCAGTACGTCGTACTGGAGATAGTATACGGGTGCACGTTAGGTTACGAGTACACTGGGCAGGACTCGTAGGGAACTGACAGGTTGGTATTATACCTATCGTCAGTTATCAGTTCCCAGGTGACATGAGTACAGCTTAGTCCGCTGACTTGACACTGTCACTTCGCCTCGAGTGTGTTCCCACTGTACTTTGATTACTACCCTACCACGGCTCAAAGGAGTCGTGCAAACAGGTAGTAGTTGGGTACAGTCCCGAAGCACTTAGAGACAGTGACGGTTAGACAGGATTCGTCTCTCCCGGTATTGGGGGTTGACATCGCGCTGTGTCTAGGAGAGCCATTACACGAGTAGTCCCTGGCCAGGGCAATCGAGATATACTGGTAGGCTTCCAGTGTTATCTCAGGGTGTTTTGGGCTTCACTCCGACACGACTTGTACTGCTATTAGGGGACTGACGTTTACCGCCCCCTAGGCCCGCCATGCGATGTATCAGACGAACAGACCGGACTGTACGGAGACTGTCACATTCAGACTCAGTAGGAGTTCAGATGGGGTTCACCTCGTCAGTCTTCTTATCGGCATCTACCTGGGGACCGTTACGCACAGCTAGTGCCGCTTGCGGTCTGTGGTTAAACCCACTGCCAGCGTAGTGTCGAGTCTTTAGAGTCCCACACAGAGGGCTATTCGCTTTTGGGCAAAACAGAGTAGAGGTCGCATGGTTTTTGCGACAGGGTTCGTTCTCATCCGCGCACTTGTGCACGTTTGGAGTCCGGACGGATATTCCTAGCGGGCTCTGGTTTGAGCCAGATACTAGTATATGTTTTGGGGTTAGTTTTATCTCATTGTGTTCATGTTCCTCGGAACAAGAATGCGGGTGTGTATGCACAGTTGATTGAGGCGGAGGAAGAGGATTTTCATTAGGGTTTCGGACCGGATGTGTATGCACAGTTGACAGTCGTCTTTTTCCAAACCCTAATGAATTTATGATATATCAATTAATAATATTAATTAAATGAAATTGTGTCATGGTTGGGTTTGTTGACTTCTTGACCAAGGTTGACTTGTTGACCATGGTTGAAACTTTGACTATCATCATTACATATCAAAGATACTCTTTGATTCTAGCAAAACCATTTAATGTGTGTAATGATAATTGTCATTCCAAACCATCCATCAACTATTTCATTTAGATTATTATTATTAATTTGATAATTCATTTCATATTATGTTATGGTTGTAAAATGTTATTCATTCTATCATAACACTTCTCTCTCCTCTCTTCTTCTTCCTCCTCCTCTAGTTCAAGGAGACTCACTCTCATGTGTTGAGAAACCCTCTCCTTGAGATAAGAACACCCCATAACCACTCTCTACTCACTCTAGGGTTAGAGGTCTAGCAAGCCAAAAATCCTAGTTCTCTCAAAGTTCGAGAAAGGAGCCCGAAGGTTGAACCCTCAGGTGGATCCATCTTTGACGGAAGAAGGCGACGAGGAAAGCACCATCCTAGCTCTACAAAGGTTTCAAGAAGAAGGAGATCAAGTTAGGTATAACATCTTTTCCGAGTAGCTAACTCTCTTTAGCTTGGTAGCTAGTTTAGTTTAGAAAAGATCCCGACTTTTGTTAGTCCATGTTGCCTAATGCGCTAAAAATTTGATTTTTATACCGTTTCCGCTTCCCCGCAAGAACCGGGGTTGGCAACATGGACTTACAGTGGTATCAGAGCCTAACTAAAATTAAACTAGCTAAGTAGTAAAGTGTATGGAAGTTCGATCGGAAAAATCACAAAAACCTTAACATCAAAAACCCTAACTTTCTGTTGAAATTTTTTGTGCTCAAAAGATAAAAAGTTTTACTCCTAAAATCGGCTCAGGGTTTTGTGAAGACACCCATAAAAAACGGTCGCCTGAATCCATCAAACCGCCGCGGTTCCGCGGCAATGAGTGTACATTTGCCGCGGAACCGCCGCTGTTTTGGCTCCTCTCACGACCGGGTTTGGTGCAGTGTTCTTCTGGTAGGGTTTTGGGATTTTTAAGATGGTTTATTTGCGCCCAGGTTTTCCAGAAAAGAAAATTGTTTTTGGGGGCCTATAAATCCGTATTTTTTTGATCGAACTTCACTATACTTTGACTAATCTGTTATACCTGTGATGTTTGTATGTATTGAACGTCAGCTAATCGCTATATGTCGATTAGTCGGGGTTATACATATCTGTGATCTGAGATTGATGATGGTATGTGTATATGAATGCGTTGGACTGTCGCGGGTGAATAGCCGGGGTGGATGTGAGAAGAGTGTTTCTTTTTCAATCATTCATGTAATATGTAAATTGATGTAATATTATTATTTGTTTGGCCGCACAACCGGGTCGGGGTTGTAGCCGTCATTGTATAATTCTTTTTACTGTTTTTGCTCCTAGGATAGACCCATGGAGGGGGTGCAAAAACTACCGGGTATCTCGAAGTGCCGAGTGGCCTACTCACGGTGGTGAGGGAGGTTGCTTCGCTTCGGATACTTAGCGGGTAGTTTGCCGCACCCGTAGGGGTCTTGGGTCGGGTTTTGGCTATTCACCGCGACCGTGTAATCCGCTTTTCGTTGCAGGCTCGAACAGATTGCGGATTCCTAGTATATCCAATGTATTCATCTGTGATCTGTAATGTCTATCATTGCTATATATTTATAACTATTTAGGCGTTGCTTATGTTTTACAGCCGCGCTAGCCCAGCCCCCGCTCTGTCGTTAGTTAAGTAACCTAACGGGTGATGACGGGGCCCCGTGGCGAATGCGAATGGCACAAGCGTACGTCATATTTTGGTTGTTTTCTGCAATGGTAGGATTAATTGATGGGACGCATTAAAAGAACTAATGCAAGAATATCACGCATTAAAAGAACTAATGCAAGATAATAAACCAAGCAAAAGTCGTTGGAACACTTTCGAAAAACCACTCGGTTCTTTTCAAAATTAACTTTTAAATGCGGAGCTTGAGCCACTCCTTTTAAAAGCTATCTCGTTCCATCGATTATATCAAGTTCACTACATTCACGGTTTCGCCAAAACCATTCGTAGCCCTCCGTCGTTTCTCATGAATAGTCTATAGTATTCAAGCTATGTTTGTTGGCCAAAGTCAAGGCATAGTGATTGGTAGCTATTGGGTATTCATGTGCAGCATAGATAGATGCGTTGATTTGGAACAGTCGTACTGCCTTGTTGGCCAAAGTCAAGGGTAGGTACGGGTGGATTCAAATTAACCTGGAGAATGACGGGTAGAACTTGACATGTGACTTATGATTTGTTGGCCAAAGTCAAGGTCATAAGAGCATGGGGCAAAAATCCACATCGGGAGTTTCATAAGTACTGAAACTTGCTAGATTTGCATACCATTTGGAGTGTGATGATTCTGGTAGGATTCCTTCAGTTTCGTCACGCGATGATATTTGGATCCCGATCCTACTGTGAGTATATGCTACTCCTCGGGAAATTTCTCACCAAACGATCAATGCTATAAACCTAGTAGGTGCCTAGAAAGGTGTTAGCGGGGCTACGCCCCCAGGGAAAAGAGGCTACTTAATTAAGGAACTTCGCGAAAGCGTTGGAAAACCTCCCTCGAAGTACCGACACTGGCCTGGCTGAACGGTTTAGCAAGTATTGTGCGGTGGGATTGATCCCGACTAATTCTTCCTTTATGATTTGAGGAGGGATTCGAGAGACAGTGGGAGCCATCCTGTTTAGAAAAACTAAAAACCATTCTAAACTTGCAAGAGCATCGTGCTGAGTGTTTCTTCTTCTCTCTCCTAATTGCAGCGACCAATCGACATGACTGGACTTAAGTTACTTCTAGATAAAAACATACTGACAGGGCCAAACTACAAAGATTGGCTCAGGAATGTCAAGATGGCAATCACTTACGACAAGCTGGGGTATCTTCTTACCACCAAAGCTCCCCCTATCCCAAGTCCCACCTCCAGCGTCGCGGATAAGGAAATCCGTAAGACCTGGGAGATTGATAGCGCGAAGGCCAAGTGCCTCGTACTTGTCTCGATGGACAACGAACATCAGAGGAGGCACGAGAATATGGACTTTGAATCCATATTTCTCCATACAAAAGAACTGTATGGAGAGCAATCTCGTATCGCAAGATACGAAGTGTCGAAGAAGTTATTTTTGGCAAGGTTGGCCATCGGATCATCGGTAGCGGAACACGTGCTTAAGATGATTGGCTTCATTGAGGAGCTCGCGGAACTTGGAACCACGTTAGAGAACGAGCTCTATACGGACTTGATTCTCCAGTCCCTTCCTTCCACTTACGCCCAGTTTATACTGAACTTCAACTTACAAGAAAAAGAAGTTGAACTTTCAGAACTCCTCAACATGCTGAGGAGCGCAGAGGGCACCCTACAGAAAGGTAGGGAAACATCCACTTTGTTTGTAGGAGGATCTTCTTCTTCTAGGTCCAAGGCGAAAGCCAAGGGAAAGAAGAGGAAAGCCCCTGCCAAACCAAGGGGCGGTGTTGGTAAAGTGGATACGAAAGGAAAAGCAAAGGCAACAAAGATAGCGGGGAAGCTTGTGGATAAAGAAGAATGCTTCTATTGTCATAAGAAAGGACACTGGAAGAATGATTGCAGGGCTTGGAAAGCCAGGACACAGGAATTGAAGCAGGTTGCGGCTTCAGCTTCAGGTGTGTATGTTATTGAAAACTGTCTTTCAATAAACTCTACTTCCTGGGTATTGGATACCGGATCAGGATCTCATATCTGTAATTCTTTGCAGGCGTTGAGAAACCGTAGGGTTTTGAAGGCAGGTGACATGACCCTCAGAGTTGCGAACGGAGCTAGCATGGATGCTAAAGCCATGGGGGACTATCACCTGGGAATGTCAGATGGGCATGTTTTGGTTTTGCGTAATTGCTTTTTTGTACCCAACGCAACTTGTAATATCATTTCTGTATCTTTGGTTTCTAAAGAAGGTTATGAATTTGCGTTTGTAAGCATAGTTGTAAACATTCACCTTAATTAAGTACTGATTGGGTCAGGTACATTGAGCAATGGTATATACGTATTAAACCAACCACAGATTTTCAATGTCCAGAATACACACAAAAGAAAGTCTCCAGATATCAATCGGACTTTCTTATGGCATTGTAGACTGGGTCACATCAATGAGAGAAGGTTGACTAAGTTACATACAGAAGGATATTTGGATCCGTTCGACTATCAATCGTATGCCACTTGTCAATCCTGTCTCAAAGGAAAGATGACAAAGACTCCGTTCACTGGACACGGAGTAAGAGCGAGCGAGCTCTTGGGACTCGTACACAGTGACGTGTGCGGTCCAATGTCTACACATGCGCGAAGAGGTTATTCTTACTTCATTACTTTTACGGATGATTTTTCAAGGTACGGTTATGTCTTCTTAATGAAACATAAGTCCGAAGCCTTTGAAAAGTTCCAGGAATATAAGAATGAAGTAGAAAAACAAACCGGCAAAAGTATCAAGATTCTAAGATCGGATCGAGGTGGAGAATACTTAAGTGCCGAGTTCCTGAATTACTTAAAAGAGAATGGAATTCTCTCTCAGCTTACTCCTCCATACACTCCGCAACATAACGGTGTATCGGAGAGACGGAACCGAACCCTATTGGATATGGTACGGTCCATGATGAGTAACGCCGAGTTACCGCGATCATTCTGGGGGTATGCGCTAGAATCAGCTGCATACCTTTTGAACCGAGTTTCCACTAAGACTGTGCCTACCACACCATATGAATTATGGAGTGGGAAGAAACCCTGTCTTCAATATCTGAAGGTCTGGGGATGTCCAGCTTTTGTTAAAAAGCAGCATGCGGACAAACTCGAGGCACGCTCAGTACAGTGCAAGTTCGTGGGATATCCAAAGAACTCCAAGGGATATTTCTTCTACTGCGAAGAGGAACAAAAAGTTCTTGTTTCTCGTCATGCCTACTTCATGGAAACTGAGTTTTTGGAAACCCAGATAAGTGGGAGCACAGTAGAACTGGAAGAAATTCCAGAACCACGAGCTATTACTGAAAGCTTAGTGGAACCAGAGGGTTCAAAAGAACAGGACATTCCTACGCCGCTCCGCAGAAGTAGTAGGCAGTCTCATCCGCCCGAGAGATACTACGGTTTTCTCATAGACGGGGATAGAGAGGATTGCATCATAGATTATGATGAGCCTACTAGCTTCCAGCAAGCCGTTCAGAGCGTTGACTCGGTAAAATGGCTGGATGCAATGCGGACCGAAATGGAGTCCATGTACACCAACAAAGTATGGACGTTGGACATTGCTCCAGACGGGGTAAAACCCGTAGGATGCAAGTGGATCTTCAAAAGAAAGATTGGTGTAGATGGACAGGTTGAGACCTATAAAGCTAGACTTGTTGCAAAGGGTTTTCGTCAAAGACCTGGTTTGGACTATGACGAAACCTTTTCTCCAGTGGCTATGCTGAAATCCATTCGGATCCTTCTTGCCATTGCTGCCTTCCACGATTATGAGATTTGGCAGATGGACGTAAAAACCGCTTTTCTAAATGGAAATTTAGAGGAGTGTGTCTATATGGACCAGCCAGAGGGTTTCATTCAGAGTGGGAGCAGCGGAAAGGTGTGCAAGTTGCTTAAGTCCATCTATGGACTAAAGCAGGCATCGCGGAGTTGGAACATCTGCTTTGATGAGACGGTCAAAGAATTTGGTTTTATCAAAAATCCAGATGAACCATGCATCTATAGTAGATTTGTAGCGAAAACTGTAGTATTTCTCGTTTTATACGTAGATGACATTCTCTTAATAGGAAATGACATTCTTATGCTACAATCTGTCAAGGGGTTCTTGTCGCACAGGTTCTCCATGAAAGACCTGGGTGATGCCTCATACATCCTGGGGATCCGGATCCATCGTGATAGATCCAAGAGGATATTAGGACTTTCACAGTCCAGGTACATCGACACCATACTGAAGAGATTCAGTATGGAAGATTCCAAGTGCGGTAACCTACCAGCTTGTCACGGGATCACCCTCTCTAAAGAGATGTCCCCCAAGACTGATTTGGAGAGGGATCGCATGTCTATTATACCCTACGCTTCTGCAGTAGGCTCTATAATGTATGCGATGTTGTGTACCAGACCGGATGTAGCTTATGCACTGAGTGTAGTAAGCCGGTATCAGTCAAACCCTGGGGAGAAACACTGGATAGCGGTAAAGAACATTCTCAAGTACCTGAGAAGGACTAAGGAGATGTTCTTGGTGTATGGTGGAAAAGACCTCCAGATCGAGGCCTTTGCTGACTCCAGCTTCCAGAGTGACAAGGATGATTCCAAGTCCATGTCGGGTTTTGTCTTTACCCTCAATGGAGGGGCGGTGTGTTGGAAGAGTTCCAAACAGGAAACCGTTGCAGACTCGACTATGGAAGCGGAATACATCGCGGCATCTGATGCCGCAAAAGAAGCCATCTGGATGAGGAAGTTCTTGAAAGAACTTCAGGTGGTTCCGTCCATTGTTTATTTTAGTATATCACCTATACACATTAGTGGAGCCCTTAGGATCTTTGCTTGATTACCAGCGTTGTGATGGCAGTCACACTAGTGGGGGCTAGGTAATCTATAAGCACATCCTTATACAGGTCCCTAGTCGCAGGACTATCGAGACAGGGCATCGATACTCCGGAGTAGACTAGCGTATGCGCTTCTCATCCCAGTGTGGGAGATGGTCTGTCCCACAGCCATCAGTACGTCGTACTGTAGATAGTATACGGGTGCTCGTTAGGTTACGAGTACACTGGGCAGGACTCGTAGGGAACTGACAGGTTGGTATTATACCTATCGTCAGTTATCAGTTCCCAGGTGACATGAGTACAGCTTAGTCCGCTGACTTGACACTGTCACTTCGCCTCGAGTGTGTTCCCACTGTACTTTGATTACTACCCTACCACGGCTCAAAGGAGTCGTGCAAACAGGTAGTAGTTGGGTACAGTCCCGAAGCACTTGGAGGCAGTGACGGTTAGACAGGATTCGTCTCTCCCGGTATTGGGGGTTGACATCGCGCTGTGTCTAGGAGAGCCATTACACGAGTAGTCCCTGGCCAGGGCAATCGAGATATACTGGTAGGCTTCCAGTGTTATCTCAGGGTGTTTTGGGCTTCACTCCGACACGACTTGTACCGCTATTAGGGGACTGACGTTTACCGCCCCCTAGGCCCACCATGCGATGTATCAGACGAACAGACCGGACTGTACGGAGACTGTCACATTCAGACTCAGTAGGAGTTCAGATGGGGTTCACCTCGTCAGTCTTCTTATCGACATCTACCTGGGGACCGTTACGCACAGGTAGTGCCGCTTGCGGTTTGTGGTTAAACCCACTGCCAGCGTAGTGTCGAGTCTTTAGAGTCCCACACAGAGGGCTATTCACTTTTGGGCAAAACAGAATAGAGGTCGCATGGTTTTTTCGACAGGGTTCGTTCTCATCCGTGCACTTGTGCACGTTTGGAGTCCGGACGGATATTACTAGCGGGCTCTGGTTTGAGACAGATACTAGTATATGTTTTGGGGTTAGTTTTATCTCATTGTGTTCATGTTCCTCGGAACAAGAATGCGGGTGTGTATGCACAGTTGATTGAGGCGGAGGAAGAGAATTTTCATTAAGGTTTCGGACCGGGTGTGTATGCACAGTTGACAGTCGTCTTTTTCCAAACCATAATGAATTTATGATATATCAATTAATAATATTAATTAAATGAAATTGTGTCATGGTTGGGTTTGTTGACTTCTTGACCAAGGTTGACTTGTTGACCATGGTTGAAACTTTGACTATCATCATTACATATCAAAGATGCTCTTTGATTCTAGCAAAACCATTTAATGTGTGTAATGATAATTGTCATTCCAAACCATCCATCAACTATTTCATTTAGATTATTATTATTAATTTGATAATTCATTTCATATTATGTTATGGTTGTAAAAAGTTATTCATTCTATCATAACACTTCTCTCTCCTCTCTTCTTCTTCCTCCTCCTCTAGTTCAAGGAGACTCACTCTCATGTGTTGAGAAACCCTCTCCTTGAGATAAGAACACCCCATAACCACTCTCTACTCACTCTAGGGTTAGAGGTCTAGCAAGCCAAAGATCCTAGTTCTCTCAAAGTTCGAGAAAGGAGCCCGAAGGTTGAACCCTCAGGTGGATCCATCTTTGACGGAAGAAGGCGACGAGGAAAGCACCATCCTAGCTCTACAAAGGTTTCAAGAAGAAGGAGATCAAGTTAGGTATAACATCTTTTCCGAGTAGCTAACTCTCTTTAGCTTGGTAGCTAGTTTAGTTTAGAAAAGATCCCGACTTTTGTTAGTCCATGTTGCCTAATGCGCTAAAAATTTGATTTTTATACCGTTTCCGCCTCCCCGAAAGAACCGGGGTTGGCAACGTGGACTTACAGTGGTATCAGAGCCTAACTAAACTTAAACTAGCTAAGTAGTAAAGTGTATGGAAGTTCGATCGGAAAAATCACAGGTGACAGGAACTGGAACAAGTTCCTTCGAGTTCTGGAACAAGTTCCTTCGAGTTCGTATATAACCATACGATGGATTATCCAATAACTGTGGATCTTCATAGTGATACGGGGTGTTCTGGAGAAATACAAAGGTGAAGTAGGAGTGGCGGTGAGATACGTGGTTTAGTCGTGAATGATAGCAGTCGCAATTTACTTTGCCCTCTTTCTAATCCCTTTATTTGTCCATACTTAGGCTAATCGGTTTTCTTCATTCCCTCCTGTTCGGCACCTGCCTATGGTTTGGAAGAAGACTATCCAATAAGCGTAACAGGTGTACCCTTTCCTAATCCTAGGAGCCCTCACAACCTGAGAGAAGGTAAAAGGAAAAGAAAACTGAATAGTCCTATTCAATTTCTCCAAAATCGGAAACCATCCTCGAATCTGAAACAAGTTTCTTCGAGTTCGTTTGTAACTATACGATGGTCATATCCAATAAGTGTGGATCTTCGTAGTGATACGGAATGTTCCGGAGAAAAGCAAAGGGTAAAAGAAGGAGTGACAATGATGTATGCAACTTAGACAATCCAAAAGCCAGTGTTTTAAGAAAGTTCTGTTAACTTGGTTACTGAGTTATAGTCTAGGGTCGGGACATGGTCGCTGCCAAAGAGAGAGAGAAAGAGAGAAAAGAAACACTCTGCGTGCACTCTAACCTAGATCACAATGGTTAATCACTTTATCTAATCAGGATGTCTCCCACTGTATCCTCAAATTCTCCTCCAAACCTGAAAGAAGAATTAGTCGGGATCATCTAAAATCACCCGAGGAGTAAACCAACTCATCAGTGGGTATCGGGATCCAACTATCATTGCATGATAACCTGATGGAATCCACTCACGTTATCACACTCCAAAAGGTATGTGCATGCCTGGCAAGTTTCAGTTTCTTTAGAAACTCCCGATGTGATTTTTACCCCATGCTCTTATGACCTTGACTAAGGCCAACAAATCATAAGTCACATGTCAAGTTCTACCCGTCATTGTCCTGGTTAATTTGAACCCCACCCGTACTCATCCTTGACTAGGGCCAACAAGGCTGTACGACTGTCCCAAACCAACGCATCTATCTATACAACAGAAAAGTAACAAATAGCTACCATACACTATGCCTTGACTAAGGTCAACAAACATAGCATGAATACTTAGTGCTACCCGTCTGAAATGACGAAAGGCTACGAATGGCTTTTGGCGAAAAACCTTTAACGTAATGAACTTGATATCGTTGAAGGAACCGGATAGCTTTTTACAAATATATAGTGGCGAAAACCATTGCTAAAGAGGACACTCCAGATGAAAGGATCTCGGCTCATTCCTCGTGGAATGAGGTGCAGGATATTCTCACTGAATACCGCGATGCAAAGCAAAAAGTAATCGACTATAGTGAAGTTATTACCCTGACACAAACTTCTGCCCAAGGGTCACTCACGATGAAGGGATCTCTGCCCTTGCCTCGTCGAATGAGGTGCTGGATATTCATAACTGAATACCACTGTGCAAAACAAAAGAAAACGTCCTTGTAATAATAGCTTTTTGAAAATTGTTCCAACAACATCGAATATGTCTGTTTTCCTTGCATTGATCTGAATCAACGCAGTCCTATCAATTAATCACACCACAAAAGAACGAAAATATGATGTACGTATATGCCATCCGCATTCGCCACTGGGTCCCTTCATCACCCGTTAGGTTACTTAACTAACGATAGAGCGAGGACTGGACTAGCGCGGGTGTAAAACATATACAACATCAACTGGTATATATAGTAATATATAATAATCGCTCCAGGCATGATAAATGCAACATCACAGAAAAGTAATAAGCATCACAGAACAATACAGATAATCTGGGAGCCCCGGGTTTCCATTGAGCCACGAGTGAAACC
This sequence comes from Agapanthus africanus, assembly GCA_030015575.1. Taxonomy (NCBI): domain Eukaryota; kingdom Viridiplantae; phylum Streptophyta; class Magnoliopsida; order Asparagales; family Amaryllidaceae; genus Agapanthus; species Agapanthus africanus. The sequence continues at coordinate 326,745,006 of CM057339.1, forward strand.
CGACGTTCCCCCGGTCATGTGGATAGCCTGTGCAATGAAAACCTAGACCCCTACGGGCGCGTCAAGTTACCCGCCAAAACCAGAAGCGAGGCAGCCCCCTTCATCAAAGTGAATGGGCCACCCGGCACTTCACGGAATCCGGTAACTTGAGCACCCCTCGTTGGGTCAACCTGTACCCTATACGAGTGCGGCGAATAGCCCGCAAATTCTAAAGGGAGGCCCCCTCCTTCTCAACGCCATGAGATGCGGACCCATTGCCCTCCAGAACCCATCTATCCGTGCACTCCACCGGGGGGTAATCCTAGTACAGAAAAGAAAATATGTATAACGGTGGCATCGACCTCAACCCGGTTGTTCCCCAAACAAATAATATATAAACAGGCAATGACGACAGTCCACATGTCGGACGCTCGCCCTGCAAAATCAAATGTACAAATAAAACTAAACTGCACTACCATTGCACCAAAGGCTATCCATCACGACAATCCGCACAAACCATAACCAGATTTATCCACAGAAACAAGTAATCGAATCAAGTGTGTAACCCCGTCTAATTGAGCATATAACAATTAGACAATGTTACCAACACATCCACGCATGCAAACAAAGTCATGATATTAGAATTCCAAAACACAATTAGCGCACATCCCAAATATACTAAGGATCAAAAATCAAGTGCACTAAACATCCAAAAAAGTCGAGTTTTGAGCTAATTCGGAGGTCTGAATCAAAACGAAACGCGTCCGAACCTTCGTGGGGAGTTAGAGAACAAAATTAACATCGAGTCGGGGGCCTAGAGGGGGTACCCTACCCCCATGGCCACCATGAGGTGGCCAGAGGGTGAGGCAGACCCGAAACTACCCATGCAGGTGCAGTTTCGGGTCCCCACCCACAAGATCACCTTGCGGTGGTCTCGAAGAGTGGGCCCAGCCGTTCGGTCCTTCCCGGGTCTCCCCGGGGTGCCCACGCAGCACTCCGCGGCTTCTCGGTTCAAATCGAGAGCCCGCGGAGTGTGAAAACATCTCAAAACTCAAAAATTCGGGACTGTTTTTTCGACAGTTTTCAATGCCCGAAAAAATGTGAATTCTAATGTCGCAACTAGCTAGTTTAAGGTGTTTGGGTGGCTCTGATACAATGTTGGGTTTTGCCGGTGCCCCGGACAACTTTCTGTAGACAAATGCGGAACAAAAACTTTAAAAAATTTGGCGCAAACAAAAACCGCACAAGATCGAACCAAATACCCTATACTAGCAAACATGCAAAAAGGATTTTAGAGATGGTTATACCGATCGATCAATGTCTTTAACCATCATCCCAAGCTTGTCGCGGCTGCCCCGGACGAGTTCGCTCTCTGGTCTCCTTCGTCGAAGAGGCTCCACGTCGAGGATTCTTTATACGGGCTCCCGCTTCTAAACCGAAGCAACTTGAGCAACTAGTTTGCTAGCTTAGGTGCCCAAGATGAATTAGAGAGTGTGTGTGATCATTTTGTCTCAAGACATCCATGGATTCTCAACACATGAGATGGTATGGATGGAGGTTGAAAAAGAAGCCATTGAAGGAAGAAGTTGTGAGCTTAAGTTTTAGCTAGTGAAGAAAATGGCACAGCTTATTGTGTGAGATTTTTTGTGAGAGCTCTAAAAAAACTCAAGACTAATCCCCTAGCCATCAAGTGGCTTCCCTCTCTCTCTCCACAAATTAATCCTACACAATAAATAAATAAAGAAATAGACATGGCATAAAGAAACACACCATGAGTCACCAAAAATGCACATGCCATATTCAATGCTCTAGGTTAAAACTTGCACTCACAATTTCCACCTAATTAAATATTAACCCAAATGTTTAAACTAAAAGAGAATGACATCTTCTAAAGTAAACTCATAACGAATTACAAGAATACCCCTCATCTGTATATACATACCTGTATCCGTATTCCGACTGAATACGAATACACTGAGACGAAAACATTCCAACAATCTAATACTAGGATCCGGCTTAAACCAAAGCCCACTAGTATGATCCGTCCGATCATGATCCGAGCACGAGTGCACATATATGATCGAACCTTGCCATAAAACCATACGTCCTCTACAACGTTTCGCCCGAACTTGGGAAACTCTCTGTGTGGGACTCTAAAGACTCGTCAATACGCTGGCAGTGAGTTTAACCACAAGCACGTCAGTGGCACTAGCTGTACGGAATGGCTGCCCAGGTATTGAGCGAAAGAGAGGCCGAAGAGCGAACTCATCCTGAAACCTTACTGAGCTTGACAGTGACAATATCCGTACAGTCCGGTCCGTTCGTCTATGAGTATCGCATATTGGGCTTAGGGGGATGGTAAACGTCAGACCCCTAAAAGCTGTATAAGTCATGTCGGAGTATAACCCGGAACATCCTGAGAAACTACTGGAATACCTACCAGTAAATCTCACTTGCCTTGGCCAAGGACTTTGTGTAATGGCTCTCCAAACACAGCGCGATATCAACCCCCAATACCGGGAGAGACAAATCCACTGACGATCCGTTCACTGCCTCTATGTGGCTCAGAACTGTACCCAACTAAAACCTGTTTGCACGACTCCTTTGGGCCGTGGTAGGGTAGTAATCAAAGCACAGTGGGAACTCACACGAGACAAATGACGATCTCAGGTCGATAGACTAACTTATACACATGTCACCAGGGAACTGCTATCTCACGATAGGTATAATACCAACTAGCATGTTCCCGGCGAGTCCGTCCGGTGTACTCATAACCCAATGAGCACCTGTATACTATCTTAGGTGAACCAACTGACACCAATGGCTTGTGAGACCGGCCATCGCCCTTCGTCGGGGTCTCCATCTGTATACACTAGTCTACTCTCGGAGTATCGATGCCCAGTCTCGAAACTCCCACGACTAGGGATACTTTAAGGATGTGCTTATAGACTACCCAACTCTCACGTATATGACCTCCATCATACTCCTGGTAGTCAAGAAAGAATCCTATGGGCTCTATCAACATGTAATAGTGATCTATAATGTCACCTGAAGCATGTACACGATGATAAAGACAAACCAGATAGCATACTATCATCTCGAGTAAGACTGTCCTACCGGTATAGGTCCTCCCTCAATCATTGCAATCACGTGTCTGCGATCCAATAATTGACTTTGAGGGCACTATAGCCAACACACCATTCCCTACTGTTAGGTATTTATCACCCTTTCCCAGTTCTTTACCTTTCTTTAGCCCATGTAACAAATTACATACGTGGGATCCTGATCCGGTATCCAATACCCAGGACGTAGAACTAACTGAGAAACAGTTCTCGGTAACGAACACACCCGAAGAAGATTCATTAACATGTTGTTTCATCGCACGGGTGGCATAGGAATCTTGATATTCCCCTATCCCTTGCTCAGACTTATGAAAGTCATAAGATAGAGCGGGACCAACGTTCCCTAGCCCTGTATAAAAGGAGGGTTCGATCAATACATCAATGCTATTATCTTGATTAAGGCATGACATTGGTTGCTGCCTGGAGAGGAGAGAAGGAAACGCGTTAGCATGCGCTCTTTGCAAGATTAGATTGGTATTATCTTATCTAATCAGGATGGCTCCCACTGTTTTTATCATATCTTCCTTCAAACCGTAAAAGGAAAAATTAGCCCGGATTAATTACACCCTATAGTTTCGCCAATCGTTCGGCCAGGCAGGTACTGGTACTCCGAGGGAGGTTCCCCGTGTTTTCGCACGGACCTAATTAAAATAAATCTCATTTTTCTAGAGGCATAACCCCGTTGACACCTTTATAGACACCTACTTGATTAACTAATTGTAAAGTTCAAAATTCTCCCAGGAGTAACTCTTACTCGCAGTGGGTATCATAATCCAACTGTCATATAGAAGGTATGCAATCTCATTGCAAATTTCAACACTTGAAATTCCCGATAATGGTTTTTACCCCTAGCCTCCTATGACCTTGATGCTGGCCAACAAATCATAGGCTGCTAGTCAAGTTCAACCCGTTCATTTCTTGATTGAATAAAACCCACCCGCACGACCCTTGACGCTGGCCAACAAAGTCGTACGACTACACCAATCCAATTGCATCTCATATGGCAGATAAGTACTAATCAGCTACCGCACACTACGCCTTGACGCTGGCCAACAAACGTAGCACGAATACTAAATAGTACTTATCTGAAATGACGGTGGGCTACGCAGGTTTTTAAGAAAACCATGAGCGTAATGAACTTGATATCGTTGTAGAATCTAGTGATTTTAGAAAAGGAGTGTTTTTTAGGCTTTTGCTAGTTTCGCTAAATAGGTCACTCCCGGTGAACGGATCTCGGCTCTTTTCTCATCGAATGAGGTGCAGGATATTCAATATTACCACTATGAAAAGAAAGAACTAGAGAAGCAATCAAAATACAAAACCGAGTGGGTTGAAGCATTTTCTAGTTTTGTTAAAGTGGTCACTCCCGGTGAAGGGATCTCGGCTCTTTCCTCATCGAATGTGGTGTTGGATATTCATCAAGGAATACCACTATGCAAAGCAAGAACTAGAGCTACCCTTTTTGAAAATTTGATTCTACAACATCTTTTGGTTTCGTTCTTTTCATTAATCACAGTAATGAAGTCCCATCATTTAATGTTTTCTAAACATCACAGAAAAATGAAATGAAAATAGAACGTACGCTTATGCCATCCACATTCGCCACGGGGCCCCGTCATGCACCGTTAGGTTACTTAACTATCGGTAGAGCGGGGGCTGGACTAGCGCGGGTGCAAAACATAAGCAACGTTTATTATATATCATATATATAATATTACATTCGTCTCACTCAGTTATATGATTAACATCATAGAAACAAGTAGCAGAAGCAATATATGAAATATTGGATATACTAGGATGTCCGTCTTTTAAATTTAGCCAGTAATGTAAAACACGGATTCTACGGTCGTGATGAATAGCCAAACCCACATCCCTAGACCCCTACGAGAGCGGCAAATAACCCTGCCAATTCTAGAGTTAAGAGACCCGGTCTCAACTCCTTGAGATGGTCTCCCACTGGACTCTAGAACCCGGTTACTTGTGCTCCCCGCCTTAGGTCTATCCTAATGCGGAAAAGTAAATAATATACATCAGTGGTGACATCATCCTCAACCCGGAAGTGCCCCAATAAAAGAATATTACATACAGATATTACATGAATTAAAATAAAAACCCTCATCTCACGTAAAAACCTCCGGCTATTCTTTCACGACGATCCAATAAATCATATCAACAGCAACACATGATATCACATATCATCAACGTAAGCAAATATGCGTATCCCTAAAACTTGTTCATATATAGCAACGAGATTGGGATACCCCACATATTACACTTACAGTCGCAGAAAAGAAAACAGAAAACTACAATAATTAGAATCCGCAATATCCTTACACATCATAAACCCGGAATATCTCATATTCCGGATTTCATGCCTAACTTATAAAACTTGCATTTTAGTCTCAAATTGAAAAAACTTTTCAATTGGTTGTCGGATAATTCAACAAGATTCCCGGCTTAGTGATCGCGTACAATACGCAATTGCGACGGAGTTTTGATCTGTATCAAAACTTTGTGGCAATCGATCAATTGAAACTAAACGGTTAGCTTTACAATATACTAACTAGTTTTCATAAAAATAATTAATCCAGATTCTAATAATTGTATCACACACATCACTAAGTTTGTAAAGTAACCGCGATATTAGAATTCCGCACACAATTAGCAAACTTAACCAGTTTTTCCAAGACTTGAAAAATCTAGTGAGCTAAAGTTCCAAAACCGATCGTTTTAAGCCAATCCGGGAGTCGAAACGAACTCGAAACCCGCCCGAATCTTTGCGGAGGCGAAGATACCAAAATTAACTATCGAATGGGGGGCCTAGAGGGGGTACCCCACCCCCGAGTCCACCACGAGGTGTCCAGGGGGTGAGGCAGGCCCGAAACTGTCTAAGGTGGGGCAGTTTCGGGTCCCTACCGCCAAGACCACCTTGTGGTGGTCTTGGGGAGTAGGCCCGGCCGTTCGGTCCCTCTCGGGGTGTCCCCGGAGTGCGCACGCTCCACCCCGCGGCTTCTCGGTTCAAGCCGTGAACCCGCGGGGTGTGCAAACAACTCAAAACATCATTTTCGAAACTGTTTTTATCGGCAGTTTTTGCACGACAAAAACGACGGATTTCTAGCTTCGCTATAAGTTACCCTAATGTTCTTGGTTGGCTCTGATACCATGAAAGTCGACCTTAGCACCACCATGAGGTTCTAGTAGCATCAAGCATGCCAAGCTCAAATTTTTATTAGGTGCTAAGCCAGACTAACAAGATCTTTACTAGATTATTATGGTTTGACTTTTATGATGTGATGAACTAAAGAGAAGAAAAGAGCATACAACCTTTGTAGTTCGAGTCCTTCTCTTCAATAGCTCTGGGTTGAAGTCCACACGACTCTACTAGGTTCCTCTTTGAGTTGAACGAACCTCCTTCGTGATCTTCATGCCAAAGACGATCCATCCGAAGTCCACTAGCTCAAGCTAACCCTTCACTAATATCATTAGTGAAGGCAACACTCCACATCAAATTGTTAATCTAATGTATGATGGTGAAGTAGGGGTTTAATTTGCTCGCTAGAGTTTTCACAAGTTCAATGATTCACATTACATGTGAGGGTTTGAACTTGAAAGTGAGATGAAGAAAATTGTAGAGAGCAAGAAGAAGCTAGAGCTCAAGAAATGGCTAAAGCGTGAAGAATGAAAATAATGAGAGTAAACCCAAAATGGCTCTCTTTCGTCACTTATTCAAGCATGGAATAAAATTGCAATTCTAAATTGCAACCATGCTTGAATAGTGAGTCAAGACTAATATACAAATAATAAAACCCATGCCTTGCCCATTCCACAAATATCTCCACAATTTACACCTCATTTTTCTATTTTCTAAAAATAGAAAAACATGACATGCTTCATATAATATATATATATATATATATATATATATTTATATATATCATTAATATATATATATATATATATATGTATAAAGCAATTAGTGAGCTAATGATATTAGTTAAGATATAATTATATCACATATAATATATATCAAATTATTAAATCAACACTTGATCTAATAATCCGGTTATATCACATATAACCGACTAATATCATTAATCTGAATATCACATTATCAAACCAACACTTGATTCAATAATCCGGTTATATCACATATAAGCTGACCGACATCAGATAACTGCCAGATTATAATACGGTATCAGATACTCATATTTAGTCAGGGCCACGCACATATCAACATATGTGCCCTACTTCGTTTCGCTCGAACTAGGAAATTTCTGTGTGGGACTCTAAAGACTCGTCAATACGCCGGCAGTAGGTGATGATCACATCAATCACCTACAAGCCGTCACCGGTACTAGCTGGACGCAACGGCTACCCGGGTATTGAGCGATATGAAGATCAACAAGCAATCTTGTCCATACTCTCCATGAAGCCTATCGGTAACATTACCGTACAGTCCGGTCTTTTCGTCTGATATGTCGCATATCATGTCTAGGGGTGGTAAACGTCAGACCCCAGTAACGTGATAAGTCATGCCGATGTTTGGCTCATAACAGTTTGAGAAACTACTGATAACTCTTATCAGTAAATCTCAGCAACCCTGGCCAGGGATTTTCAGTTATAGCCAATAGAGCATAGCGCAACATCAACTCCATATACCGGGAGAGACGAAACCCCTCCTATCGCTCATTCCCTCCATGTGTCTCGGGACTGTACCCAAAATCCACCTGTTTGCACGACTCCTTTGAGCCATGGTAGAGAGGAAATCAAAGCACCGAGGGAGCCACACAAGACTCTATGACGATCTCGGGTCTACAGACTAACATGTACCAGTGTCACCATAGAACTGCTATCTGACGTTAGGTATATAACCATCTAGAAGTTCTCGACGAGTCATGTTCGGTGTACCCATTCTCCAATGAGCACCTGTGTACAATCTTTGATGTCACACACCAATGGTTATGGGATCAACCATCGCCCTCTAAGGGACAAGAAATGTACACACTAGTCTACTCTGGAATATCAATGCCCTAGTCTCGATATTCTCTCGACTAGGAACTGATTAAAGGATGTACTTTTGGACCACCCTGGCCCCACTAGTATGATCTCATCATAGTCCTGGTAGTCAAGTACATATCCTAAAGGCTTTATCAACATGTGAGAGCAAGACAATAAAGAATACCAGTCAACATGTTAAGACAAAGAGTAACCAAATAGCATACTATCATGTCGAGCAAGAAAGTCCTCTATATATATGTCCAAGCATCCACTATAATATCCATCACATATACAATAATGGCCTCTAGGCCATACATATTCCTAACAGGGAGGTCATGAAATTGGTGATCCATAGAGAAAATAAGTACCTAGAGAAAGAGGACGCCAGACCGTGGGCAGAAGAAAAGTTGGAATTCTTACTCTGCCGGCATCGGATGTACCGGCACCTTTCAACATAGAAGGAGGTGTATCTCAATGTCATTTAATTGTGATTTGTGTTTTGTTGATTCGAGTATCACGTTTTCGTCATTTTGATTCTTATATTTTGATGATTGAGTTTCATGATTGAGATTTTCATGCACCGTAGTTGCATCTGTTAGACATTTTCCTTATGCTCAGCAGTTACACTTGATTTGTGTTTTTGTGCATATCCATTGCACTCGATATTGTTTTGTGCACGCCGTTGCACATGTTTATGATTTCGTGCATTCTGATACACTTGATTTTGATTTCATGCACATTTTATGCACTTGATTTTGACTTGTGCACTCGATGTTGTTTACATGCGCTTTCGATACATTGATATGATTTCCGTACACGCCAGTTGTACTCGATTTATGTTTTCGTGCACCTAATTGCACTTGATATTGATTTTCGTGCACTCTATTGCACTAGATTCTTTTGTGTGGACCTGACGCATCTGATTTAGAATTTCGTGCACACTCGGTGCACTTGATGCGGTTTTGTGCACATTTGATGCACTCGATTGAGATTTTTGTGCACTCTAGATGCAATTGATATTGCTGTCTTGCATACCCATTGCACTTTACAGATACTTCCATGCACACCCATACACTCGATTTTCGTTTTTGTGCACATTCGTTGTACTTAGTTTTGACTTCGATTTCCGTGCGCACCAGACGCACGTAGATTTATTTTCATCTACACCTATTGAGGTTGATTCCTTTTTTTCGAGTATCGTGTTTTATGATATGTTATGTTATATGGTAGTAGAGCAGGACTGGTCTGAGGACAGTACCTGGGTGTTTTTGCATGTATCGATATTTATTGAAGAGGTTTTCAAAAAGAGTTATAGTCTCATTATTTCCCTACGTGTCAGTGAACGACAAAAGATTTTACAAAAGGAAAACCCTTCTAAAACATTTTCAAAAAGGTGGGACATATATCTTAAGCTAAATGTACATATATATATATATATATATATATATATATATATATGTATGTATATTTCTTCACTAATAAACGTCCGCTACTTGTACCATGATATACGCATCACACAGCGATTTGAAAATGATTTTTCATTTAGTTTTCAGTTATTTAAATCATTTTGCAACGATGCGTACTATATATGTATTATAGCCTTGATTATATTATACTTAATTTAAACGGTAGATATCGCAACATGCATTTTCATCGCAGCTTGCGTCACGCCCTCTTCCCAGTGTACGGGCAGAGGACGCGACTGGCCGCTACGTATTTACTTTGATGTAAATACGCTAAGCGTATCTAAGCAATATAAATGAAAATGCACAAGAGACAAAGACAGTAGGTATAACTGAACAACAACTTTATTTATTAACATTCTTTTGTACAATGCATGGAAAAGTAAATACATCTGAATGAAAGCAATGCCTAAACAGTGGCATAACAGAAATGAAAGGTACTGAAATAAAATGTATACAACGAAGATAGAGCTCTGGGTCTTAAGCAAGCTAATCCAAGTCCTCGCTGGTAGGCTCGATCTCCTGAGTGTCCAGATCACCTGACAACATTCCAAAGAAGAAAGAGAAGGAATGTCGTCAGCGAACAATCGATCGGTAAGTCCCAAAGATAAGGGAGGAGTAGAATAGACAGAGAGAGAGAGAGAGTAGCTTTTAAAGTTGTATTATATTGTATGCTGTTGTATTTATTGTTAACGCTGTTGTTTGTAGCTTGGTAAAGAAGGATGCCAGTGTATACGAGAGGAGTCTCTATATGCCAGAGACTAAGGGCAACAGGAGTACAAGGAAGCGTTTATGCCACGGTACAACAACAACGGAAATACAGGTTAGGTTTCTTAAGTCTTGCTGTCTCGTGCCACTTTTAACACCTTTCGTACCAATCTACCTCTTAAACCCCGCGATTTCTTGATTGTATTGTTTGTATTGTATTGCAATTTGTATTGTCTTGTAATATAGATTGTATAATTGGATGACTTGCCAAAACCATGATATCAGTAAATGGATGTAACTGGAGAATCATGTATGTAACTGGAGAATCATGTAAATGGATATATATCAATGGTTCGGTTCGGTCAATATAGATTGAATATATGGATTCATGGATTCATATTGAATTGTAGTATTGTAGATTGTACTTGAATCATATTCAAGTCAGATTATTATAATGAGACTCAGTCTGAGTCAGACAATTAGAAAAGAAAATTGAAATCCTGAATTAGGTTTTAGTGTTATCGGTAACCGCTGCACATTGGCGGCAGGATTTGTGTATTTTTCAAAAACGATTACTGTGTTGATAACACCGTTTATTAAGTTGTCTACCTTAAATAGGCAAGCACCCATATCTCCGCCTCCCTGAGGCTCAAGAGACTGGTCCCGCTTAAACCTATATTTACTAAGGTCCTTAGGGTAATTTATAGATTTTGAGGGGGTTATATGTAAAATTACTTTTTGTATAATTTTCAAAATTCACACCAAGTATTTAATTATCGTTTTTATAGTTTTCATAAATGTAGATTTTATATATGTGACATTTCTAGTGAATAAATCCTATTTTTCATAATATATGATATTTAATTGTAAAGAGTTGGAATTGTATGGAATTTCATGGTAATTTAATGTAAGGTGATTCTTGTGATTTATAAAAATTAGAATATTTATAATATATCAAAAATAGATATTTTGATGATACATATATTTATATACATATATTTATAAAAATAATTTTAATTTATTACTTTCTAGAAATCTCATTTTCTTAAGATATTTGTATTTTAAAGCTCTCGAGACCGAATGCTCCTTGCGGAGGTCTGCATCTCGCACTACTAAGCCCGAGGATGTGCGATAATCCACACCATCCCGATCGGGTTCCCCAAAACGGGTTATAGCGGTGCTTTGCAAAGATTTGTGTAAAATACATAATCTTGTAGAAAACGGTTTTAATAGTAAATGGTATTTATATGTAAAGTTCCGTTTTCCCATATTCTATATTCCCGAAAGGTATTTTGCTATGTTGCATATGAGTGTTGTTAGGAGGTAGGTCATTATCTCGTGATCTAATTAAAGGTATGGCAAGATTAATGATATTTTAAAGTAGAAAGTAAACTACATGGTATTTTAGTGAAAAAGAGCGGTAAAAGTTACAAAATAAAATATTTTGCTATGAAACTTGTTCAACATGTTTTGTTAATGTTTAATAGTCAAGAAGTAAGAGTTTAATATGGTTGTGTTAAGGAAAATTGAACTTTATAAAGAAAACCGAATCGGAAGTCGGATTTAACTCCACTTCCGTCAGGTTTTAGAAAAAGAACTTTTTAGAATAGCAAAGGAAAGAGGGTGGTGGGAATTACTGGCTAACAACGAAAAGGGAAGATAGAGGTAGAGAGGGGAATCGCTGGTGCGTCATTTCGTCGCCGGGAGCTCCTAGGGTCGTCGTCGGAAAATTGCCGGAGCTTCGCCCTTTGCTAACTTTTAATGCACACTAAAATTCTATAGAGTTTTCTTGAGAGTTTGGACAGAATTGTGAGTGAGGGGGTGTGTTTAGGGGTGGTATTTATAGGGTAAAGTTAGGGTTAGGATAGGTGAAAGGTTGAATTGAAATTGTAATAAAAATTGTATTAAAAATATTGTTTATTGGGATTTTAAACAGCTCTGTTAAATTGCAGGAAATTTAAAGTGTACAGGCGTAATGGGGAGGCCAAAAGACACACCTTTTCTTTTGATGACTCGGCGATCCGACTCAGCTCGGCCGGCGGCGGCGGGCCGAGTCGACCAAGTCACGGCGAGTCAGGCCGGGGATCGCTGTCGTGGGTCCGTCGTCGTTTGGTCTACTCCCTGGGACAGTTTGTTTTATATGTGAAGTGGGGTTTTTATGAGTTATGCACGTGTAGAACCTTGGACTTCTAAAAATTTAAAAGAAAACAATATTAAAAATAATGTAGGGGATGGGATTTGAACTCTGATGCTTTGGGTCAGCAGTGCAAGGTCTTACCAATGAGCTACAAGCTCCATCTTTCTATTAAAAAGCAAAACAATTACTTATAGTACTCACAGTAAATACAAATACCCCAACTATACATTAACTTTTAAACAAATTTTTGTACACTAAAATTGGAGCTGTTACAGTCTACCCTCTTTACAAAAATTTCGTCCTCGAAATTTACAAATTTTATTTTAAGGGCTAGTTTATAAAGAGGTGAGGATATCTTGCACGCATCTCATCTTCCCTTTCCCATGTCGATTCTCCTGGAGTGTCTTTTCTCAACATAACTCAAACCAAGTTGACTTCCTTGTTCCGAAGTGACTTCACTTTCCTGTCTAGGATCTCCACAGGTTGTTGCTCACAAGATAAGTCAGGCTGTACAGTGAGCTCGGAATGATCGACAATGTGGCTGGGGTCACTCACATACCTTCTGAGTTGGGATATGTGGAACACATTATGCACTCCTTCCAATGAAAGTGGAAGTGCCAAGATGTATTCCACTTCACCGACTCGTCCGAGTATGTCGAACGTGTATCTTGGACTTAACTTACCCCGTCTTCTAAATCGGATAACTCCACGGTTCGGAGATATCTCTAAGAATACGTGATCTCCTGGCTGGAACTCCAAATGACGTCGCTTTGCATCAGCCCAGTGCATCTGTCGATCTTGGGCTACGCGCATCTTTTCTCTGATAGTACAAACCACATCAACAGTTGCTACTATCATCTCAAGTCCAAGAAGTTCTCTATCTGTGATGTCATCCTAACTTAATGGTGATCGACACTTCCTTCCATATAGCGCTGCAAAAGGTTCCATTCCGATGCTTGCATGGTAGCTGTTGCTGTATGAAAACTCCACAAGATGTAGGTGATCTTCCCACGATCCTCCGAAGTCTAACAAACACGCTCTGAGCATATCCTCCAAGATATGAATAGTTCTCTCAGACTGACCATCTGTTTGTGGATGATAAGCCGTGCTGAAGTTCAGACATGTTCCCAAGCTCGCTTGCAGACTCTGCCAAAATTACGATCGAAACCTGGTGTCACGATCAGAGACAATGCAAACAGGTACTCCATGAAGTCTCACAATTTCCTGTATGAGTTCATGGGTATTAGAGATAGCACATATGTAAAGAGTTTAAATCTTAAGTAGATTCTTATCTCCATGTACTTCTTTGCTAATGTCTCAGTTGATTGGCCAATTCGAAATGTGATGAAGTGAGACGACTTTGTGAGTCGATCCACAATAACCCATACCGCATCGTTACCCTTTGTGCTGCGATAAAGAGCAGTCACAAAATCCATTGTGATGTGTTTCCACTTCCATTCTGGGATTGGTAATGGTTGAAGTAGTCCAGCTGTCTTGTGATGTCCAGCCTTTACTTGCTGACACGCCAAGCATTTAGTGACACTTCTGGCTACTTCATGCTTCATTCCATGCCACCAGTAATTCTGACATAGATCTTTGTACATCTTTATACCTCCAGGGTGTACTGAGTAGGGAGAGTTGTGAGCTTCTTTCATTAACTCTTCCCAAACAGGACCTTTTGGTACACACAATCTACTGTCGTATCTCAAAGATCCGTCTTCATGGATGATGAAGTCTGTTCTGAGTCCATTCTCCACTTGATCTCTGATCTTTTGCCACTTAGCATCACTTGCTTGAGCTGCTTTGATCTGGTTGACAATGGTGGATTGAACTTGTAAATTCATCAAACTTGAAGTGTTACCTGGCATGACTACTTCAATCTCCATCTGATGCAAGTCCCGTTGAAGCTTCCACTGGACGGTGAGCTGCATTGCTAATGGTTGGCGACTAAGGGCATCAGGTACCACATTCACCTTCCCTGAGTGATATTGCAGATTGATGTCAAAGTCCGCCATGAGTTCTAACCATCGTCTCTGCCGCATATTAAGTTCCTTCTGAGTAAACACATATTTCAGACTCTTGTGATCTGTGTATATGTTCACTCGTTCACCAAGAAGATAATGGCGCCAAATCTTAAGAGCAAAGATAACGGCTGCCAACTTCAAATCATGCGTCGGATAATTACGCTCATGAGTCTTCAGCTGTCTTGAAACATAAGCCACAACCTTACCGTGCTGATGTAGAACACATCCTAATCCTTTACTGGATGCATCATAATGCACTTCGAAACCTCCAGACTGGTCCGGTATAACGAGAATAGGCGCTGATGTCAACCTTGACTTGAGTTCTACGAAAGCTTGTTCGCATGCTTCTGAACATACAAATTCTTCATCTTTACGTGTGAGCTTGGTCATGGGTGTTATTATCTTAGAAAAGCCTTCAATGAACCTTCTGTAATATCCAGCTAAACCGAAGAAACTTCGAATGTCCTTCACTGACTTTGGTGTCGGCCATTCGCTTACTGCTGAAACTTTTGCTGGATCCACAGAGATTCCTTCACCTGATACGATATGTCCAAGAAAACCAACTTGATTTAGCCAAAACTCGCACTTGTTGTACTTAGCATAGAGATGATGTTGTCGTAGAGTTTCCAGGACAATTTATAGGTGCTCGGCATGCTCTTTCTGACTCTTGGAATACACCAGGATGTCGTCGATGAAGATGACAACGAACCTGTCTAAATACTCCCGGAAAACTTGATTCATCAGGTTCATGAATATTGCTGGTGCGTTGGTCACTCCAAATGGCATCACTAGAAATTCGTAATGACCATAACGAGTTTTGAAATCAATTTTATGAATATCAGCTTCCTTGACCTTCACCTGATGATAACCTGAACGAATATCTAATTTAGATAAAACACAAGATCCACTAAGCTGATCGAATAAATCGTCGATGCACGGGAGTGGATACTTGTTCTTTATAGTGACTTCGTTCAAGGCTTTATAATCGATGCACATTCTGTATGAACCTTCCTTCTTCTTCACAAATAGCACAGGTGATCCCCAACTTGAAGTGCTGGGACGAATCCATCCTTTCGCCAATAATTCGTCCAACTGAGTTCGGACTTCCTTCAAACCTTCCGGACTTAATCGATAAGGTGCTTTAATCACCGGTTGTGCTCCTGGTACTAAATCAATGCTGAATTCAAGAGCTCGATCGGGAGGCAAACCTGATATATCGTCAGGAAACACATCGTCGAACTCTCGAACCACTTCTGGCATTGATTCTTCCTCTGCTTGAGTTGCTGCAATCACCGCTTCCCTTGGCTTCGCTTTGTATGTACTTGGCTCCAGGGTACAGTCTTCACTTTTGAAATAGAAGACCGAATGGTCTGGAATCTCGAATACTACCCTCCTTAGACGAAAGTCGATTGTAGCATAAAAGGTTCCAAGCCAATCCATACCTAAAACCACATCGAAGTTCGGTATGTCCAGCACTTTGAAGTCAGCGTAGAATTCTCTGCTGCAGACGACTACTGGACACAAGCTGTATCCCATTGTTTCCTTTAGAACGCCATTTCCCGAGCTAACATTCTAGCTGGATACAAGCGGTGTGACTGGAATCGGATGAGTTCTGACGAACCGTTACAACATAAAGCAGTGAGATGCTCCAGTATCGATGAGTGCTAGTGCAGGGAGTGAGGCTACTAAGATTGTACCTAAGGTATGTGGGATATGTTTTGGGTATTGGGAAAATTTTTCGATAGATATTAAGACTGAAAGAAAATTTTTGAGAAGAAAAGGTTACCAGTGATAACATGGCCAGTGACCTCAGCTTCTTCCACGGTCATCGTGAAAGCCTGTCGCCGTGGTACATTCCTTCTGGCCTGAGGAGCAGTCCTCGGAACGTTCCTTTGAGCTTGATGGAACCGACGAGGAGGAGGTGCAGTCGGTGGTCCTATAGGTAGTGGACCAGGGAGAGCGAGTCTTGGAGCAGGTGCCTTAAGGGTTGGTCTCGGCTGGTAAGTGACTGCTGGCCTGGGTGCAACATATGGATTTTGTCTTTTGGGGCAAGACTCAATACCATGAGTAGTTGAGCCGCATACTAAGCAAAGACGGTTGGCTTGCCGGCAGTCTTTCATCATATGCCCATCTCTCTTGCAGTAGTTACAAAAGGCTGGGCTAGGACGGTTGTTTGGTACTCCCGGTTTCCTTGGCACAAAAGGTGGTCTTGACGAGGCTCCTACCGTCACCTGGTTGACAGGGCGTTTGACTCCTGCAGATTGAAGTATGCCCCTCGCCTTTACCACTGCCTCATAACGGCGGGCAACTTTCAGAGCCGATTCATGAGTCGAAAAATCTCCTGTGGCCAGTGCAGCCTGGATCTCCGAATCCAAACCTTGTTGAAATCGACGGGCTCTGATCTCATCCGTCGGTATCTGGTGTGACACAAATTTGTTAAAGGATTGTGTTAGCTGTGTAATATGTGATATTTAAAAATTCGAATTATTGAGACATATCTTACGGACTGAGCATGGTGAACTCAGCGTCATACTCATCTACTGATTTGGTCCGCATCGAACCTTGTTGCAGATGGATGAACTGTTGTTCCATGTCGAACCTGGCAGTCTCAGGGAAGTACTTAGCGTCGAACATGTCGCGGAAAGTCTTCCATTCGATAGGTTGTTCAAGACGGCTTTCTTCCGCCTTCCACCAATTTCGTGCATTGTCCGTGAGCTGCAGTTTCACAACACGGACCCAAGCTCCCTCTGGCACTTGTGCCGCTGCCAGATCATCTTCGATACTCTGAGACCATTCCTCAGCTTCCAGTGGGCTCTCTTTTCCAGAGAACTGTTTGGGGTGCAAAGCCCTGAATTGCTTCACCCCAGGAGCTTCTGCCTCGGGACGGTTCATTAAAAGAGCAGTCTGCTGCTGCTGTCCTTCTAGGAGACTGCGGATCGCCTCAAGCAGAACCGTCTGCTCATTGAGCGGAGCAGGGACGACAGGTGTGATTGGTAGTGGAGGTGGAGTGTTGTTGAAGTTGGTGCTGGTGTTGTTTGGGGAATCCATAACCTTTAATGAAAAATTTTGGGTTATGACAGATTCAATTTATATGAAATGATATGATTCAAGGAACATGAATTGTAAAGAATGTTTTAGTTGCTAGTTCTTGTGTTATATTTCTTAGGTTTTTCATGCAGAACAGAACTGCATGGTAGTGTTCCATACAGCACTGACCTGCATGGGCCACCAACAAAACCTGTCACGCCCCGCTTCCCAGTGTACGGGCAGAAAACGCGAATGGCTGCTACGTATTTACGCTGATGTAAATACGCTAAGTGTATCTAAGCAATATAAATGAAAATGCACAAGAGACAAAGACAGTAGGTATAACTAAACAATAACTTTATTTATTAACATTCTTTTGTACAATGCATGGAAAAGTAAATACATCTGAATGAAAGCAATGCCTAAACAGTGGCATAACAGAAATGAAAGGTACTGAAATAAAATGTGTACAATGAAACTAGAGCTCTGGGTCTTAAGCAAGCTGACCCAAGTCCTCGCTGGTAGGCTCGATCTCCTGAGTGTCCAGATCACCTGACAACATTCCAAAGAAAAAAGAGAAGGAATGTCGTCAGCGAACAATCGCTCGGTAAGTCCCAAAGATAAGGGAGGAGTAGAATAGACAGAGAGAGAGAGTAGCTTTTAAAGTTCTATTATATTGTATGCTGTTGTATTTAGTGTTAACGCTGTTGTTTGTAGTTTGGTACAGAAGGATGCCAGTGTATACGAGAGGAGTCTCTATATGCCAGAGACTAAGGGCAACAGGAGTACAAGGAACTGTTTATGCCACGGTACAACAGCAACGGAAATACATGTTAGGTGTCTTAAGTCTTGCAGTCTCGTGCCACTTCTAACACCTTCCGTACCAATCTACCCCTTAAACCCCGCAATTTCTTGATTGTATTGTTTGTATTGTATTGCAATTTGTATTGTCTTGTAATAGAGATTGTATAATTGGATGACTTGCCAAAACCATGATATCAGTAAATGGATATAACTGGAGAATCATGGATGTAACTGGAGAATCATGTAAATGGATATATATCAATGGTTCGGTTCGGTTCCGTCAATATAGATTGAATATATGGATTCATGGATTTATATTGAATTGTAGTATTGTAGATTGACCTTGAATCATATTCAAGTCAGATTATTATAATGAGACTCAGTCTGAGTCAGACAATTAGAAAAGAAAATTGAAATCCTGAATTAGGTTTTGGTGTTATCGGTAACCGTTGCACATTGGCGGCAGGATTTGTGTATTTTTCAACGACGATTACTGTGTTGATAACACCGATTATTAAGTTGTCTACCTTAAATAGGCAAGCACCCATATCTCCATCTCCCTGAGGCTCAAGAGACTGGTCCCGCTTAAACCTATATTTATTAAGGTCCTTAGGGTAATTTATAGAACTTGAGGGGGTTATATGTAAAAATACTTTTTGTATAATTTTCAAAATACACACCAAGTATTTAATAATCGTTTTTAGAGTTTTCATAGATGTAGATTTTATATATGTGACATTTCTAGTGAATAAATCCTATTTTTCATAATATATGATATTTAATTGTAAAGAGTTGGAATTGTATGGAATTTCATGGTATTTTAATGTAAGGTGATTCTTGTGATTTAGAAAAAATGGAATATTTATAATATATCAAAAATAGATATTTTGATGATACATATATTTATATACATATATTTATAAAAATAATTATAATTTATTAATTTCTAGAAATCTTATTTTCTTAAGATATTTGTATTTTAAAGATCTTGAGACCGAATGCTCCTTGCGGAGGTCTGCATCTCGCACTACTAAGTCCGAGGATGTGCGATAATCCGTACCATCCCGATCGGGTTCCCCAAAATGGGTTGTAGCGGCACTTTGCAAAGATTTGTGTAAAATACATAATCTTGTAGAAAACGATTTTAATAGTAAATGGTATTTATATGTAAAGTTTCATTTTCCCGTATTCTATGTTCCCGAAAGGTATTGTGCTATGCTGCATCTGAGTGTTGTGAGTGTAGGGATTCCTTAGCACCATGCCTAGGGATTGCAAGCATCACACATTGCACAACAAAAATTTAGGGGGTGCTAAACAATCATCCTAGGAATCATACTAGAATATTAGGGTAACAAACACAAGTAATCAAATATTACATAATAAGTGAATAAGAAATACAACCTTTTTAGATCAGTCCTTCACTTCTAAAGCTCTGTGTGGTCGTCCTTTCGCTCCAAGCATCGATCTCCCGGACTCGAGTTGGACTCCACAAAGCGTAGTAAGCAAGCATGCTTGAAGACTTCGAGACCGAAGATGATCTACGTCGAGAGAACTCAAGAACAAGCTACCTCTTCACAAAGTGATGAACTTTGTGAAACAAACACCCAAAACTAAACGGCAAGTAGTAGAGGATGATGACGTAGGAATTTTGCTCACTTTGGATTTGATTTTCTCACTTGGATTCTTCATCTTTCAAAACCCTAGAAATCTTTTTAGATGAAAAAGAAGATGAACAAGAGAATGAACCAAAGAATGAGATGAGGTTAGAATTGCAACCATGGGTTAGTTAATGTCACACACTAACCATTGTAGAGGCTTAACTATGGTCTATGATAATTGGTTGGGTTAACTAAATATCTTAAGTAAAAACAAATGTTGTGGACTAAGTCAATGGTTAGCAAGCTTCTCCAAGCTTCTAGCCATGACAATTTCCAACAATTTTGTTAATTACTAAGATAAATCAAAACCCTAATTGTATCATGGTTATGGTGTAAGTCCTACACATACAAGTTGCAAATATAACCTAGCATGATACTTAATATATATCACATATATATAATGTATACAAAAGTGAGAAAAAGAATTAGTCAAGTGAGCAATATTAGTTAATGTAAATTCATATAAAATATATATAATTATACATTAAATCATTAAATCAATACTTGATTTAATAATCCGGCTATAATACATATAACCGACTAATATCAAATGCAACAACATATCGAATCAACACTTGATTCGATAACCCGGCTATATCACATATAACCAGCCGATGTCACATATCGCGAGAATAGAATACGGTATCACATATCGTATTACTCTCGATCCGGCACATATCACATATGTGCTCCTACTTCATTTCGCTTGAGCCAGGAAACCTCTGTGTAGGACTCTCAAGACTCGTCAATACGCCAGCAGTAGGTGGTGATCATATCAGTCACCCACAAGCCGTAAGCGGTCTGCTAAACGTAACGACCATCCGGGTATTGAGCGATCAGAAGATCAACAAGCAAGCCTGTTCATACTCCTGCAAATCCAATCAGTAACACTACCGTACAGTCCGGTCTCTTCGTCTGATATGTCGCATATCTCGTCTACGGGTGGTAAACGTCAGACCCCAGTAACTTCATAATTCATGCCGATGTAAGGTCCATAATGGTTCGAGAAACTACTGATAACACTTACCAGTAGATCTCAGCAACCCTGGCCAGGGATTTCCTGTTATGGCCAATCGAGCATAGCCCAATATCAACCCCCAATACCGGGAGAGAAGAATCCCCTCCTATCGCTCATTGCCTCCAGGTGACTCAGGACTGTACCCAAAAACCACATGTTTGCATGAATCAGTAGAGCCGTGGTAGGGTGGAAATCAAAGCACAGTGGGAGACACACAAGACTCTATGACAATCTCGAGTCGACAGACTAACCTGTACCAGTGTCACCAGAGAACTGCTACCTGACGTGAGGTATAATACCATCTAGGAGTTCTCGGCGAGTCCGTTCATTGTACCTAGTCTCCACTGAGCACCCGTATATCATCTCTGATGTCAAACACCAATGGATATGGGATCATCCATCGCCCATCACATAGGTCGAGAAGGTATACGCTAGTCTACTCTGGAGTATCGATGCCCTGTCTTGATATTCCCTCGACTAGGAACAATTAAAGGATGTACTCATATACTACCCAGACCCCACTAGTATGATCTCAATCATAATCCTGGTAGTCAAGTACATATCCTAAGTGTTTTATCAACATGTAACATAGAGACATCGAGTGTACATGTTAAGATAAAGAGCAACCAGATAGCGTACTATCATGTCGAGCAAGAAAGTCCTTCCTATATATGTCCAAGCATCCACTATAATATACATCATATGTACAATAATGACCTCTAGGGCATACATATAACTAACAATCTCCCACTTGCACTAGGGCCATATGTTGTAGTATCCAATACCCAACAATCAGCAGTGGTTGTAGTATCCCATACTCAACCATCCCATAATAGTCTCACTTGGGAAAAGGCCTTTGTGAGTGGATCCGCCGTGTTGTCCTCTGAGTCAACTCTCCTAACCTCGATCCCCTGGAGATCAACCATCTCTGTGATCAGGTGATACAGACTTGGAATATGTCTGGGTCATTGACGGACTAGGGTTCATAGGCCAAAGCCACAACTCCATTGTCACACAATGGTAGGAACCAAGTTCATCTCATGAACAAATATATACCCAGACTACATCTTTGGTAGCATCGCTAGTAGCGATGCATTCAGCCTTTATCGTCTAGTTTGCCACGGTATCTAGCTTGGAACTCTTCTAACATACTGTCCCTCCACTGAGGGTAAAGACAATGCATGCGACTGACATTTAGTCGTCCTTACCACCCTGAAAGATATACAGTGATTCTCCCCAGGATTGATTGATACCTTCTCACTATACCTAGTGAGAATCCTAACATCCACTTAGATCTATCTCATAGATCCAAAACCCAGGATTTAGGATGTATCACCTTGATCCTATATGGAGAATCCTTGTGATAAGAGGAGATTGACTGAGTGTAGCATAGGAAATACCTTCCCTATCAAGAGTATGTCATCCACGTACTATATGAGGAAGACCGCCTTACACTCTACAACCCTTTTGTATATACAAGGTTCATCTACCATTTTGATGAAGTCAAACGCTTGACTTCCACATAAAAAACAGATGTTCCAACTCCGCGGTGCCTGCTTTATCCTGTAAAGCAACTTGCACACGTTTCCGCTGCTCCCACTGTCTACGAAGCTCTCTGGCTGTGTACTTATAGACTCTCTTTTCTGAATCAGTATTTAGAAAAACGGTCATGACACCCTACCGCCAGATATCGTAGTCATGGTATGCAGCATTGGCAAGTAGGATCCGGACGGACTTAAGCATAGCTATTGGAGAAAAGGTTTCATCATAATCCATACCTGGTTGATGACGAGTACCTTTTACAACAAGTTTAGCTTTGAAAGTCTTAACTTTTCTATCTACACCAAGTAATCTTCTTAAGATATACTTGCTCCTGATGGGGATTTAACCATTCAGATAAAGCAACCAAATTCTATACTTTGTTGGTGTATATGGATTCTATCTCAGATCGCTTAGCATCCATCCATTCTTGCAGAGTCGCTACTCTTGATGGCTTGCTCGAAACTAGTTGGGTAATTATCTCATGATGCCATCCTCGCTCCCACTGTCATTCAGAAACCGAAGTATCTCTTAGAAGGATGAGGAACCCTACCAGATCGGTGGAGAGGCTGAGCTTCGTCGGGAGCTATTTAATCCACTGGTTCTACCAAATCATCTGCTGTAATTTGTATATCTGGAAATTATTCCAGTTCTACCTCATGACCATAAATTTCTTCCATAAAAAATTCCTTTTTCTAAAAAAGGTGGCATGCCGAGAAATAAAACACCTTTTGTTCCTCGGTCCGGTAGAAGATATTCCCTTGCGAATGCTTGGGATATCCAACAAACTTCCACAGAACTGACCTTACCTCGAGCTTGTCCGGATTTTGCTTTTGACATAAGCCGGACAACCCCAAATCTTAACTTGCTTAAGACATGGGCTCTTCCCATTCCATATCTCATATGGAGTGGTAGGCACCTGATTTGGTTGGAACCGAATTCAATAGGTATGCAGCTTCACAAGTGCATAACACCAAAAGGAAATAGGCAACTCAGTAGTACTCATAATAAAGCGCACCATATCTAATAGGGTGTGACTGCTCTACCCCGATACACCGGTGTGCCGTGGTGTACACGGAGGAGTAATGCTGAGAGAGAATCTCATTCTCCTTTAGAATAGTCCAGGATCTCCATGCTCAAGTATTCTCCTCCCCGATCACATCAAAGGACATAATACTTATACCTTTTTTAGTTCTCTACTTCTGACTTATATTCTTTGAATTTCTCAAAAGCTTCAGACTTGTGTTTCAACTGAAACATATATCCGAATCCTTAGAGATCATCAGTGAATGTAATGAAGTACAAAGAACCAGTCTTGGCATATATAGATATGGGACCACATACATCATCATGTATCAGTCCCAAGAGTTCAATAACTCTTTCTCTGTTTCAAGCAAATGGAGCTATGGTCATTTTATCTTTGTGACATGACTGGCAAGTTTCACAAGATGTAAATTCAAACAGATTTAAATATGCATCTTAATGTAACTTAGCCAGTCGGGTCGCATTGATATGACCTAATCTACAATGCCTCAAGAAGGATTCGTTCATTTCTGAACCTTCCTTTTTTGTATGTTCTGTACGTTAAGAACTGTAGTTTGATTTAGAACGTATATGCTATTAGATAATGTGCCTGAACCGATCAACAATTGATATAGAAAATGTTCAAAACATTATCCAGCAATAAAAAATTATATCCTTCATTACTTAATAAAGAGACTGATATGATGTTGTATATCAGGTTCGGTATCTAATAACATTCGTTCAGAGTCAATGTATTTGGTAATACAAGGTGATAATCGCCAACAACTTGGCTGCAACAATTGCACCGTTTCCAACTCTTGAAACGTATCACCCATTCCCAGTTCTCTACCTTTCTGTAGCCCATGTAACAGATTACATATATGGGATCCTGATCCGGTATCTCATACCTAAGACGTAGAGGATACTGAGAAACAGTTCTTGGTAATGAACATACCCGAATAAGATGCATCAACATGCACTTTCTTTGTTTGGGCAGCACGGGATTTCTGGTAATCCCCTATTTCTTACTCGATCTTATAACAATTATAAGTTGGAGCGGGACCAACGTTCCCCAGCTCAGTATAATAAGCGGGTTTGGTCAATACATCTATATTATTATCTTGATTAAGGCGTGGCATGGTCGCTACCTGGAGAGAGAGAGAAGAAAATACTCTGCGTGTGCTCTAACAAGATTAGATTGGTTATATTTTATCTAATCAGGATGGCTCCCACTGTTTTCATCAAATCTTCCTTCAAACCCTAAAAGGAAAGACTAGCCGGGATTAATTACACCCTACAAGTTCGCCAATCTTTCAGCCAGGCCAGTGCCGGTACTTTGAGGGAGGTTCCCCGTGCTTTCGCACGGACCTAATTAAAATAAACCTCGTTTTTCCAGGGGCGTAACCCCGTTGACACCTTTCTAGGCACCTACTTGATCTGCTAATTGTAAAGTGCAAAACACTCCTAGGAGTAACAATTACTCGTAGTGGGTATCGGGATCCAACTATCTCATAGAAGGTATGCAATCTCATTGCAAATTTCAACACTTGAAATTCCCGATAATGGTTTTTACCCCTAGTACTTTTGACCTTGGCTATGGTCAACATATCATAAGTGCTAGTCAAGTTCTACCCATCATTTCTTGATTAATTAGACCCAGCCACATGACCCTCGGCTATGGTCGACATAATCATGTGACTGTCCTAACTAATCACATCATATGCTTCGTAGGAAGACATCACTTAGCTACCGTACACTATGCCTCGGATATGGTCGACATACGCAGCACGAATACTAAGTACTCTACTTCCTAAAATGACGAAGGGTTGCAGATGGTTTTTAAGAAAACTTTTAACGCTTTGAACTTGAAATCGTTGCAGAATCAAAATGATTTAAAATAGAGTGTTTTTGAGGCTTTTACTAGTTTCGCTAAAGAGGTCACTCCCGGTGAAGGGATCTCGGCTATTTCCTCTTCGAATGAGGTGCAGGATATTCACAATACCACTATGCTAAGCAAGAACTAGAAAAGCAATCAAAAAACAAAATCGAGGGTTATAGCATCTGCCAGTTACTGCTAAAGAGGTCACTCCCGGTGAAGGGATCTCGACTCTTTCCTTGTCGAATAAGGTGCTGGATATTCTACAAGGAATACCGCTATGCAAAGCAACAACTAGAGCTACCGGTTTTAGAAAATTCGATTCCACAACATCTTTAGGTTTATTTTCTCTCATTAATCTCATTAATGAAGGCCCCATCATTTAAGTTACCTGAACATCACAGATAAATACAACGTACGCTTATGCCATCCGCATTCGCCATGAAGTCCCGTCATGCACCGTTAGGTTAGGTAACTAACGGCAGAGCGGGGCAGGGCTAGCGCGGGTAAAAAACATAAGCAACGTCTATAATATATCGTATATATTATAATGTAAATTATCTATCTCAGAATATAAAATGATCACATCACAGAATATCAGCAGCAGAAGACAGCATATGAAATATTGGATATACTAGGATTTTCGTGTTTTATATCATGCCAATAAAAAACACGGATTCCACGTTCATGATGAATAGCCAAACCCACATCCCTAGACCTCTACGAGAGCAGCAAGCAACCCCGCCAATTCCAGGGTTAGGAGACCCGGTCTCGACTCCTCGAGATGGTCTCCCACTAGACCCCAGAACCCGGCTACTTGTGCTCCCCTCCTTAGGTCTATCCTAATGCGGAAAAGTAAATAATATACATCAATGGTGACATCATCCTCAACCCGGAAGTGCCCCAATAAAAGAATATTACATACAAGTTTTTACATGAATGAAAATGAAAAACTCTCATCTCACATAAAAAAAACCCGGCTATTCAAACACGACGATCCAATATAACATATCATAGCAACACATAACATCACACGTCATCAACGTAAGTAAATATGCGTATCCCAATTGTCGTTGACGTATATTAACGAAACCGGCGATACCCCACATATTACACTTACGGTCGCAGAAAAGAAAGTGAAAACTACAACAGTTGGAATCCGTAACCACCTTAGACATCATAAACCCAAAATATCACATATTGCGGATTTCATGCTTAACAATATGAATTCCTTAGACATCGCATGCCTCACAATTATAAACCCCGCATTTTAGTCTCGATATTGAAAACACTTTCCAATAACAAGTCGGGTAATTCAACAAGATTCCCGACATCCCGATCGAATGCTCGTCGGAAACTTTAGTAGACGGCAGCACCCCCGATGCCGTCGACGAAGTGCACTAAGGCGGAACACCGCGGCCGCGAGCACCCGAACGGATGCTTTAGGCAACGGGGATCTCCTACAGTCACTTGGTCGGGGCTATGGGGCGTGGCTATCTAATAATGTTACCCGGCGAGTATTCGCTACGTGATTGCGACAGACTTTTGATCACATCAAAATCCCATGGCAACCGATCAAATGAGACCAAACTACTAGATTTATAAAATTCGAACTAGTTATCACATAACTAATTATTGTGGATTCCAAATATTGTATCACAATCAACAAGACGATATTAAACGTTTCGATCAAATCAACAAACACCCTCATCTCCCTAAAAACTCAACACTTGAGCAAAATTGAAATACCCAAAACGTACCACAGTACCTATGGACCAGCCGTAGAAGGGTCAACCAATGCCTCACCTATGGCACCGCGGAACTACGGCAAATCCTAGGGTTCGAGCATGGTTCCGTGGGCATAGAATAGAGTTAAGGTTCATGTTCTTCTAGAGGTCCATAGACTTACTTGCATGACCATTGAATATACTCAACTTAGAAAACTCCAACTCTTGGAAAACTTCAGAGGGGATCATGAGGCAGTGTTCGAAGCTCGTTCGAAGTGTTAAACATCATCAAGGTTACCATTACAATATTAAAAAATACGACTACGAAACACTCCGTATTAGTCCTATAGAAAAATTAACATCACATGAAGTTTTGGACTAAACAAACAATTCCCGAAACCCCAAAATAAGCAGACAAGAGCACATAACAAAAACAAGACGAAAAAGATCCAATAAGGTCGGCCTCCTCGGATTTTAGAGGAGAGTGCTCGGGTGAAATCCGAGCAATTGGTCTCAAATTTCTTCTGTGCACTTCTTGTATCACATACAAGCTTCTGAAATTGTTTAAATAATTTTTACAGACTTTTTCAAATTCGACAGAGAGCAAAAATTCAAGGTTGCAGAAAATCGTATTTACGGATTTGTTTCATTTTCGTATTGTTTCTAACATCGTCTAAGTTTCTAGTTTGGCTCTGATACCACTGTAGGGATTCCTTAGCACAATGCCTAGGGATTGCAAGTATCACACATGCCACAACAAAAATTTAGGGGGTGCTAAACAATCATCCTAGGAATCATACTAGAAAATTAGGGTAACAAATACAAGTAGTCAAACATTACATAATAAGTGAATAAGAAATACAACCTTTGTAGATCGGTCCTTCACTTCTAAAGCTCTGTGTGGTCATCCCTTCGCTCTAAGGATCGATCTCCCGGACTCGAGTTGGACTCCACAAAGCGTAGTGAGCAAGCATGCTTGAAGACTTCGAGGCCGAAGATGATCTACGTCGAGAGAACTCAAGCACAAGCTACCTCTTCATAAAGTGATGAACTTTGTGAAGCAAACACCCTAAAGTAAATGGCAAGTAGTAGAGGATGATGAAGTAGGAATTTTGCTCACTTTAAATTTGATTTTCTCAATTGGATTCTTCATCTTTCAAAACCCTAGAAAGCTTTTTAGATGAAGAAGAAGATGAAGAAGAAGATGAACAAGAGAATGAACCAAAGAATGAGATGAGGTTAGAATTGCAACCATGGGTTATTTAATGTCACACACTAACCATTGTAGAGACTTAACCATAATTGGTTGGGTTAACTAATTATCTTAAGTAAAAACAAATGTTGTGGACTAAGTCAATGGTTAGCAAGCTTCTCCAAGCTTCTAGCCATGACAATTTCCAACAATTTTGTTAATTACTAAGATAAATCAAAACCCTAATTGTATCATGGTTATGGTGTAAGTCCTACACACAAGTTACAAATATAACCTAGCATGATACTTAATATATATCACATATATATAATGTATACAAAAGTGAGAAAAAGAAATAGTCAAGTGAGCAATATTAGTTAACGTAAATTCATATAAAATATATATAATTATACATTAAATCATTAAATCAATACTTGATTTAATAATCCGACTATAATACATATAACCGACTAATATCAAATGCAACAACATATCGAATCAACACTTGATTCGATAACCCGGCTATATCACATATAACCAGCTGATGTCACATATCGCGAGAATAGAATACGGTATCACATATCGTATTACTCTCGATCCGGCACATATCACATATGTGCTCCTACTTCATTTCGCTTGAGCCAGGAAACCTCTGTGTAGGACTCTGAAGACTCGTCAATACGCCGGCAGTAGGTGGTGATCATATCATTCACCCACAACCCGCAAGCGGTCTGCTAAACGTAACGGCCACCCGGGTATTGAGCGATCAGAAGATCAACAAGAAAGCCTGCTCATACTCCCACGAATCCAATCAGTAACACTACCGTATAGTCCGGTCTCTTCGTCTGATATGTCGCATATCTCGTCTACGGGTGGTAAATGTCAGACCCCAGTAACTTGATAGGTCATGCCATGTAAGGTCCACAACGGTTTGAGAAACTACTGATAACACTTACCAGTAGATCTCAGTAACTCTGGCCAGGGATTTCCTGTTATGCCCAATCGAGCATAGCGCAACATCAACCCCCAATACCGGGAGAGAAGAATCCCCTCCTATCGCTCATTGCCTCCATGTGACTGGGGACTGTACCCAAAAACCACCTGTTTGCACGACTCAGTAGAGCCATGGTAGGGTGGAAATCAAAGCACAGTGGGAGACACACAAGTCTCTAAGACGATCTCGGGTCGACAGACTAACCTGTACCAGTGTCACCAGAGAACTGCTACCTGACGTGAGGTATAATACCATCTAGGAGTTCTCGGCGAGTCCGTTCAGTATACCTAGTCTCCACTGAGAACCCGTATACCATCTCTGATGTCAAACACCAATGGATATGGGATCATCCATCGCCCATCACATAGGTCGAGAAGGTATACGCTAGTCTACTCTGGAGTATCGATGCCTTGTCTCGATATTCCCTTGACTAGGAACAATTAAAGGATGTACTCATAGACTACCCAGACCCGACTAGTATGATCTCAATCATAATCCTGGTAGTCAAGTACATATCCTAAGGGCTTTATCAACATGTAACATAAAGATATCGAGTGTACATGTTAAGATAAAGAGCAACCAGATAGCGTACTATCATGTCGAGCAAGAAAGTCCTTCCTATATATGTCCAAGCATCCACTATAATATACATCATATGTACAATAATGGCCTGTAGGGAATACATATAACTAACAGTGAGGAGGTAGGTCATTACCTCGTGATCTAATTAAAGGTATAGCAAAATTAATGATGTTTTAAAGTAGAAAGTAAACTACATGGTATTTTAGTGAAAAAGAGCGGTAAAAGTTACAAAATAAAATATTTTACTATGAAACTTGTTCAACATGTTTTGTTAATGATTAATTGTCAAGATGTAAGAGTTTAATATGGTTGTGTTAAGGAAAATTGAACTTTATAAAGAAAACCGAATCGGATATCGGATTTTACTCCGCTTCCGTCGGGTTTTAGAAAAAGAAATTTTTAGAATAGGAAAGGAAAGAGGGAGGTGTGACTTACTGGCTAATAAGGAAGAGGGAAGATAGAGGTAGAGAGGGGAATCACCGGTGTGGCGTTTCGTCTCCGGGAGCTCTTAGGGTCATCATCGGAAAATTGCCAGAGCTTCGCCCTTTGCCAACTCCAAATGCACACTAAAATTCTATAGAGTTTTCTTGAGAGTTTGGACAGAATTGTAAGTGAGGGGTGTGTGTTGAGGGGTGGTATTTATAGGGTAAAGCTAGGATTATGGTAGGTGAAAGGTTGAATTGAAATTGTAATAAAAATTGTATTAAAAATATGGTTTAATGGGATTTTAAACAGCTCTGTTAAATTTCAGGAAATTTAAAGTGTACCGGGGTAATGGGGAGGCCAAAAGACACACTTTTCCTGTTGACGACTCGGCGATCCGACTCTGCTCGGCCGGCGGCGGCGGCGGGCCGAGTTGGCCGAGTCGCCGGCCGAGTCATGGCGAGTCAGGCTGGGGCTCGCTGCCGTGGGTCCGTCGTCGTTTGGTCTATTTCCTGGGACAGTTTGTTTTATATGTGAAGTGGGGGTTTTACGAGTTATGCACGTGTAGACCCTTGGACTTCTAAAAATTTAAAAGAAAAACAATATTAAAAATAATGTGGGGGATGGGATTTGAACTCTGGTGCTTTGGTTCAGCAGTGCAAGGTCTTACCAATAAGCTACAAGCTCCTTCTTGATATTAAAATGCAAAACAGTTACTTATAGTACTCACAGTAAATACAAATACCCCAAGTATACATTAACTTTTAAACAAATTTTTGTACACTAAAATTGGAGTTGTTACAGATTGTATGATTTGCATGACACTTGTCGAAATTTTAGTTATTGGAGTT
Organism: Agapanthus africanus; assembly: GCA_030015575.1. Taxonomy (NCBI): domain Eukaryota; kingdom Viridiplantae; phylum Streptophyta; class Magnoliopsida; order Asparagales; family Amaryllidaceae; genus Agapanthus; species Agapanthus africanus. The sequence goes on from CM057339.1 coordinate 326,776,151, forward strand.
TCGCACTTGTTTTCTTGCACACATGTTGCGCTATGATATTTTAGCTTGTCCGTGATTTCGGTGCCCCGTTATTTGATTTGATTTACAGAAATATTTTAAGATTTGGGTGTATAAATTTAAATTCGGGGACCAAATTTATTTAAGAGGGGATGATTGTAACATTTCAAAAAATAGAAAATTTTATTTCGGACTTTAAATAATAAATTATTGAGTTTTACGGATATTATACGAATATAGATTTGAGTTTTCGTAGAATGGTATAGTTATATACCTATAATTTTGGAAAATAATTGGAATTTAAAAATGAAATATCATTTATGAAAACTTTTATTTGATTTGGTTTTTTTTATAAATTAATATATAATTATTTCCATACGAGTTTAATGCTAAACTTAATTAGTGTTTTCCTAGTTATGCCTTAAACCAAGTTTATTATGTTAGCCATGTTTTAAAATGTCATGACATGTTAAGTGCATGGTAACATTTTCAGTTTTGTTTTAACAATGGTTTTTAATTGTCTTAAAGAGAGAGAAAAAAGAGAGGGGACAAGAGACATAGAGGTATGGGTTTAAGAGAGAGAATGAGAGGGGGGGTATGGTTGCATTAACCATTCTTTTTCCTTCATCATTTTCATTTACTCATTCTTCTTCATCTTCTTCATCTCATTTTCTCCACCTTCTCCACCCCTCACTGTCACCTCAAAACACCATCTTAACCACCTCAAAACACACAAAAACCTTCACAAAAAATATTTCTAATCTCATCCTAAGTTTCATGGCATGATCAAGTTTACGTTTGGAGCTATTTTGACCATCTTGGAATTTTCTTGAGTTGCTTCTTGAGATAAAACTCTCACCTTTCTTCAAGTCTTTAGATTTCCTAACCTCACAAACAAGTTAGAGTTAGTTTAGAGTTAATATATGCATGTTTTGTAAACTTAAGTTTTTCTAAAGTAAGATTTTGAGGATAAAACTTATAGTAGTGACATAGTAGAAGGTTTAGTGAGTGTATCTAGCCTATTAGTGATAGTATCCCTGGTCTAGATGAGTTTAGATGTTTCAAAAATGAGTTTAGAATTTTCAGATATCGGTTTTGATTGAGTTTTGAGGATCAAAGGAAATCTGGTACTATTTGGAATCTCTAAAAATTTAATAGAGGATACAGAGAGATATATAGACCAGTAGAAAGCCACCGTAGAATCCCGAGCCCCCATATGTTTTTCTTGGCCGTCGTTTTATTCGTTTTGACCGAAATTTGCGGGTCAATTTTGGAATTAGGCTTTGAAATATATTTTGTAGTTCACTCGTCAAATAACTAAGACTACCCTATACGGTAAAAAGTCGCAGATCACCTTAAGAAAAATCTAGAGTTGTTTTACTTGGTTTTTGGTAATGTTTTGCGATATGTGGAACTTGCTTTTTGAATATTTATGTTTTGACTCGGTCGTTTGACGTTCGTACGTCGACGTCGGGGAGTATTTTGTTGTTTTAGCAAGAGTTGACAATAGGTTCTAACCTATGTGCACTTCGCTCGTGATTTCAATTCGATTCAAGTTTTTATGCTATTTTAGTTATGGATTTGATTGTAGGTATATTCGCGTGGATTTCCGAGATGACGAAGGAGAGCAAGGCGTTCATCGACTTTGGTTAGAGCGGGGATATTAGGTGAATAGATGTATATCTATGAAGGAAGTTGGGTGGATGGCATATAGCACCCCCGCAGCCATAGAATTAGAATACGATATAGTTATTAGAATAGTATACTTAGTCTATAGGTTTTGCTAGACTGCCATAATCGTATAAATCTATACCTAGTAGAATGATATATCCCTAGTACTATTTCTTAGCCTATGGGCTATATCTACTTATGTAAGTATATACACACACATATGATTACCTTATATGATATAAGTTTACTAATGATATAAGTGAAGGGTTACACTAGCGCCCCGGACAACTTCCATGGCCAAATGCGGAACAAAATTTTTACTACGATACAAAACTTGGCGCTAGAATATACCCTAAACCGGATCTTTACCACAAACCTAGTTAGCACAAAAGAGTTCTATCTACTATGATAGAAAGTTATACCTCAAGCTTGAACTCCTTCTCTTCGATGGTGCTTCTCCTTGTTGTGAGCTTCTTGGAGTGGTTGTAGATGGCTCCTCCTCACCGGCTTCTCTACGTCAAAGAAGATCCACCCGAAGGCCTCTACCTTGAGCTCCAACCTTAACAATGAAGTAACTAGGGTGCTTGGTGTGCTAGACTAAGAACCCTAGAGTGAGTAGAGAGGGATTTTAGTGGTTTGTTCTCAATGGCCCTTGGTTCTCAACACATGAGAGATGAGGGCTTGAGAAAGAGGATGAAGGAGAGAGAGCTATGAGAGAGAATCAATATGTGAATCATGAATAGATAGGTCTCATAATAGGATAAAAGAATAACAATTTTAATCAAAATTGTGATGGCTCACTTGATTTGACCATTATCATGTCACCATTAATGCTAAGAAAAATATCTTTTGCTTAACAAAAATATCTAAGTCAACAATGATCAACAAGTCAAACTAAATAACCATGACACAATTATCTCTAATTAAAATTAGTAATCAATTTCCTTCATCTCATTATGGTTTTAATCAAGTCAATGGTCAAAACCCTAATGAGGTGTCTCCTTCTTTGTCTCTGTCAACTGTATACATATACCCGCATCCGTGTTCCGAAGAATACGAATACAATGAGACTGAACCAACCAAAAATCAAATACTAGGATCTGGCTTAAACCAAAGCCTACTAGTATCAACTGCCCGAACACCAAACACGCACAAGTACGCGTATGTGAACGAACCCTGTCGTAAAACAATACGACCTCTACATCGTTTCGCCCAAAGGTGAACAACCATCTGTGTGGGACTCTAAAGACTCGACAGTACTCTGGCAGTGGTTCTAACCACAAGCACGTCAGCGGCACTAGCTGTTCGTAACGGCTACCCAGGTATTTGTCGATAAGAAGGCCGATGAGTAAAACCCATCCAAACTCCTACTGAGCCTATCTGTGATAATCTCCGTACAGTCCGGTATGTTCTTCTAAGAGTATCACATATCGGTCCTAGGGGGTGGTAAACGTCATACCCCTAATAGAGATATAAGTCGTGTCGGAGTGTAGCCCAGAACACCCTGAGAAACTACTGGAACACCTACCAGTAAATCTCACTTTCCCTGGCCAGGGACTTTGTGTAAAGGCTCTCCTAGACACAGCGCGATATCAACCCCCAATACCGGGAGATACGAATCCTGTCTAACTGCCACTGCCTCTATGTGCTTCAGGACCACACCCAACTACTACCTGTTTGCACGACTCAATAGAGCCGTGGTAGGGTAGCAATCAAAGAACAGTGGGAACACACTTGAGGAGAAGTAGCAGTGTCAAGTCAACGGACTAAGCTGTACTCATGTCACCTGGGAACTGCTAACTGATGATAGTTCGAATACCAACCAACAGTTCCCGACGAGTCCTGTCCAGTGTACTCATAACCTAACGAGCACCTGCATACTATCTCCAGTACGACGTACTGATGGCTGTGGGACAGACCATCTCTCCTGCTGGGATGAGAAGCGTATGCACCGGTCGACTCTGGAGTATCGATGTCCGGTCTCGATAATCCTATGACTAGGGACCTGTATAAGGATGTGCTTATAGACTACCCAGCCCCCACTAGTGTGATCGACATCACAACGCCGGTAGTCAAGCAAAGATCTTAAGGGCTCCATCAATATCTATTAGCGATATGTTAAAAGAAACATATACACATATTAAGATAGATACAAACCAAGTAGCATACCACAATATCGAGCAAGACTGTCGTCAATCCATGTAAATATCCCAAGCTTCCAAAATGTAATATACAAACTAGTACTATACAATAATGACCTCTAGGGCATACATATCCAACAATCTCCCACTTGCACTAAAGGCCAGTAATTGGTGTACCGCATACCCAACGACTGCACTAAGGCCAGCTGCTAGCGTACCGCATACCCAATAGCTCAAAAAGTCGCTCGAACTGTGTTTGAGGGAGGGCCTTTGTGAATGGATCCTCCGTGTTGTCTTTAGTGTCCACTCGCCGTACCTCGATCTCTTGGCGATCAATGATCTCCCTGATCAGGTGATACCGCCTTAAGATGTGTCTGGATTTCTGATAGGACCGTGGTTCCTTCGCTAAAGCTATAGCCCCATTGTTATCGCAATACAAAGGTATTGGGTCAACAATGGACGGAACCACCTGAAGTTCACTAATGAACTTCTTCATCCAGACCGCTTCTTTTGCGGCATCTCTTGCAGCAATGTATTCAGCCTCCATCGTCGAGTCTGCGATAGTATCCTGTTTGGAACTCCTCCAACATACCGCCCCTCTGTTGAGGGTAAATACAAAACCCGAGACAGACTTGCTGTCGTCCTTGTCACTCTGAAAGCTTGAATCGGTAAAGGACTCGACCCTGAGGTCTCCATTACCGTAAACCAGGAACATCTCCTTAGTCCTTCTTAGGTACTTGAGAATGTTCTTCACTGCTGTCCAGGGGTTCTCACCTGGGTCTAACTGATACCGACTCACCACGCTTAGCGCGTAAGCTACATCTGGTCTTGTACATAGCATCGCATACATTATAAATCCTACCGCCGAAGCGCAGGGTATAGTGCTCATGCGAACCCTCTCCTCGTCAGTCTTGAGAGACATCTTCTTGGAGAGGGTGATTCCGTGCAATGCGGGTATATTACCGCGCTTGGAATCTTCCATACTAAATCTCTTTAGTACGGTCTCTATGTACCTGGACTGCAAAAGTCCCAGTAATCTCTTAGATCTATCTCTGTAAATCCTGATCTCCAGAATGCACGAGGCATCACCCAGGTCTTTCATGGAGAACCTTTGTGACAAGAATAGCTTGACCGATTGTAGCATAGGAATGTCATTTCCTATCAAAAGAATGTCGTCCACGTACAAGACTAGGAATACGACAGTTCGTCCTACAATTTTCTTATAAATACAGGGCTCATCCTCGTTCTTGATGAAGTCAAGTTCCTTGATTGTTTCATCAAAACAGATGTTCCAGCTCCGCGATGCCTGCTTTAATCCATAAATGGATTTAAGCAACTTTCACACCTTCCCGCTGCTCCCACTGTCTACAAAACCTTCTGGCTGATCCATATAAATGCATTCTTCCAAATTGCCATTTAGAAAAACCGTTTTTACGTCCATCTGCCAGATTCCATAATCATGGAAGGCAGCAATGGAAAGTAGGATCCGGATGGATTTGAGCATTCAATACCGACGGATTCGCGGTAATATCCTTTAAACAGATTCACGGCACACTTGATACCGACGGATGATATCAGAGCCCGTCGCTTTCAACAAAGTTTGGACACGGAAATTCAGGCTGCTCTAGCCACAGGAAAATTTCCCACTCATGAGGAAGCTCTGGAAGCTGCTCGCAGTTATGAGACAGTGATAAAAGCAAGGGGCAGACCTCAGTATGCAGGAGTTAAGCTCCCTGCCAACCAGATGGCAGGAGGAGCCTCGTCCAGACCACCTTTTGTGCCAAGACGTCCAGGAGCACCAATCAACAGGCCCAACCCATCCTTTTGTAACTACTGCAAGAGAAATGGGCATCTGGCGAGAGATTGCCGGCGTGCAAACAACCTTTGCTTGATCTGCGGCTTAGCTGCTCATGGTATTGGGTCTTGTCCTCATAAACAAAATCCAGTTGCTGCACCCAGGCCAGCAAAGAATTACCCACAGCGTCCAGCCATCCAAGCCCCTGCTCCAAGACTAGCACTACCTGCACCACCCAGAGGACCACAAGCTGCACCACCTCCTCGTCAGTTTCTTCAAGCTCAAAGGAACGTTCCGAGAAATGCTCCTCAGGCCAGGAGGAATGTACAAAGGCGCCAAGCTTTCACTATGTCAGTGGAAGAAGCTGAGGCCACTGGCCAAGTCATCACTGGTAAACTTTCTTCTCAAACTTTTCTTTCAGTCTTGTTTATCTACACACTTACCCTATACCTAAAACATATCCCACATACCTTAGGTACAATCTTAGTAGCCTCACTACCTGCACTAGCACTGTTTGATACTGGAGCATCACACTGCTTTATGTCGCAACGGTTCGTCCGAACCCATGCGATTCCAGTCTCACCGGTTGTATCCAGCTGGAATGTCAGTTCAGGAAATGGCGTTCTAAAGGCAACCATGGGATACAGCTTGTGTCCAATCGTCGTCTGCAGCAGAGAGTTTTATGCTGACTTCAAAGTACTGGACATACCGAACTTCGATGTGGTTCTAGGAATGGATTGGCTTGGAACTTTTTATGCTACCATCGACTGTCTTCAAAGGAGGGTAGTATTCGAGATTCCAGACCACCCGGTCTTCTATTTCAGAAGTGGAGACCGTACCCTGGAGCCAAGTACCTACAAAGCGAAGCCAAGAGAAGCAGTAGTTGCAGCAGCTCAAGCGGAGAAAGATTTAAGACCAGAGGTAGTTCGAGAGTTCGACGATGTATTTCCTGACGATATATCAGGTTTGCCTCCCGATCGAGCTCTTGAATTCAGTATTGATTTAGTACCAGGAGCACAACCGGTGATCAAAGCACCTTATAGATTAAGTCCGGAAGGTTTGAAGGAAGTCCGAACACAGTTGGACGAATTATTGGAGAAAGGATGGATTCGTCCCAGCACTTCAAGTTGGGGAGCACATGTACTACTTGTGAAGAAGAAGGAAGGTTCATACAGAATGTGCATCGATTATAGAGCCTTGAACGAAGTCACGATAAAGAAAAAATATCCACTTCCGCGCATCGATGATTTATTCGATCAACTAAGTGGATCTTGTGTTTTCTCTAAATTGGATCTTCGTTCAGGATATCATCAAGTGAAGGTCAAGGAAGCTGATATTCACAAAACAGTTTTCAGAACTCGCTATGGACATTACGAATTTCTAGTGATGCCATTTGGAGTGACCAATGCACCAGCAATATTCATGAACCTAATGAATCAAGTTTTCCGGGAGTACTTAGACTGGTTTGTTGTCATCTTCATCGACGACATCCTGGTGTATTCTAAGAGTCGGAAAGAGCATGCAGAGCACCTACGAATATTCCTGGAAACTCTTCAACAACATCAGCTTTATGCCAAGTACAGCAAGTGCGAGTTTTGGCTAAAGCAAGTTGGTTTTCTTGGACATATCGTATCAGGAGAAGGAATCTCTGTGGATCCAGCAAAAGTTTCAGCAGTTAGCGAATGGCCTACACCAAAGTCAGTGAAGGACATTCGGAGTTTCTTAGGTTTAGCTGGATATTACAGAAGGTTCATTGAAGGATTTTCGAAGATAGCGACACCTCTGACCAAGCTCACACGTAAAGATGAAGAATTTGTGTGGTCAGAATCATGCGAACAAGCTTTCGTAGAACTCAAGTCAAGGTTGACATCAGCACCTATTCTCGTAATACCGGATCAATCTGGAGGATTCGAAGTGCATTGTGATGCATCCGGTAAGGGATTAGGATGTGTTCTACATCAGCACGGTAAGGTTGTGGCTTATGCTTCAAGACAACTGAAGACTCATGAGCGCAATTATCCGACGTATGACCTGGAGTTGGCAGCCGTCATCTTCGCTCTCAAGATTTGGCGCCATTATCTACTTGGTGAACGAGTGAACATCTACACAGATCATAAAAGTCCGAAGTACGTGTTTACTCAGAAGGAGTTGAATATGCGGCAGAGAAGATGGTTAGAACTCATGGTGGACTTTGACATCAACTTGCAATATCACCCAGGGAAGGTGAATGTAGTACCTGATGCTCTTAGTCGCCAACCATTAGCAATGAATCTCACCGCCCTGTGGAAGTTTCAACAAGACTTGCATCAGATGGAGATTGAAGTAGTCATGCCAGGTAACGCTTCAAGTTTGATGAATTCATAAGTTCAATCAACCATTGTCAATCAGATCAAAGCAGCTCAAGCAAGTGATGCTAAATTGCAAAAGATCAGAGAACAAGTGGAGAATGGAATCAGAACAGACTTCATCATCCATGAAGACGGATCTTTGAGATACGACAGCAGATTGTGTGTACCAAAAGGTCCTGTTCGGGAAGAGTTAATGAAAGAAGCTCGTTCCTTTCCCTACTCAGTACACCCTGGAGGTACCAAAATGTACAAAGATCTACGTCAGAATTATTGGTAGCATGGAATGAAGCGTGAAGTAGTCAGAAGCGTCGCAAAATGTTTGGTGTGTCAGCAAGTAAAGGCTGAATATCACTGGACAGCTGGACTACTTCAACCATTACCAATCCCAGAATGGAAGTGGCAACACATCACGATGGATTTTGTGACTGCACTTCCTCGCAGCACAAAGGGTAACGATGCCATATGGGTCATTGTGGATCGACTCACAAAGTCGGCTCACTTCATCCCATTTCGAGTTGGCCAATCAACTGAGACACTAGCAAAGAAGTACATGGATGTAATAATCTACTTAAAGATTTAAACTCTTCATAATGTACTATCTCTGATACCCATGAACTCATACAGGAAATTGTGAGACTTCATGGAGTACCGGTCTGCATTGTCTCCGATCGTGACACCGGGTTCCGATCGCAATTTTGGCAGAGTCTGCAAGCAAGCTTGGGAACAAGTCTGAATTTTAGCACGGCTTATCATCCACAAACAGATGGTCAGTCTGAGCGAACTATTCAGATCTTGGAGGATATGCTCAGAGCGTGTATGTTAGACTTCAAAGAATCGTGGGAAGATCACCTACATCTTGTGGAGTACACGTACAATAACAGCTACCAAGAAAGCATAGGAATGACACATTTTGCAGCATTGTATGGAAGGAAGTGTCGATTACCATTAAGTTGGGACGACATCGGAGATAGGGAACTTCTTGGACCAGAGATGATAGTAGCGACTGTTGATGTGGTTCGTACTATCAGGGAAAGGATGCGCATAGCCCAAGATCGACAGAAGCATTGGGCTGATGCAAAGAGACGACACTTGGAGTTCCAGCCAGGAGATTACGTATTCTTGAAGATATCTCCGAACAGCGGAGTGATCCGATTTGGAAGACGGGGTAAATTAAGTCCGAAATACATTGGACCGTTCGACATACTCGAACGGGTCGGTGAAGTGGCATACCGCTTAGCGCTTCCACCCTCATTGGAAGGAGCGCATAATGTGTTCCACATATCCCAACTCAGAAGGTATGTGAGTGACCCCAGCCATGTTCTTGATCATTCCGAGCTCACTATACAGCCCGACTTGTCTTGTGAGCAACAGCATGTGGAGATCCTGGACAGGAAAGTGAAGACACTTCGGAACAAGGAAGTTAACTTGGTCCGGGTAATGTGGAGGAAAGACACTCCAGGAGAGTCCACTTGGGAAAGGGAAGATGAACTGCGTGCAAGATATCCACATCTCTTTGTAAACTAGTTCTCAAATAAAAGTTTTAAATTTCGAGGACGAAATTTTTGTAAGGAGGGTAGACTGTAACAACTCCATTTTTAGTATACATAAATTTGATTTAAATTTAAAGTATACTTGGGGTATTTAATGTTGCTATTACCACTTTAAGTATTTATTTCACTTCGGTTCCAGAAAACTAAATATACCCTATTTACTCCAATTTTTAATGATTTTTATACATTTTTACATTTTTTATTAAAAACCCTTCATTTACCCTAACCCTAGCCTAACCCTATAAATACACCCCCTACCCTCTACCCTCTCACCCCAAAATTATGAACCCACTCTCTCAAAAATTTCCAAGAATCTTGTGCACTTGAAAACGAGCTCGAGGCGAAGCTCCGGCGAAATCTACGGCGAACTTCCGACGATCGGCGACGACGCAACACATCGGCGATCCTTCTACTTTCCTCTCATTCTCTTGTGTGATCTAAAACCCGTAAGTCCCAATTTCTATCTATCTCTTCTATCTAAAATTACGGATTTACAAAACACGACGGAATCGGAACAAATCCGATTTCCGATTCGGTTTCTTATAAAATTCCATTTCTCACTAATACAATCATACTTAAACTTCCTCATGATGACTATTAAACACTAATCAACCAAATTGATCAAGTTTCATCACATGAAATGATAGCTATTTCAATTTACCGTATTTTTTCACTTAAATACCACATTGTTTCAACTTTACATTTAGCTCTATTAAACTTGCTATACCTTTAAAGTAGAGCACGAGGTAATGATCTACCTCCTCACACACTCATATACAACTTAACACGATACCATCGAAAACTTAGAATACAAGAAAACAATATTTTCATTTAAATACCCTTGACTTAATAAAACCATTACTAAAAGATTTATTATTGATACACTTTTTAAATAAATACCTCTTATTATGAAAATACGATAAGTTGTGGACATTAGTCGTTTATCTAAAACTGACTTTGTGGTGTCTAGGCTAGGCAAGTGAGAAAGGTAACATTAAAAAGCCCGTCTCACGGTGATTCGTAAGCGGATCCCTCCTTTCTTCACTTGTACTTATCTGGCCACAATTGGCGGTGAAGAGGCAATTTGAGATATCTCACAACTTGTCGTTTGGACCAGTTAGGGATAGTCTAGTTGACTTAGGAGACCCTAAAACATAGAATACGGAAAATTGACATCTTTACAAATAAATACCATGTATTTCATAAAACCGTTTTCTAAAGGATTTAGTATTTATACAATCTTTGCAAAGCGCCACTACAACCCATTTTGGGGAACCCGTTCGGGATGGTGCGGATTATCGCACATCCTCGGGCTTAATAATGCGAGATTCAGACCTCCGCAAGGAGCATTCGGTCTCAAAAGATTTAAAGTACGACATCTTAAGAAAATGAGATTTTTAGAGTATAATAAATATATTAAAATTATTTTCGTATAAATATATGTATATTTATCATTAAAATACCTATTTTGTTATGATATAAATATTCCAGTTTTTCTAAAAAATCACAAGAATAAATTTTACACTAAAATACCAAGAATTCCAAATAAATCAATATTACAGATAAATACCTTTATTTATGAAACTAGGATATTTTCACTAGAAATGTCACAATATAAAATCCACATTCATTACAACTCTAAAGACGAATAATAAATACTTGAGGTGTATTTTGAAAAGTATATAAAAGTATGTTTACATAAAACCCCCTCAAGTTCTATAAATTACCCTAAGGACCCTAGTAAACATAGGTTTAAGCAGAACCAACCTCTTGAGCCCCAGGGAGCCGGAGAATTGGGTGCTTGCCTATCTAAGGTAGACAAATTAATAAAAACAATCAGGACTTCAATTTACTTGCCGATTGTCTGACTCAGTTTGAGCTTCAGTATAATCTGACTTGAATATGATTCAAGTTCAATCTACAATCTTCAATATCATATTTCACATGAATCCATGAATCCAATTATCAATCTATACAACTTGACTGAACCGAACCATGGATATACATTCCACTTACATGGTTCTCCAGTTATTCCATCACATGATTTTACGGTTATATCCGTTTACTGATATCATGGTTTCGGTCAGTTTTTCAATTATACACTCAATACAATTTACAGTACAAAACAATACAAATAAAACACTACGGGATTTAAAGGGGTAGATTGGTACGGAAGGTGTTAAAAGTGGAATGAGACTGTAAGACTTAATACACTTAACATGAATCCAGTTGCTGTTGTACCGTGGCATAAACGATTCCTTGTACTATACGTGCCTCTAGTCTCTGGCATATAGAGACTCCTCTCGTATACACTGGCATTCTTCTGTACCAACCTACAAACAACAGCGTTAATACGACATTACAACAAGATAATATAACTTTAAAAGATACTTCCTAATTCTGTCTATTCTACTTTCCTCTTATCTTTGGGACTTACCGAGCGACCTGTTCGCTGATGACATTCTATTTCTTTCTTCTTTGAATGTCATCAGGTGATTTGGACCTGTCAGAGATCCAGCCAACTGCAGAAGACTTGGAAAAGTACAGCGAAGACCCTGAGCTCTAGACATTGTACATTTTCCTTTCAGTACTTTCATTTCCTGTTATGCCATTGTTTAGGCATCGCTTTTATTTCAGTTGTATTTCTTTTTCATGCATTGTACAAAAGAATGTTAATAAATAAAAGTTGTTTTTATTATACCTTGTCTCTTATGTACAATTTATTTTATATTTCTTAGTTACGCTTAGCGTATTTTCTTCTGAGTAAATACGTAGCGGACCAGTCTCGTCCTCTTCCCGTACACTGGGAAGCGGGGCGTGACAGATTTGAGCATAGCTACTGGAGAAAAAGTTTTGTCATAGTCCACACCAGGTCTTTGACGAAAACCTTTTGCAACGAGTCTAGCCTTATAGGTTTCCACCTGCCCATCTACACCTAGTTTTCTTTTGTAGATCCATTTGCATCCACCGGGTTTTACCCCAGGTGGAGCAATATCCAAGGTCCACACTTTATTGGTGTACATGGACTCCATTTTGGATCGCATAGCATCCAGCCACTTATCAGAGTCCCTACTGATAATGGTCTGCCTAAAACTGGTAGGGTCATCTTCTTCCAAGATGTAATCCTCTCGATCCCCATCTATGAGAAAACTGTAGTATCTCTCGGGCGGATGAGAAATCCTACCAGATCTGCGGAGTGGCTGAGGTTCGTCTGGGACTATTGAATTTTCTGGTTCTACTAAATCCTCAGTTTGAGTTTGTGGATCTGATATTTCATCCAGTTCTACCGTGCTCCCACTTATTTCTTTTAAAAGAAATTGCCACTCTAAAAAAGTGGCGCGACGAGCAACGCACACCTTTTGTTCCTCAGTGTGGTAGAACAGATATCCCAGAGAATTTCTAAGATATCCCACAAACTTGCAAAAAACTGATCGTGCCTTAAGCTTGTCCGGATTTTGTATCTTTACATAGGCCGGACAATCCCATATCTTAATACGTTCAAGATATGGTCTTTTACCACTCCATATTTCATATGGCGTCTTAGGCAGAGATTTAGACGAAACCTGATTCAGCAAGTACGCTACTGTTTCTAGCGCAAGTCCCCAGAATGAAAGAGGTAACTCAGCATTACTCATCATGGAGCAAACCATGTACAATAGGGTATGGTTCCTCCGCTCCGATACGCCGTTGTGCTATGGTGTGTACGGAGGAGTAAGCTGAGAGAGAATTCCATTCTCTTTTAAGTAATCTAGGAATTCCGTGCTTAAGTACTCCTCACCTCTATCAGACCGGAGGATCTTGATTCTTTTGCCAGTCTGGTTCTCTACTTCGTTTCTGAATTCTTTGAATTTCTCAAAAGTTTCAGATTTGTATTTCATGAGATACACATATCCGAACCTAGAGAGATCGTCAGTGAATGTGATGAAGCACGAGAACCCTCCCCTTGCATGTATAGACATCGGACCGCACACATCACTGTGTATGAGTCCCAAGAGCTCTGCTGCCCTTTCCCCATGTCCGGTGAACGGAGATTTGGTCATCTTTCCTTTGAGACAAGACTGACAAGTTTCATAAGATGAAAATTCGAACGTATTCAAGAGTCAATCTTTATGCAACTTACTTAGTCCTTTCTCTCCGATATGACCAAGTCTACAATGCCACAAGTAGGATTCGTTCGTATCTAAACTCTTGCTCTTGCGTGTGTTTTGTACATTGAGAACTGTATTCTGATTTAGAACATATATACCATTACACAGTGTACCTTCTGCAACCAGTACCTTCTCAAGGTAAATGTTCATGATATTTTTATCAAGAACAAAGTTATATCCATATTTATCAAGTAAAAAAACTGATATGATGTTGCAAACCATGGAAGGTACATAGTAACAATTGTTCAAAATCATAGTATTGCCATTTGGCAACACTAGGTGATATTCACCGACGGCTGCAGTATTAACTAGTGCTCCGTTCCCTACCCTGAGGGACATATCACCAGGTCCAACTATCCTACTTTTTCTCAGTCCCTGCAATAAATTACAGATATGAGATCATGATCCGGTATCTAGTACCCAGGAGGTAGGACTGACCGAAAAGCAATTCTCAATTACAAGAACACCTGAAGTAGATGCATTAGTATGCTTCTTCTTCAATAGGGTCACTTTGGAATCCATTCAATCCTCTTTCCCTTGCTCATACTTATGATTGTTGCTGTAAGTTAGAGCCGAACCGACGTTCCCCAGCCCCGAATAAGAATTTGGATCGGTCAAGCGATACATTTTATTATCTTGATTAGGGAGTGAAATGGTTGCTACCTGGAAAGAGAGAAAAGAAACACTCAGCGTGCACTCTTTCAAGATTAGATTGGTTATTAATTTATCTAACCATGATGGCTCCCACTGTTTCCTTAAATTCTTTTTCAAACCCTAAAAGAAGAACTAGTCAGGATTAATAGCACGTCACAATACTTGCTTAACCTTTCAGTCAGGCTAGTGTTGGTACTTCGAGAGAGGTTTTCGAACACTTTCGCGAAGTTACTTAATTACATAACCTCTTTTCCCTGGAGGCGTAGCCCTACTAACACCGTTCTAGACACCTACTTGGTTTATAGCATTGATTGTTAAGTGAAATAATCTCCCGAGAGTAATCCAACTCATCAGGGGGATCGGGATCCAACTATCATGTGTGATGACCTAGATGGAATCTACTCTATTCACCACACTCCAGAAGGTTTGCTAAATCTACAAGTTTCCTGTATGTTTGAAACCCCCGATGTGATTTTTGCCCCTAACGGTTTATGACATTGACAATGTCAACATATCATAAACCGCTAGTCAAGTTCGGCCCATCATTATCTTGATTAACTTAGACCCCCTGCATATCCCTTGACAATGCCAACATAGTTATGCAACTGTCCTAAATAATCTGAAAATAAAGTTGCAAACAAGCAATACTCAGCTACCGATCACTACGCCTTGACAATGCCAAAATATGTAGCTCGAATACTAAGTAGTACTTATAGGAAATGACGGAGGGCTACGCGTGGGTTTTTGGCGAAAAAACCATTAACGTAATGAACTTGATATCGTTGAAGGAACCTGAGTGGTTTTACAAATATATAGTGGCGAAAACTTTTGCTAAAGAGGTCACTCCCTGTGAATGGATCTCGGCTCTTTTCTCGTCGAATGAGGTGCAGGATATTCCAAACTGAATACCACGATGCAAAGCAAGAATAATCGACTATAGTGAAGTTATTACGTTGACGCTAACTTTTACTCAAGGGGTCACTCCCGATGAAGGGATCTCGGCCCTTGCCTCATCGAATGAGGTGTTGAATATTCATAACCGAATACCACTGTGCAAAGCAAAAGAGAACGTCTATAATGTCAGTTTTTAAAACTTGGTTCCAACAACATCTTTTAGGTTTATTTTATTGCATTAATCAAAATTAATGCAGTCCCATCAATATAACCTATCACACCAGAAAAGAACGAAAAATATGATGTACGTATATGCCATCCGTATTCGCCACTGGGCCCCGTCATCACCCGTTAGGTTACTTAACTAACGACAGAGCGGGGGATGGACTAGCGTGGGTGCAAAACATATACAACATCTAATAGTGTGTGTGTGTGTGTGTGTGTAAGTATATACAACATTCGTCCCGGGCATGATAGTAATCAACATCACATAAACTCAGCCAACAATACAGAATGGTGGATAATCTTGGAGCCCCGGGTTTTATTTGAGCCGCAAATAAAACCCGATGTTCCCGGTCGTGTGGATAGCCTGTGCAATGAAAACCTAGACCCCTACGAGCGCGGCAAGTTACCCGTCAATCCCAGAAGTGAGGCAGCCCCCTTCAACAAAGTGAATGGGCCACTCAGCACTTCACGGAATCCGGTAACTTGGGCGCCCCCTCCATTGGTCATCCTATACCCCCTACGAGTGCGGCGAATAGCCCTCCATTTCTAGAATGAAGCCCTCTCCGTCTCAACGCCATGAGATGCGGGCTTGTTGCCTTCTAGAACCCGGCTATCTGTGCACTCCACCGTGGGATAATCATAGTACGGAAAAAGAAAATAATACGTACAAACGGTGACATCGACCTCAATCCGGTCGTGCCCCAAAATAATATACAACCCGGCAAAGACGGCAGTCCACATGTCGGACGCTCTCCCCGAAATAACAAATGTACAAATGAATATAAACTGTACTACTAACATTGCATCACATGCTATCCAAGCACAAGCACCGCACAAGCACAAAATATCAACGCGAATGTCACGTTCGCAAAACCCGTCTAAAAGAACATATAGCTATCAGACGAGTTTTACCGATCGAGTGACATTCACGGTCGCAGATAAAAGTGAATATACTGTAAAATATCAAACAGTGTTAAATATAACGAATTCAAAACACCCCAAATTACCCCGTACAGAAAACAACAGATAATCAAATTTGGGCAAAAATCAAACAACACCAGAAACCCAAACTCCCAGAGATAAGTGCCCAGAACAAAACTGGAAGCATTTCACCATCACAAAACCGAGGAGGCCGGTTTTGGGGGGGTTTTGGCCGGCCCAAACATGGTGGAAATGGCTCGTTTTTGTTCTTGGTACATCTCATAGTATAAAGATCACACTGCGGTTGTTTAAAAAAAAATTGAAGCCTTTTTAAAAACAACAGAAACTGCAGTTTAGATTTCGGTGTTACGGACTTGTTTCGGTTTCATTGTTTTAACATTGTTTAATCTTGCTAATCTAGGGTTTATGGGCTGGCTCTGATACCATGAAGGGTTACAATAGCGCCCCGGCCAACTTCCATGGCCAAATGCGGAACAAAAATTTTACTACGATACAAAACTTGGCGCTAGAATATACCCTAAACCGGATCTTTACCACAAACCTAGTTAGCACAAAAGAGTTCTATCTACTATGATAGAAAGTTATACCTCAAGCTTGAACTCCTTCTCTTCTTGTGGTGCTTCTCCTTGTTGTGAGCTCCTTAGAGTGGTTGTAGATGGCTCCTCCTCACCGGCTTCTCCACGTCAAAGAAGATCCACCCGAAGGCCTCTACCTTGAGCTCCAACCTCAACAATGAAGTAACTAGGGTGCTTGGTGTGCTAGACTAAGAACCCTAGAGTGAGTAGAGAGGGATTTTAGTGGTTTGGTCTCAATGGCCCTTGGTTCTCAACACATGAGAGATGAGGGCTTGAAAGAGAGGATGAAGGAGAGAGAGCCATGAGAGAGAATCAATATGTGAATCATGAAGAGATAGCTCTCATATTAGGATAAAAGAATAATAATTTTAATTAGAAAAATTATGATGGTTCATTTGATATGACCATTATCATGTCACCATTAATGCTAAGCAGAATATCTTTTTCTTAACAAAAATATCTAAGTCAGCAATAGTCAACAAGTCAAATGGTCAAACTAAATAACCATGACATAATTATCTCTAATTAAAATTAGTAATCAATTTCCTTCATCTCATTATGGTTTTAATCAAGTCAATGGTCAAAACCATAATGAGGTGTCTCCTTCTTTGTCTCTGTCAACTGTATACATATACCCGCATCCGTGTTCCGAAGAACACGAATACAATGAGACTGAACCAACCAAAAATCAAATACTAGGATCTGGTTTAAACCAAAGCCCACTAATATCAACTGCCCAAACACCAAACACGCACAAGTACGCGTATGTGAACGAACCCTGTCGTAAAACCATACGACCTCTACATCGTTTCGCCCAAAGGTAAACAACCCTCTGTGTGGGAATCTAAAGACTCGACAGTACTCTAGCAGTGGGTTTAACCATAAGCACGTCAGCGGCACTAGCTGTTCGTAACGGCTACCCAGGTATCTGTCGATAAGAATGCCGATGAGTAAAACCCATCCGAACTCCTACAGAGCCTATCTGTGACAATCTCCGTACAGTCTGGTCTGTTCGTCTAAAAGTATCGCATATTGGGCCTAGGGGGTAGTAAACGTCAGGCCCCTAATAGCGGTATAAGTCGTGTCGGAGTGTAGCCCAGAACACCCTGACAAACTACTGGAACACCTACCAGTAAATCTCACTTGCCCTGGCCAGGGACTTTGTGTAATGGCTCTCCTAGACACAGCGTGATATCAACCCCCAATACCGGGAGAGACGGATCATGTCTGACTGCCACTACCTCCAAGTACTTTGGGACTGCACCCAACTACTACCTGTTTGCACGACTCAATAGAGCCATGGTAGGGTAGCAATCAAAGAACAGTAGGAACACACTTGAGGCGAAGTAGCAGTGTCAAGTCAACGGACTAAGCTGTACTCATGTCACCTGGGAACTGCTAACTGACGATAGGTATAATACCAACCAACAGTTCCCGACGAGTCCTGTCCAGTGTACTCGTAACCTAATGAACACCTGCATACTATCTCCAGTACGACGTACTGATGGCTGCGGGACATACCATCTCTCTTGCTGGGATGAGAAGCGTATGCACCAGTCTACTCTGGAGTATCGATGCCATGTCTCTATAATCCTATGACTAGGGACCTGTATATGGATGTGCTTATAGACTACCCAGCCCCCACTAGTGTGATCGCCATCACAACGCCGGTAGTCAAGCAAAGATCCTAAGGGCTCCATCAATATGTATTAGCGATATGTTAAAAGAAACATATACACATATTAAGATAGATACAAACCAAGTAGCATACTATAATATCGAGCAAGACTATCGTCAATCCATGTATATATCCCAAGCTTCCAAAATGTAATATACAAACTAGTACTATACAATAATGGCCTCTAGGGCATACATATCCAACAATAAGGATATTTACGATATGAGGATATGGGTCGATATGATACGATATAATTATACGAGTGGATATGATACGATATGATGATATGAGGCGATGTGATATGATATGATACGAGATGACATGAGATGATATATGATATGAGATGAGATGATGTACGTGACTTAGATCTGTATTATTGATTTGATGATATCGTATGATGGATATTCCGTACGTGATATGATGAGGATGGATCGCCGATGTTTATTTCGACTTAAGAATCTTATTTAAAATCCTTAAAGTAGATATTATGATATGTTTAGAGCCATACCTACTTTCAAAACTGACTAATCGTTACGCACTTTTAAATGATCACTTCAAGGGGACGTTACGACTTTTCAAATGGTATCTTCTTCAAAAACATCGTAGCCCCCTATTTTCTAAAATAACGTTTCCTACTATTTTAAACTATGATGTATAAGTGATACGTTGTTGCGTATTTTATTTCTTATTCGCGTTACGATTTCTTTATTCCGTTTACGCTCGCATTTCGATCATTTACGATATATATACTGCGTTTCATACCTTTATCTTTACATGACTTCATTTGCTAGGACACGTGCATCATTACTGATGATGCACATGTTGCACGTACACTTACTCGCATGCTCATACACACATCATCGGTAATTGCCATGCCACATACAGAACTTGCCATGTCATCGCATCATAAATTACCCCATTAGCTTCATATGTTACTGTTTAGTATCCAGCACCACATACTATTTCAGATATTGCACTTTCCTTACTTTGCTATACGACATGCTCATATGAACACACTTGCTATGCATTACAATATTGTTCTGTTCTTGTACATATCATTTCATGCTTGCCATTCTTCTTTCATGAAATTTCTGGATTTGAGAAACCGCAGATACTATTTAAAAACTTTTGAAAGTTTTAAAAACGTGGTTTTCTCTTGATATGATATTTCAATGTCCACCATGAGATTTCTCGGTTCTAAGCTATGATGATTATTCAAATCGAGATAGGAGGAGAACTGATTGAGGATACATGGTAGACCCGGTACAGTACCCCGGGACAAGAAGTTCGTATTGAAAGGCGTTGAGCCTGGCAGGGGAACACTACATACCGGTGATAGTATTGGATTCGGAGGATATCCGGAAGATGCTGACCAGAGTGATATGAGACAGATGTATATGAGGACCGATCTGATGAGACGATGCCTAAGATACGAGGGCCAATCCGATGAGACAACACCTGAGATATGAGGATTTACGTGTCAATACCGGGCACGTGATTTATGATGATTTCGAGTGTTATTGATGGACACTCATCAGATGATATATATACATTCATGATATGGATGACATGATACCACATATTGATACATGCACAATATTATACTTATATATATTCATATATACACGTTCATTTCGATATCACACGGTATGATATTATTATTATATTACTGTATGACCTAGGTAGATCGTTATACATTCGATTTATACCTGATGATGTCTTCTACTCACGAGTTGGCAACTCACCCCCGTTATGCCATAGTTTTTTTGCAGGATCGACTGTTCGGATTCAGTAGCGGCTTGCTGGCACGTTCTTCTTTTGGGTGATTTGTTTGGTAAGTGGGTTACAGTCTGGATCGTAACCACCATTGTATATTTTATTCTTTGTAATCTAGTTAAAAGCTCTATCAACCAGACTATGTATATTTGGTAGACTTAGAAACCAATGACTTGTATATTCTGTTGGACTTAGAGTGAGAGTTGTATATATTCTTTATACATGAGTTCGATGATATTTTTGTTTTCCTTATTCTTTTCTGTGATTAATCTTCGCCTTGAGCGTCATATACTTACTTGCGTGGTTGTGTTTTCGGCGGTTGGCGAAGAGAAAGCTCCCGCTTGGGGATGTCAATATTATTATTGTTTATGTACTGTTTTGATCAAAATTTATAAAGGAGGTGTTGCCCAAATTTCAAATGACGAAAACGTTTTCAAACTTTAGCACACTACCTACTTATATTTCTAAAAACTTTACTTATACTATAAAAGCGGAACTTGATTTCATTTATACCCTTTTCAAAACTTCACCACCACTATTTTCTTAAAAAGATTTAGATTTCTGGTTTTCGGATTACTTGGGTTACGGCGGGGTTCCATTGACTTCACATGACTCAAGTGCCGGTCACGTGCCATTTCCAGGTCATGACAGAACTGCTATCTAACAATTGGTATAATACCATTTAGAAGTTTTCGGTGAGTCCGTCCAGTGAAAAACATTCTTCAATGAGCACATATATACAATCTTTAGTGTCAAACATCAATGGCTATGGGATCAACCATTACCCCTACCGGGGTCAAAAAACGTATACACTAGTCTAAACTGGAGTACCGATGCCCAGTCTCGATACTCCTACTACTAGGGATATTTAAGAATGTGCTTATGAACTACCCAGGTCCCACCAGTATGATCCACATCATTAATCTTGGTAGTCAAGCAAAAATCTTATGGGCTTTATCTCATGTATTAGCGATACGTGATAACGAGTAAAAAACATATACATATGAAAGATAAAGACAAACCAGATAGTATACTATCATCTCGAGCAAGATTGTTCTCTGTATACGGCTTTCTCGATTCAGTAATTGCATTCCTACAATTACGATAATTGCCTTGTGGGCACCTATATCCAACAATCACTCACTTGCACTTAAAACCAATTATTGTGGTATCGCATATCCACATTTTATGTGATATCTCATACCCAACTTCTTTACTAACAGTTTCACAAACTGTATTTGAGAAACAGCCTCAGTGAGTGGATCCGCTACAATATTTCTAATTTTATCTCTTTATATCTCAATCTCGCGGAGATCAACTATCTCCCAAATCAAGCAATACCTCCCTTGGAATTTTGTTTGGATAGCTGATTGGACCATGTTCATAAATGAACGAATTTATCCAAAAAAGTTTCTTAAGTTGTATTCTCTGCTGAGTCATAATCAGCATCCAGCAATACGACTACCTCAGTATCCCACTTGGAACTCTTTCCAATATACTGCTTCTCAAAAGAGGGTAAACTTATAACTCGCGACAGACACTCTGTTTTCTATGTCATATTGGAAGACGGAATCGGTAACTGCCTCTAGTAGGAGGCTGCTATTACCATACATCAAGAACATCATCATATGTTCTTCACTACTTCACTTTGTTTCTCCTGGATGGGACAAATATCTGCTTACTACAGCAAGTGTAAATGGAATATCTGATCTGGTACATGACATCACATGATTGACCCAACTGTCGAACCAAGTAGACCGTCAATCATGCGAGTCCCTCTCCTCATCAGTCCGGAAGACATCTCTTTAGAGAGGGTGACTTTACCACATGCGGGTACACTACCGTGCTCTGAGTCATCCAGTCTAAACCCCTTTAGAATGGTGTCAAAATACCTGAATTAGGACAATCCCATAGCCTTACTAGATCTATCTTTATAAACCTAATCACCAGAATCAAAGATACATTTTCCAGATCCTGAGTGGAGAAACAAATGTGATAACCATAGTTTGACTGATATGTTGCATATGAACATCATTTTCTATCAAGAGTTTGTCATCCACATACCATATGAAGAACCTGACAGTACTCCCTGCAGCCTTCTTACAAATACCAGGTTCATCTATTATTTTGATGAAGTCAAACACTTTAACTGTAATATCAAAATAGATGATCCATCTCCGCTATGCCTACTTTAGTCTATAAATATATTTAAGCAAGTTGCACACTATACGCTGCTCCCACTGACTACAATAACCATCTGTCAGAGTCATATACACGTGCACTTCTAAATTCTATTTAAAAAGTCGTTATAGTCATCCATTTGCCAGATATCATATTATAAAAAATAGCAGTGGTAAGTAATATCCGTATGGACTTCAGTACAGACACTGAAGTAAAAGTTTTATCACAATCCACACTGGGTATTTGATGAAAACCTTTTACTATATGTTTAGCCTTATTAGGTTAATACCTTTCAATCTGCACTGATCTTCTTTTGGAAGATCTACTTACTCCTAATGAGTTTTATCCCATCAGGAGCATCCAACAAAGTCCATAATTTGTTGGAGTGTGTGGAGTCCAACTTAGATATATATGCATCTAGCTATCAGTCGGAAGTCACTACTTCCCATGGTCTGTTGATAACTAGTAGGGCCATCATCACCATGATTCAAACCTCCATATCACCTTCTCCGAAGAAACTGTAGTATCTCTCAGATGGCTGAGATCACCTACTAAATCTGTGGAGTGGCTAAAGTAAGTCAGGGGAAATTGAATCCCCGGGTTCTACTAAATTTTTGGTAACCGTTTGTGGTTCTAGAATCACTTCCAATTCTACCATACTCCCACTAATTTCTTTTGCAAGAAATGACATTTCTAAAAAGGCGGCGAGTCAAGAATAAAACAACTTTTGATCCTGAAAATGGTAGAGGTTAAGCCTTTGCTAAAGCTTGGGCTTACCAACAAGCTGCACATTACAGAAACATGCTTCGAGTTTTTCCGGATTCTATTTTTAAGAATAAACCGGATAACTCCATTCTTAACAACCTTAAGATATGAACATAATCTATATTACATATAGAATCTCAGGCACTAATTGAGATGGAACCATATTCAATTAGTAAGCAACTTTCCAATGCATATCCCCTAAATGAAAAGGACGACTATGGAATACCAAGCTTAATTATCCACATTTTCGATCATATCGAAGAATCTTTATACTTCCAACGTTTGGTTCTCTATTTTATTCTTATACTTTATGAACTTCTCTATAGCTTCGGACTTTCCATTTTAACAAGAACGTGCGTCCAAAACCAGAGAACTCATAGGTAAACGGAATGAAGTATTAATACCATCCCTTTGTCCATTAGGACATCGGACAACATACATCATTATGTATAAGTCCTATAATTTCACTGAAAGTTCTTAGTGCCCTTGCTGCTGCTACCACGGTCAATACGGAATCGTAAAACAAAAATTTTAAGGGGAGCACTAGAAACTAATCCCTAGCGATCGATCCAAACACTAAATTAGAAAACAAGCACGTAAGGTTTAAGGATTATAGCCATTGATGTGTGTCCACCCAATCGTGGAAGACCCCTCCAAGTGTTGGGTTGCCTAGCATGGCAGCAAGGTTTCGGGAGGCATCGTCCATGCCAATTTCAAAAATTTGTCGTTCTATCTAACCCTAACCCAAGAATCTTTACTAGAAAATCCGACAAAACAACATGTAAACAACTTTACATCTAACTGAATGAGGAATATAACCTTTGTAGACCGGTCCTTCACTTCTAAAACTCCGTGTAGTAGTCCCTTCGCTGCATGTAGTGAACTCCCGGACTCTTGAAAGGGTTCACTTGAAGAAATGAACGAGCTTGCTCAATGTCTTCGAGGTCGAAAATAATCTACGTCGAGGAGACTCACGCTCATGCTGCCTCTTCACTAATGGTGAAATTAGTGAAGCAAACACCATAAACTAAATGGCTAATAGTAGAGAATGATGAAGTAGGAAATGAGCTCACTTTAGATTTGTTTTTCTCACAATATTTTCTCACCTTGAGAAAAGCTAGCAAGCTTTCTCAATGAAGAAGAATATGATGAAGAAACATGATGAAGGAATGAACTCATGAGGTGAGAATAGCAACCATGGGTGAGTTAGTGTCATACACTAACCCATGTAGAGAATAAACCATGGCTAACTAATAATGGTTAGGTTAATAAATATCTACAAGTAAAACAAAATTAGTGGACTTGGTCATTGGTTCCACAAGCTTCTACAAGCTTCAACCATATGACTAATTTCCACTAATTTGGTTTACTTTAGATAAATAAAAACCTTACATTATATTAAGTATGGTGTGAGTCTCATACACCCATCTCACATGTGGCATCTGCATGACACAAAATAATATACATGAATATATATCACATATATACTAATGCACAAGAGTGAGAAAGATAAATCACAAGTGAGCTAATATTAGTTAATGTAATTTAATATATCAAATATATATAATTCTAAATTAAACTATTAAATCAACACTTGATTTAATAATCCGGCTATATCACATAAACCAACTAATATCAAATGTAACAACTTATCCAATCAACGCTTGATCCGATAATCCGGCTATATCTCATATAACCGACCGATGTTACATATAGGGAGAATATAATGCGGTATCACATACGCGCATTAATCTTGGTCCTGCACATATCACATATGTGCTCCTACTTCGTTTCACATGAACCGGGAAACCTCTGTGTAGGACTCTAAAGATTCGTTAATACGCCGGCAGTAGGTGATGATCATATCAAACACCGACAAGCCGCAAGCGGTCTGCTAAACGTAACGGCCACCCGGGTATTGAGCGATCAGAAGATCAACAAGCAAGCCTGCTCATATTCCTGCGAATCCAATAAGTAACACTACCGTACAGTCCGATCTTTTTGTCTGATATGTCGCATATCTCGTCTAGGGGTGGTAAATGTCAGACCCCAATAACTCGATAAGTCGTGCCGATGTGAGTCTCATAACGGGTCGAGAAACTACTAATAACACTTACCAGTAAATCTCAGAAACAGCCCTGGCCAGGGACTTCCTGTTATAGTCAATCGAGCATAGCACAACATCAACCCCCAATACCGGGAGAGACGAAATCCCCTCCTATCGCTCATTGCCTCCATGTGACTCGAGACTGTACCTAAAAACCACCGTTTTGCACGTTCTCTTGAACGTGGTAAGGTGGAAATCAAAGCACAGAAGGAATCACACAAGACTCTATGACAATCTCGGGTCGGCAGACTAACCTGTACCAGTGTCACCAGAGAGCTGCCATCTGACGTGAGGTATAATACCATCTAGGAGTTCTGTGCGAGTCCGTCCAGTGTACCCAGTCTCCACTGAGCACCCGTATACCATCTCTGATGTCAAACACCAATGGATATGGGATCATCCATCGCCCATCTACATGGCTCGAGAAGCTATACGCTAGTCTACTCTGGTATATCGATGCCCTGTCTCGATACACCCACGACTAGGGACATTAAAAGATGTACTCACGGACTACCTTTATCCCACTAGTATGATCCGCATCATAATCCAGGTAGTCAAGTACACATCCTTAGGGCTTTATCAACATGTAACAGAGAGACAATCAGTGTACATGTTAAGATAAAGAGTAACCAGATAGCATACTATCATATCGAGCAATAAAGTCCTCCCTATATATGTCCAAGCATCCACAACAATATAGGCGCGAATGGTGAACAAAAATTTCAAGCAAACACGAAGGAACCCTAAACCTAGAATCGATCCAAACTCCTAAACTAGAAAACTAAGTATGCAAAGATACGAAATAATACCGTTGACACGTGTCCACCCAATCATGGAAGACCCCTCCATGCTTAGTGCAGCTGTCCAGATCAAGCTTGAGTGGCGACCTCTCTTGCCGAAGATGATTCACCTGAGGGAAACCGATCCAAGCTCCGGCTTCAACTAGTGAAGCGACCGACGCTCCAAGCTCGCTACGAATGGAGAGTGGTGAAGTAGGAATATTCTCACTATCCTTTTCTTTCTTTTCTAAGCTCAAGAGAGCTACCTAGAAGAACGAGGAGGAGGTGAAGAAGAAGAAGCCAGGGAAAATGGCTAAGTCTTTTGTGTGAAGAAAAACTACCAAGCATATAATGAATGGCTTTATTTTTGCAACCATGCCATAATAGTAAATCCAAATGATTATACAATATAAAAATCAAGCCATACCTCTCTACACCATACTTCTTTACACCTCATCCTCCACCTCATTTTTGATTTTCTATAAAAGAAAAATCAATAAATGATGTGTCCATCTTCTAGAACAAATTCCGTATAAATACGGAATACAACCCGGTATACGTATCGAAATACATATACGCATATTCATACAAAAATACGAATAGCCAAGAGAGAGAAAATGAATAGTGAACAATAATACTAGAATATACATATTAAAAATATATATATATAAATTATTAAATCAAAACCTGTTTTAATAATCCGGCTTAATCCTAAATCGCTAGTATTATCAACCGTTCGATTAAAATCCGTGTAGCATGTACATGTATTTAATCGGACACCTTGTATGCACCAACATACGTTGTCTATATCATATCGCCTGAACCGGGAAAACCCTTTGTGTGGGACTCTAAAGACTCGACAATACGCTGGCAGTGATTTACTGGATAAATCCAAAAACCACAAGCACGTCAACGGCACTAGCTGTACGTAATGGCTACCTAGGTATCTGTCGAAAGGGAGGTCGACAATCAAGTCCGTCCGAACCCTACTGAGCCTGAATGTGACAATTTCCGTACAGTCCGGTCTCTTCGTCTGAGAGTATCGCATACCGGGTCTAGAGGGTGGAAACGTCAGACCCCTAATAACCTGATAAGTCATGTCGGAGTCAAGCTCATCACTAACCGAGAAACTACTGAACTCATATCAGTAAATCACATCTACTGTGGCCACGGATTTAGGGGGATAGCCAACCGAACACAGTACGACATCGACTCCTAATATTAGGAGAGACGAATCCCCGACAATCGCTCACTGCCTCCATTTGGCTCGGGACTGTACCCAACTAATACCTGTTTGCATGACTCCTTTGAGCCGTAGTAGGGTAGTACTCAAAGTACAGTGGGAACTCACACGAGACAAATGACGATATCAGGTCAAAAGACTAACCTATACTAATGCCACTTGAGAACTTCTATCTGATGATAGATATAATACCATCTAGAAGTTCTCGGCGAGTTCGTCCAGTGTACTCACCTATAGTGAGCACCTGTATACTATCTTAGGTGACATAACACCAATGGCTTGTGAGACCGGCCACCGCCCCTCGTCGGGGTCTCAAAACGTATACACTAGTCTACTCCAGAATATCGATGCCCAGTCTCGATACTCCCACGACTAGGGACATTTAAGGATGTGCTTATAAATCACCCAGCTCTCACGTATATGATCGCCATCATAATACTGGTAGTCAAGCAAGAATCCTACGGGCTTCATCATTATGTATTAGCGATACGTAATAACAAGTAAAATGTGTACACATCAATGATAAAGAAAAACCATATAGCATACTATCATTTCGTGTAAGATTGTTCTACCTGTATAGGTCCTCCCTCAATTATCATAATCGCGTGCCTGCAATTACAATAATTGCCTTGAGGGCACTATATCCAACAATCTCCCACTTGCACTTAAGGCTAATTATTGTGGCATCACATACCCACATCCCATGTGCTATCGAATACCCAACTTCTCTACTAATCAGTTTCTCAAATCTCGTTTGAAGAACATCCGTGTTCAAGAAATAGCCTCAGTGAGTGGATCCACTATAATGTTTCAACTTCCTCTCTCTATATCTCAACTTTGCGGAGATGAACAATCTCCCGAACTGAGCGATGCCCCGCATCAAGAATTTTGTCTGGATATAAGATGGGACCAAGTTCATAAATGAACAACCTTATCCTACAAACTTCTTGGGTTGTATCCTCTGTTGAGTCATAATCAGCATCCTAAACCATACATATCTCAGTATCCCTATTGGAACACTATCCAATATACTGATCCTCAGAAGAGGTAAAACTCAAAACTTTGACAGCATCACTGTCATCCAGGTCACCTTGGAAGCCTAAACCGATAATCGCCTCCCGGAGGAGGCTGCCATTACCAAATACCAAGAACATCCTCTAAAGTTCATAATCACTTCCCTTTGTTTCTCCAGGATTAGATTAATATCTGCTTATTACAGCACGTGTATAAGAAATATCTGGTTTTGTACAAGACATTGCATGATTGAATCAATTGCCTAAGCAAATGATATGTCATTCATGACAGTCCCTATCCTCATCAGTCTAGAAGATATCTCTTCAGAGAGGGTGACTCCATCACCTGCGTATACACTACCACGCCAGGAGTCATCCATTCTAAAATACTTTTAGAATGCAGTCTAATTACCCGATTGGAAAACTTCCCAAATCTAGATCTAAAACCATAAATCTAGTCACCAGAATCCCTGATATATTATCCATATACAACGTGGATAAAACACTATATGACAACCAAAGTTTGACCGATTGTAGTATAGAAATATCATTTTCTATCTGGAGTATATCATCTAAATCCCAGGACAGTACTCCCTACACCCTTCTTACTAGGTTTATCTATTGTTTTGATGAAGTCAATCGCCTTGACTGTCACATCAAAAATAGATGATCCGTCTCCGCTATACATGCTTTAGTCTATGAATAGACATATGCAACTTACACACCTTCCGCTGCTCCCACTGACTACGATAACCCTCTGGTAGAGTCATATACACGTGCACTTCTAAATTCCAATTTAGAAAGACGTTATAGTCATCCTCTTGCCAGATATCATAGTCTAGAACAGCAGCAGTGCTAAGTCATATTCGTATGGACTTCAGCGTAGACACTGAAGTAAAAGTCTCATCACAATCCACAACGGCTATTTGATGAAAATATTTACGACAAGTCTAGCCTTATTAGGTTAATACCTTTCCACCTGCACAGATCTCGAAAGATCTACTTACTCCTAATGGGTTTTACCCCTTCAGGAGCACCCAGCAAAGTCCAAAATCCATAATTTGCTGAAGTGCGTGGAGTCCATCTTGGATATAAAGCATCTGGTCATCTGGAAGTTACCACTTCCTATGACCTACAGATAACTAGTAGGGTCATCATAACCATGATGTCGACCTCCCTGTCACCGTCACCAAGAAAACCGAAGTATCTTTCGGGTGGATGAGGTCACCTACTAAAATCTGCGGAGTGGCTAATGGATTGTCAAATCCAATTGAATTTTTAGGTTTTACTAAATTTTCGATAACTATTTGTGGTTCTGGAATTTCTTCCAGTTCTACCATACTCCCACTAGTTTCTTTTGCAAAAAGATTCATTTTTATAAAAAGGTGGTGAGTCAAGAACAATATAACTATTGATCTTGAAAATGGTAGAAGAAAAACCCTAGCGAATGCTTGGGATAATCCACAAACAGCCATTACCGAAGCATGCCTTGAGTTTGTCCGGATTCTACATTTGAATCGAATAGCTCCATATCTTTATAATCTCAAGATATGTAACCAATCTATGTCCATATAGAATCAAAGGAACTAATTTAGATAGAACCGGATTCAAATATCATGCAGCTGTTTCCAGTGCATATCACCTAAATGGAAAAAGGCCAACACAACATTACTCATCAAGGAGCGAACCCACGGATGAATAACCAGAGAGAGAATCAAGTTCTCAATATTACTATGATGGAATACCTAGCATAAGTATCTTTAGTTATATGTATGCCCTAGAGGCCATTACTGTACATTGGATGTATATTGTAGTGGATGCTGGGACATATATAGGGAGGACTTTCTTGCTCGACATGATAGTATGCTATCTGGTTGCTCTTTACCTTAACGTGTACACAGATTGTCTCTCTATTACATGTTGGTAAAGCCCTTAGGATGTGTACTTGACTACCTGGACTATGATGCGGATCATACTAGTGGGGACATGGTAGTCCATAAGTACATCCTTGAAAGTCCCTAGTCGTGGGTGTGTCGAGATGGGGCATCGATATACCAGAGTAGACTAGCGTGTATCTTCTCGATCCATACAGATGGGTGATGGATGATCCCATATCCATTGGTGTTTGACATCGGAGATGATATACGGGTGCTCAGTGGAGACTGGGTACACTGGACGGACTCATCGAGAACTCCCAGATGGTATTATACCTTACGTCAGATGGCAGTTCTCTGGTGACACTGGTACAGAGTAGTCTGTTGACCCGAGATCGTCATAGAGTCTTGTGTGGTTCCCACTGTGCTTTGATTTCCACCTTACCACGTCTAAGAGGGCGTGCAAAACGGTGGTTTTCGGGTACAGTCCCGAATCACATGGAGGCAATGAGCGATAGGAGGGGATTCGTCTCTCCCGGTATAGGGAGTTGATGTTGCGCTGTGTTCGATTGGCTATAACCGGAAATCCCTGGCCAGGGTTGCTGAGATTTACTGGTAAGTGTTACCAGCAGTTTCTCGAACTGTTATAGACCTCATATCGACACGACTTATCGAGCTATTGGGGTCTGACGTTTACCACCCCTAGGCAAGATATGCGACATATCAGACGACGAGACGGGACTGTACGGTAAGTGTTACTGGTTGGATTCACGGAGAAATGGGCGGGCAAGGTCGTCGGCTTCATGCGAAGATGATCTACGTCGAGGCATCACAAGATCAAGCTCCCACTTCACCAAATCATGAAACTTGTGAAGAAAACACCCTTTACTACTTGGCAAGAGGTAGAGGATGAAGAAATTGGAGATGGGTTCACTTTAGAATTGGATTTCTCACTCTTTTTCTCACTTTGCCATTAAAGCTATCAAGCTTTTTCTTGAAGTGAAGAAGAAGAAGAAGATGAAGAATATGATAAGTGTTATTTTAATAAACAAAAAGAATACCTTCTTATCATATTCTCAACCATAGTTAAGTGTAGAGAATCAACTAGGGTTAGTTCAAATGGTTAGGGTTAAGCAAGAGATAAGAATGATGACTTAGTCAAAGCTTCATGAATGTTCAACTAAAAAACAAACAAAGCCACCATTCTTATATATTTATCAAAAATGAATAAACAAATAAATAAAAGAATAAGCAAAACCCTAATCATCAACTTAACCATGGTTTAATTCTTTACACTTAACCAAAGTGAGCATGTATCATCAAACATGATACAAACTTGTGTACAAAAGTATATCACATATACAATGTGCACAATCCAAGTGAGAAAATCCATTTAAAATGAACCAATACTAGTTAATGCAAAGTAATATATCAAATATATAATTATGCATTAAATCATTAAATCAACACTTGATTTAACGATCCGGTCATATCGCATGTGACCGACTAATATCCAATGTATCGGCTTATCGAATCAATCCTTGATTCGATACCTAGGTTATATCGCATACAACCAATCGATACATTCATCGCGAGAATAGAATACGGTATCACATACACGCATTATTCTCGGTCCCGCACATATCTCATATGCGCTCCTATTTCGTTTCGCTTGAGCCAGGAAACCTCTGTGTAGGACTCTAAAGACTCGTCAATACGCCGGCAGCAGGTGATGATCATATCAAACACCCACAAGCCGCAAGCGGTCTGCTAAACGTAACGGCCACCCGGGTATTGAGCGATCAGAAGATCGACGAGCAAGCCCGCTCATACTCCTGTGAATCCAACCAGTAACACTTACCGTACAGTCCAGTCTCGTCGTCTGATATGTCGCATATCTTGCCTAGGGGTGGTAAACGTCAGACCCCAATAGCTCGATAAGTCGTGTCGATATGAGGTCTATAACAGTTCGAGAAACTGCTGGTAACACTTACCAGTAAATCTCAGCAACCCTGGCCACGGATTTCCGGTTATAGCCAATCGAACACAGCGCAACATCAACTCCCTATACCGGGAGAGACGAATCCCCTCCTATCGCTCATTGCCTCCATGTGATTCGGGACTGTACCCAAAAACCACCGTTTTGCATGCCCTCTTGGACGTGGTAAGGTGGAAATCAAAGCACAGTGGGAACCACACAAGACTCTATGACGATCTCGGGTCAACAGACTACTCTGTACCAGTGTCACCAGAGAACTGCCATCTGACGTAAGGTATAATACCATCTGGGAGTTCTCGACGAGTCCGTCCAGTGTACCCAGTCTCCACTGAGCACCCGTATATCATCTCCGATGTCAAACACCAATGGATATGGGATCATCCATCACCCATCTGTATGGGTCGAGAAGGTACACGCTAGTCTACTCTGGTATATCGATGCCCCATCTCGACACACCCACGACTAGGGACTTTCAAGGATCTACTTATGGACTACCATGTCCCCACTAGTATGATCTGCATCATAGTCCAGGTAGTCAAGTACACATCCTAAGGGCTTTACCAACATGTAATAGAGAGACAATCTGTGTACACGTTAAGGTAAAGAGAAACCAGATAGCATATTATCATGTCGAGCAAGAAACTCCTCCCTATATATGTCCCAGCATCCACTACAATATACATCCAATGTACAGTAATGGCCTCTAGGGCATACATATAACTAACAATCTCCCACTTGCACTAGGGCCATCTGTAGCAGTGGTTGTAGTATCTCATACTCAACCATCCCATAAAAGTCTCTCTTTGGGAATAGGCCTTCGTGAGTGGATCCGCCGTGTTGTCCTCTGAGTCTACTCTCCTAACCTCGATCCCTTAGAGATCAACCATCTCCATGATCAGGTGATACTGCCTTAGAATATGTCTGGATCACTGATGGGACGGACGTTCCTTGGCATAAGCCACAACTCCATTGTCACACAATAGGAGGAATATAGTTCATCTCATGAACCAATATACACCCAAACAGCCTCTTTGGTAGCATCTTAAGTAGCGATGTATCCTGCCTTTATCGTCTAGTATGTCACGGTATCTAGCTTGGAACTCTTCCAACATACCGTCCCTTTACTGAGGGTAAAGACAATGCCTTTGACTGACATTCAGTCGTCTTTATCACCCTGGAACCCTTCCAGTGATTCTCCCAGGATCGATTGATACCATCTCACTACAACTAGTGAGTATCCTAACATCCAATTAGATCTATCTCATAGATCCAAAACCCAGGATTTAGGAGGTATCAATTTGATCCTATACGGAGAATCCTTGTGATAAGCGGAGATTGACCGAGCGTAGCATAGGAAACTCCTTTCTTATCAAGAGTATGTCATCCACGTACTCTATGAGGATCAACACCATACTCCCTACTACCTTTTTGTTTATACAAGGTTCATCTACCATTTTGATGAAGTCAAACTCTTTGACTACTACATCAAAACAGACGTTCCATCTCCGCGATGCCTGCTTTATCACATAAAACATCTTGCACACGTTTCCGCTGCTCCCACTGTCTACGAAGCCCTCTGGCTGTGTACTTATAGACGCTCTCTTCAAAAACATCATTTTAGAAGAGCTGTCATGACACCCAACCACCAGATATCGTAGTCATGGTATGTAGCCGTGGCAAGTAGGATCTGGATGGACTTAAGCATAGATCCTTAGAAAAGGTTTCAACATAATCCATACCTGGTCAATGATGCAAACCTTTAACAAGTCTAGCTTTGAAAGTCTCAACTTTTCCATGTACACCAAGTAATCTTCTCAAGATATACTTGCTCCTGATGGGGATTTAACCCTTCAGATAGAGCAACTAAAGTCCATACTTTGTTGGTGTATAAGGATTCCATCTCAGATCACTAAGCATCCAGCCATTCTTATAGAGTCTTACTCCTAGTGGCCAGCCCGAAACTAGTTGGGTCATCATCTCATGATGCAATCCTCGCTCCCACTGTCATAGAGAAACCGAAGTATCTCTCAGGTGGGTGAGGAACCCTACTAGATCGGCGGAGAGACTGAGGTTCATCGGTGACTATTGAATCCTTCGGTTCTACCAAATCATCTGCTGTAGTTTGTATAGCTGAAACATTTCCAGTTCTACATAACAGACCTTGCCTCGAGCTTGTCCGGATTTTGCTTTTTGACATAGGCCGGATAACCCCAAATCTTAACTAACTTAAAAGACGGGCTCTTCCCTTATCATATCAAATATGAAGTGGTAGGCAACTGAATTGATTGTAACCGTATTCAATAGGTATGCAGCTTCTTAAGCGCATAACTCCCAAAAGGAAAAAAGGTAACTCAGTGGTACTCATCATAGAGCACACCATATCAAATAGGGTGTATCTGCTCCGCCCCGATATACCATCGTGCTATGGTGTATACGGAGGAGTAATGCCGAGAGAGAATCTCATTCTCCTTTAGAAAAGTCCAAGAATTCCGTGCTCAAGTATTCTCCTCCCTGACCTCATCATAGGACATAATACTTATACCCTTATTTTGGTTCTCTACTTCTCGCTTATATTCTGTGAATATCTCAAAAGGTTCGGACTTGTGTTTCAACAGGAACATGGGTCTGAATCTCGAAAGATCATCAGAGAATGTAATGAAGTATAAAGAACCGGTCTTGGCATGTGTAGACTGGGGACCTACATACATCAACATGTATCATCCCAAGAGTTCATCAACTCTTTCTCTGTTTCCAGTAAACAGAGCTAGGGTCATCTTATCTCTGTGACATGACTGGCAAGTTTCACAAGATGTAAATTCAAACTGATTTAAATATGCATTTAAATGTAACTTAGCTAGTCGGGTCGCATTGATATGACCTAGTCTACAACACCTCAAGAAGGATCCGTTCATTTCTGAACTCTTCCTCTTGTGTGTGTTCCGTATACTAAGAACTGTAGTTTGATTTAGAACATCAATGCTTTTAGATAACGTGCCTGAACCGATCAATTTTTGATATAGGAAATGTTCAAAACATTATCCAACAATACAAAATTTTATCATTTCTTTACTAATAAAGAGACTGATATGATTTTGTATATCAGGTTCGGTATCTAATAACATTCGTTCAGAATCAATGTATTGGTAATACAGGGTGACAGTGACCGACAGACTTGACTGCAACTCTTGCCCCGTTTTCTGCCTCATGAAACTTATCACCCGTTCTCAGTTCTTTATCTGTCTGTAGCCCATGTAACAGATTACATATGCGGGATCCTGATCCGGTATCAAATACCCAGGATTCAGAGGATACTGAGAAACAGTTCTTTATAATGAACACACCCGAAGATGATGCATCATCATGCACTTTCTTCGTTTGGGCGGTACGGGAAATCTGGTATTCCCCAATTTCCTGCTCTGTCTTATAACAATTATAAGTTGGAGCGGGACCAACGTTCCCCAGCTCAGTATAACAAGCGGGTTCGGTCAATATTCCGTATTATTATCTTGAATAAGGCGTGACATGGTCGCTACCTCGAGAGAGAGAGAGAGAAGAAAACACTCAGCGTGCGCTCTTGCAAGAATAGATTGGTTATTATTTTATCTAATCAGGATGGCTCCCACTGCTTTTTATCAAATCTTCCTTCAAACCCTAAAAGGAAAGACTAGCCGGGATTAATTACACACTACAAGTTCGCCAATCTTTCAGCCAGGCCAGTGTCGGTACTTTGAGGGAGGTCCCCCGTGCTTTCGCACGAACCTAATTAATGTAAACCTCGTTTTCCCAGAGGCGTAACCTCGTTAACACCTTTCTAGACACCTACTTGATCGGCTAATTGTAATGTATAAAACTCTCCCAGGAGTAACAATTACTCGCAGCGGGTATCGGGATCCAACTATCTCATAGAAGGTATGCAATCTCATTGCAAATTTCAACACTTGAAATTCCCGATAATTTTTCCCCTAGCGTCCTATGACCTTGACGCAGGCCAACAAACCATAGTGCGCTAGTCAAGTTCAACCCGTCATTTCCCGATTGAATTAAACCCACCCGCACGACCCTTGACGCAGGCCAACAAAGTCGCACGACTACCCTAATCCAATCTGCATCATATGCATAAGCAGATAAATACTAGTTAGCTACCGCACACTACGCCTTGACGCAGGCCAACAAACGTAGCACGAATACTAACTACCACTTATCTGAAATGACGGAGGGCTACGACAGGTTTTTCTGAAAACCTATTGCGTAATGAACTTGATATCGTTGTAGAATCAAATGATTTTGAAATGGAGTGCTTTTGAGGCTTTTCTAGTTTTGCTAAAGGAGTCACTCCCGGTAAAGGGATCGTCGGTCCTTTCCTCGTCGAATGAGGTGCGGGATATATCATATATATCACTGTGCAAAGCAAAAACTCTTAAAAGCAATCAAAAAACAAACCGAGTGTGTAGCATCTTCCAGTTATTGCTAAAGGAGTCACTCCCGGTGAAGGGATCTCGGTCCTTTCCTTATCGAATAAGGTGCAGGATATATCACATATACCTCTGTGCAAAGCAAGAACTGTAGCTACCTGTTTTATTTTTGAAATTCGATTCTACAACATCTTAGGTTTCTTTTATTTCATTAATCATATTAATGAAGTCCCATCATTTAAGTACCTAAACATCACAGATAAATACGACGTACGCTTATGCCATCCGCATTCGCCTCGATGTCCCCTCATGCACCGTTAGGTTAGGTAACTAACGGCAGAGCGGGGCAGGGCTAGCGCGGGTGAAAACATAAGTAACGCCTATATAATATATCATATATACTGTATACTGTATCTATCACAGAACATCACATGATCACATCACAGATATCGCAGCAGAAGAAACATATGAAATATTGGATATACTAGGACGTCCGTGTTTTCAATACGAGCCAATATAAAACACGGATTCCACGGTCGTGATGAATAGCCAAACCCACACCCCTAGACCCCTACGAAAGCGGCAAGCAACCCTACCAATTCTAGAGTTAGGAGACCCGGACTCGAATCCTCGAGTTGGTCTCCCACTGGACTCCAGAACCCGGTTACTTGTGCCCTCCTCCTTGGGTCTATCCTAGTGCGGAAAAGTAAATAATATACAAAGGGTGACAACTTCCACAACCTGGAAGTGCCCCAATAAAAGAATATTACATACAAGTTATTACATGAATGAAAATGAAAAACCACTCATCTCACATAAAAAAACCCTGGCTATTCAAACACGACGATCCAATATAACATATCCAGCAACACATAACATCACATGTCATCAACGTAAGTAAATATGTGCATCCCAATTGTCGTTGACATATAGCAACGAAAACGGCGATATCACATATTACACTTACGGTCACAGAAAAGAAAGTGTAAAACTACAACAGTTGGAATCCGCAACTTGCATAGACATCGCATGTCTAATCAAATGAATTCCTTAGACATCACATGCCTAACAATTATAAACCCCGCATTTTAGTCTCAAAATCGAAAACACTTTTCAATACCAAGTCGGGCAATTCAACAGGATTCCCGACATTTTGATCGAATGCTCGTCGCAAACTTTAGTAGACGGTCGCACCCCCGATACCGTCGACGAAGTGCACCAAGGCGGAACACCGCTGCCGTGAGCACCCGAACGGATGCTTTCGGCAACGGGGTTCTCCTACAGTCACTTGGTCGGGGCTATGGAGTGAGGCTGTCTATTAAGTTTACCCGGCGAGTATCCGCGTACGCTACGTGATTGCGACGGACTTTTGATCGCATCAAAATTCCATGGCAACCGATCAAGTGAGACTAAAGTGCTGTGTTTATAACATTCATTCAGTTATCACATAACTACTTGTGAATTCCAATTATTGTATCACATTCCAGATAATTAGAAAATGTTAAACTTTCCGATCGAATATTCAAACACCCAAGTTTTCCCGATACAGATCAACACATGAAACAAGTCTAAAAACATTCAGTTCGTGCCTCAGTACCAACGGTCCAGCCGTAGAAGGGTCAAGTCAACGCCTCACATGTGGCACGCCGTACTGCCCCAAACCCTAAGGTTCAAAGGGCAGTTCAAGACGGTCACATAATCGAGTTAAGGTTTGTTGTCTTCTAGAGGGACCATCGCGTTACTTGCACTACTTAGAACGTCTTTAAACCACGGAAAAATCCAACACTTGGAAATTTCCCGGCAGGGGAAAATTTGGGTATTTATATCCGGTCGAACTTTTTAACATATTCTAAATATTACCCGGAAAAACACACTGACAAAATTAGACAATCCGATCGAAACACGGAGTCCCCAATACAACCCAGAAATTTCAACTCTTGAATAAAAATTAAAAATTCCCAGGAAAACCAGCACTGCAAAGTAGGAGTTACTGTGCAAAATTCAATGCATGAAGAGACTAAATGCGCGCGGAACCGCCGCAATAGGCGGCTAATGCCGCGGTTCCGCCGCGCTTTAGACAGATCATTAGGTAATTTTTGCACCGTAATTCTTAGATTTTCCTGCTGAATTTTTTAAGAATTTTTAATTTGGAAAAATCCGCTTTTTCAGAAAAAGTCCAGAGAGGGTTAAAAGTTAGGGTTTCGGGGTTCGATCGGATTTCTAACATCGTCTAAGCATCGCCTAAGGCTCTAGCTAGGCTCTGATACCACTGTAAGGTTCCTAGGCACACACTAGAGGTCTCACAAGGCATCAACCATGCCAATTTACAATTTTAACGGTGCCGAGAAACCCTAACAGTATCTATATTTTCGATCACTTCGAAGAATCCTGATACTTCCAATGTATGTTTCTCTACTTTATTCTTATACTTATAAACTTCTTAAAATCTTTAGACCTTGCATTACAACGAATGCATGTCTAAAACCAGAGAACTCATAAGTAAACCTGAATGAAATAAGAGTACCAACCCCTTGTCCAGAAGGACACTGGACAACATACATTTTCATGTTTAAGTCCCAAGAGTATACTAACTCAAATTCCATGTGTTGTAAATTGAAAACTATATTTTGGTCGAGAATGTCTTACACCGTTATTCAATGCACCTTACCTTATCCTCAACTGATAATGGTAAATGTTTGGAACACAATTTTCAAAATGTACATCTCACTTTATAAAATAAAGATACAAATATTTCATTTTAAAATTGGTGCATAGCAACGGTTATTCGAAACCAGGCAAAACCAGGCAATTCAATCCAATATCACCAATTACAGCGAATTCCGATATTAAGGATCAAATCGCCCATATACCAATATTCTACTCCTTCTCAACATCTGTAACGCCGTACAGATGTGAGATCCAAATCCGGTAAATACATACCCTGGAGTCAGAATTGATTGGGAAAACAGTTCTCGGTAACAAGTACATAGAAAATCTGAAACATAAATGTTTCAATGGGTTGGCCGGGTATTTCTAGTAATGCCCTTTTCACTATCCATATTTATAACAGTAGTCGCAATTTCTTTTGCCCTCACTTCAATCCCTTTATATGTCTCTATATATTACCTTCTGTATACCGTACTTACGCTAACTGGTTTCTTCCTTCCCTACCTTTCGGCACCTGCCTAAGGTTTGCAAGAAGACTATCCAATAAGCGCAATAGGTGTACTCTCCTAATACAAGGAGCTCTCGCAACCTGAGAGAAGTTAAAAAGGAAGGGACAACCAAATAATACAATCTAAATTCTCCAGAACCAGTGACCATCCTCGACAGAAATAATTTCTTCGAGTTCGTATGTAACTATACGATGGTTGTTCCAAGAAATATGGATCATCGTAGTGATACGACTTGTTCTGAAGAAATGCAAAGGGTAAAGTAGGACCAGCAGGGATATATGCGACTTTGTCGCAAATCATGACAATCCAAAGCAAACGTGTGTAAGAAGGTTCGGTTAACTTGGTTAATGAGTTTTAGGTAAGTCATGGGTCATTGTACCAGAGAGAGAGAGAGAGAGAAAATAAACACTCAGCGTGCACTCAATCAAGATTAGATTGGTTATCACTTTATCTAATCTGGATGGCTCCCACTGTTTTCTCGAATTCTCCTTCAAATCCTAAAAGGAGAACTAGTCAGGATCACGTACACTTTACAAGGTCGCTAACCGTTCAGCCAGGTCAGTATTGGTACTCCGAGGGAGGTCCCCCGTGCTTTCGCCCGGACCCAATTAATAACCTCATTTCCGAAGAGGCATAACCTCGTTAACACTATCTAGACAACTAATAGGTAGGCTAATTGTGAAGTGAAAAATCTCCCGAGGAGTAATACCCACTCATCAGTGGGAATCGGGACCGAACTATCATCGTGTGACAACCTAACGGAATCCACTCAAGTCACCACACTCCAGAAGGTATGCGCATGCCTGGCAAGTTTCCATTATATTTGAAACTCCCGATGTGGGTTTTGCCCCAAGCGCTTATGACCTTGACGAAGGTCAAAACATCATAAGTTGCAAGTCAAGTTCAACCCGTCATTATCGTGATTAATCTAGACCCATTCGTACAAGTTATTGACGAAGGCCAAAACAGTTGTACGCATGTCCTAGATTAATGCACCTACCAATGCTACAGACAAGTATCCCCTAGCTTCCAAACACTATGCCTTGGCGAAGGTTAAAACACATAGAATGAATACTAGTTGACACTCATCTGAAACGACGGAGGGCTACGGCTGGTTTTGGCGAAAAACTTTTAACGTAATGAACTTGATATCGTTGAAGGAACTCGGGTAGCTTTGAAATGGAGGGATTTAAGCTCCGCTTTTTAAAACTAGTAACATAAACATTTGCTTAAGAGCAAATTCCCAGTGAAGGGATCAAGGCTCTTCCCTCATAGAATGAGGTGCAGGATATGTAAGTATGCGGTAGCGCCCCGGCCGTCTAACAGACGCTAATATGCGGAACAAAACTTTTACGACTGGCGCTATCGTGTACTTTAACCCGGATCTGCCATTAAAGCTAAACTAACAAATTGTAAAGAGGGTAGAATTGCTATACCGAACGATCCGAGTCCTTCGGTCTTTAACCATCATCCCAAGCTTTGTTGCGGCGGCTTCGATCTTCTGAAACTCCAGTCTCGTCGTCCAGGTGGCACCACGTCGACGGATCTTTAAACGGGTTCCCGCCTCTGAACCGAGCCAACTCGATCATCAAGTTTGCCAAAAGAGACGACCAAGATGAGATAGAGAATGAGTATAAAACTTTGTCTCGTTACGTCCAAGGCTATGGACGAACGGTTAATGAAGTTGCCATTTGGAATCGGGTGGAAATGTGAAATGAGTATCTGTCAAATTTCCATACACTAAAACTTTCATCTTTTTCTCTCAAGCAAAACCTCTATCACCACCTAGGGGTGGATGGCCATATAAGTAGAGGGGGGAGGTGAGTGTAGGAGAGGGGAGGGTCACCATAACCATAATGAAGAGGATGAGCCATGTAACACCTGGTATGAACACATATAATGCAAAGGATGAATCATTAAGCAAGTCATCATAACATTAAATGAACACTTAATGCATCAATGACTCACTAGCTTAGTCATCATCCTAGCCATCATCTAGAAGTTTCTAGAACCTTCCACACTCATCAAGAAAAGATAAATCTGCCTTTAACCGAATGTTAAAGACGGGTGATAGAAAACAGGAAACTGGCAACTTCCAAAAGTGATCCTGAAACGAATTTCAGGATAACCCCGTAACAGTATAAACATACCCGCATTTGTATTACGACCGAATACAAATGCAACTGAGACAAAGATATTATATCTACACAGTATAATACTGGGATCCGGCTTAAACCAAAGCCTACCAGTATTATCTGCCCGAAAAATGACACGTGCGTAAACGCACGTGCTTTTTCCGAACCCTGCCATAATACCATACGGCATCTACAACGTTTCGCCCGAACTTGAGAAAGTGTCTGTGGGGTACTCTAATGACTCATCAATACACTGGCACTGAGTATAACCACTAGCACGTCAGAGGTACTAGCTGTACGTAACGGTTTGCCTATGTATTGATTGGAAGGGAAGCTGACGAGCGAACTCATCTATAAACCCTACTGAGCCTGACAGTGACAATATCCATACAGTCCGGTCCATTCGTCTATGAGTATCGCATATTAGGCCTAGGGGGTCGGTAAACGTCAGACCCCCAATAGCTGCATAATTCGTGTCAGAGAGCAGCCCTTAACACCCTGAGATACCACTGGAATACCTTCCAGTAAATCTCGATTACCCTGGCCAGGGATTTCGTGTAATGGCTCTCCTAAATACAGCGCGATCTCACCCCCAATACCGGGAGAGACGAATCCCTGAAGATCTGCTCACTGCCTCCACGTGGCTCGGGACTGTACCCAAAATATACCTGTTTGCACGACTCCTTTGACCCGTGGAAGGGTATAAATCAAAGCACAGTGGGAACTCACACGAGACAAATGACGACCTCAGGTCGATGAACTAACCTGTACACATGTCACCAGGGAACTGCTATCTGACGATATGTATAATACCAACTAGCATGTTCCCGGTGAGTCTTGTCCGGTGTACTCATAACCCAATGAGCATCTGTATACATCTTAGGTGAACCAACTAAGACCAATGGCTTGTGAGACCGGCCACCGCCCCTCGTCGGGGTCTCGAATGTATACATTAGTCTACTCCGGAGTATCGATGCCCTGTCTCGAAACTCTCACGACTAGGGACACTTTAAGGATGTGCTTATAGACCCCAGCTCCCACATATATGATCGCCATCATACTGCTATTAGTCAAGCAAGAATCCTATGGGCTCTATCAACATCTACATGATGATAAAGATAAACCAGATAGCATACTATCATCTTGAGTAAGATTGTTCTATCGTTATAGGTCCTCCCTCAATCATTGCAATCACATACCTGCGATCCAAAAAATTGACTTAGAGAGCACTATATCCAACAATCTCCCACTTGCACTTAAGGCTAATTATTGCGATGTCGCGTACTCACAGCTCTTGTGATACCGAGCATCCAACTCCTCTACTAATCAGTTTCACAAAGCTCGTTTGTAAAACTATTGTGTTCGAGAAATAGCCTCAGTGAGTGGATCCACTTTTCGGTGTTTCTTTTTGTATCTCTCTATATCTCAACCTCGCGGAGAAAACCATCTCTCGAATTGAGTAATACCTGTCTTAGAATATGTCTGGATATCTGATGGGACCTAGTTCTTAAATGAACTACAAATCCAGACTTCTTAGACTGTATCGATAACTGAAAACAATCAGTGTCTAGCACTATACCTCCCACAGTATCCTCTTGGACCACCTGTCCATAATACTGTCCCTAGTCTGAGGGAAAACTATAACTCTGACAATCATTCTGTCATCCAGGTCACCTGTGAAGCCTGGAATAAAAACCGTCTCCTGAAGGAGGCTGCCGTCATCAACCCCGTAGAACATGTACTTATGTTCTAAAAACTGCTTCTGTATGTTTCTTCAGGATTGGATTAATATAAACTTATCGCATCTAGTGCAAAAACGACATCTGGTGTGGTACTTGACATCTCACGATTGACTCAATTGCCTAAGCAAGTGATCTGTCAATCATGTACGTTCCTCTCCCTTTTAGTCTGTAAGACACCTTTAGAGAGGGTGACTCCATCACCTGCAGGTACACCACCATGCCAGGAGTCATCTATTCTAAAATACTATTAGAATACTGTCCAAGTACCCACATTGGGAAACTACCCAAATCTAGATCTAAAACCATAGATCTAGTAACCAGAATGTCAGATATTATATCCATATCCTTTGTGGAGAAACAACTGTGTGATGACCACGGTACAACCGATCGTAGTATAGGAATTTTACTTCCTACTCTGTGTATGTCATCCAAATACCATGACATCACACCCTACTATCTTCTCAACAGATCCATCCCCTATTCTGATGAAGTCAAACCCATGACTGTCATATCAAAAATAGATGATCTATCTCCGCTATTTCTGCTCAAGTCTATAAATAGACATAAGCTACTTGCCCACTATGCTTCCGCTGCTCCCACTGACTACG
Source organism: Agapanthus africanus (assembly GCA_030015575.1). Classification (NCBI taxonomy): domain Eukaryota; kingdom Viridiplantae; phylum Streptophyta; class Magnoliopsida; order Asparagales; family Amaryllidaceae; genus Agapanthus; species Agapanthus africanus. Next base: position 326,820,579 of record CM057339.1, read on the forward strand.
ACAACCCTCTGGCAGAATAATATATACGTACACTTCTAAAACTAGTTTAGAACGACGCTATACATATCCTCCTGCCGGGTCTCATAGTCTAGAACAACAGTAGTGTCAAGTCTGGGTAAACAAGAACCTCCCTGTCACCGTCCTTGAGGCTACTGGAGTACCTCTCGGGTGTCTGAGGTTACCCACCATATCTGCGGAGTGGCTATTGGAATGTCAAACCTGATTGAATATATAGGCCCTATTAAATTTTCCGTAATCGTTTGCGGTTCTGGAATCACTTCCAGTTCTACCATACTCCCACTACTGTTTTCTGAAAAAATCCATTTTAATAAAACTGTGGCGAGTCAAGAACAATATCACTATTGATCTTCCAGATGGTAGAAAATCAACCCTCGTCGAAACTAGGGTCAACCCACAAACTGTCATTACAGAAACGTGCCTTGAGTTTTCCAGTGTCTGTTTTTAAGCATAAGCTGGACAACTCCCCTTACCTTAACATCGTTAAGATATGAAGCAATATATATCCAATATAGAAACATAGGCACTTATTTAATTGGAACCGGATTCAAATCCTGCAGCCGTCTCCAGTGCATATCAACTTAATGGAGAGAGGCTAATTAGCATTACTCAACTTAGGAATCCATCCAATTATGAGTAACCTGAAAGAGAAACAAGTTTCTCAAAACCATTACTATCAATTGAATACTAATCACAAGAATCTACATCTTCGATTTCTTTGAAGAATCTCGATACTTGCGATACATGGTTCTCTACTTTATTTCTATACCCACAACTTCTCAATACTTAGACATTGTATTTCTACGAAACACTTTTCTATAAACTAGAGAAGTCACAAGTAAATAGAATATAGTACGAGGACCAACCCCTTTGTCCTAATGGACACTGGACAACATACAATACTTTGTATAAGTCCGCTGAGTTGAATAACTCAAAACCTGTGCGTCGTAGGTTGAAAACTGTCCCCAGGCGATTTCCTCAAATATCACCAATTACAACGAATTCTGATATAATGAGGATGATCACCTAATTCCCAATATCTTGCTCCCACTCAACATCTGTAAAATCATACAGATGTGAGAATCTTACCTGGTAAATACGTACCCTGGAGTAAGTGTCTAATCGGGAAATCAGTTTTCAATTAACAATGCACAGTGTAACTGAAACATGAAAATGTTTCGAAGGGGTGTCCTGGTATTCTTAGTAATGCCTCTTCCATAATCCAATTCATGACTTTAACCGTATATCTCCTTGCCATCTTTCCAATTCCCTTCATTTGTCTTTTAGTTGTTACCTTCTGTACACCATCATTAGGCTAAATGGTTTTCTTCCTTCCCTACCGTTCGGCACCAGCCTATGGTTTGGAAGAAGAATATCCAGTAAGCATAATAGGTGTACCCTCCTAATCCTAGGAGTACTCGCAACTTGAGAGAAGGTGATGATAAAAGACAACTGAATAATCCTTATTCCTATTTCTCCTGAACCAGAATCCATCCTCGAAAAAATATCCTTCAAGTTTGTATATAACCATACGATGGATTTATCCAATGGAATTGGATGTTCGTAGTAATACGGGTTGTTCTGGAGAAATCAAAGGTGAAGTAGGAGTGGCGATGAAATACGTATTTTGGTCGTGAATGTTAGTAGTCGCAATTTACTTTGCCCACTTTCTAATTCCTTTATTTGTCTTTACATATTACCTTCTGCACACCCTACTTAGACTAATTGGTTTTCTTCATTCCCTACCTTTCGGCACCTTCCTATGGTTTGGAATAAGACTATCCAATAAGCGTAATAGGTGTACTCTCCTAAACCAAGGAGCCCTCGCAACCTGAGAGAAGGTGATAATAGAAGACAACTGAATAAACCAATTCTATTTCTCCTGAACCTGGATCCATCCTCGAAGAAGTCCCTTCGAGTTCGTATATAACCATACGATGGATCTATCCAATGGAAGTGGATATCCGTAGTAATACGGGTTGTTCTGAGAAATACAAAGGGTAAAAGAAGGAGCGGCAATGACTTATGCAACTATAGACAATCCAAAAGCCAGTAAATTAAGAAGGTTCGGTCAACTTTGGTCACTGAGTTATAGTCTAGGGTCGGTCAAAGGTCGCTGCCAAAGAGAGAAAGAAAAGAAACACTCTGCGTACACTCTAACCTAAATCAGAATGGTTATCACTTTATCTAATTAGGAAACCTCCCACTGTAATCTCAAATTCTCTTCCAAACCTGAAAGAAGAATTAGTCGGGATCACCCGAAGAGTAAACCAACTCATCAGTGAGAATCGGAATCCAACTATCATCGCATGATAACTTGATGGAAGCCACTCAAGTTAACACACTCCAGAAGGTATGTGCAAGTCTGGCAAGTTTCTTGTATGTTTGAAACTCCCGATATAATTTTTATCCCATGCACTTATGACCTTGACGTATGCCAACAAATCATAAGCCACATGTCAAGTTCTACCCGTCGTTGTCCTGATTAATTTAGGTCATCGTACATGCCCTTGACGTAGGCCAACAAGGCTGTACGTCTGTCCTAAACTAATGCATCTATCTATGCAACAAATGAATACCCAGCAGCTACCAAACACTATGCCTTGACGTAGGCCAACAAATATAGCTTGAATACTACTGACCATCCATAAGAAATGACGGAGGATTACGGCTGGTTTTTGGCGAAAAACCCTTAACGTAAAGAACTTGATCTCGTTGAAGGAACCTGATAGAATTTTATAAAAAATATAGTAGCGAAAACTTTTTGCTAAAGAAGTCACTCCCGGTGAAGGGATCTCGGCTCTTTCCTCATGGAATGAGGTGCAGGATATTCCAACTGAATACCGCTATGCATAACAAAAGGAAACGTCTTTGTAATAACTCCCTTTTAAAATTTGTTCCAACAACATCAAATATAGGTTTGTTTTATCCTTGCATTGATAAGAATCAATGCAGTCCCATCATTTAATCACACCAGAAAAGAACGAAAATAAAATGTACGTATATACCATCCGCATTCGTCACTGGGTCCCGTCATCACCCGTTAGGTTACTTAACTAACGACAGAGCGGGGGCTGGACTAGCGCGGGTGTAAAACATATACAACATCTAATAGTATATATACTAATATAAATAATCACTCCAGGCGTGATAATATGCAACATTACAGAAAAGTAATAAGCATCACAGAACAATACAGATAATCTGGGATCCCCGGGTTTCACAGAGCCGCTACTGAAACCCGACGTTCCCCTGGTCGCGTGGATAGCCTGTGCAATGAAACCTAGACTCCTACGGGTGCGGCAAGTTACCCGCCAAAACCTGAAGCGAGGTAGTCCCCACAACATAGTGAATGGAACACCCGGCATTTCACGGAATCCGGTAAATTGAGCACCCCTCCTTGGATCAACCTGTACCCCCTACGAGTGCAGCGAATAGTCTGCCAATTCTAGAGTGAGGTCCCTTTGCCTCTCAAAGCCATGAGATACGGACCCGTTGCCCTCCAGAACCCGGCTATCCGTGCACTCCTTCGCGGGATAAACCTAGTACAGAAATAAAAATATGTACAACGGGTACATCGACCTCAACCCGGTCGTGCCCCAAAAGAATATTATACAACAGGCAGTGACGGCAGTCCACAAGTCGGATGCTCGCCCCGCAATATCAAATGTACAAATAAATCCAAACTGCACTATCATTGCACCCTGCTATCCAACACGACAAATCCGCAACATCACAGCACAATACAGAACATCAACGCGAATGTCACGTTCGCAAACCCGTCTAAAAGAACTATAGCAATCAGACGCGGTTTACCGATCAAATGACATTCCCGGTCGGAGATATAAAGTAAGTACTGTAAACTAACACGATTAAATTTCGATCTACAAAATTTCCCGAAGTGGGCCCCACAAACAACTGTTGTACAGTAACAAAATTTAGGCCCAAAAGACATATACCAAAAACAACCATTTCCCATGCAAAACTCACTGGAAAAATTTGGCGCATTGTTCCCACAAAAGCGCGGCGGATCAGCGGCCAAACCCTGGTTTGGGCCGCGAAACCGCGGCCGTTTTGTGGGATCACGTGACCAAATTTCACCAGTTTGCATAGAATTGCCTGCATAGTTTTCTGTGATATGTAAAATAATTTTTAGACCAGATTAAAAATCGACAGAAACTTTGAACAGAAAATTGTAGTTTTGCAAAAATCCGTTCGATCAATGTTTTAAACGCGTTAGCACAAGTTAGTATAGCTTAATGGTGAGGCTCTGATACCACTGAAAGTATGCGGCAGCGCCCCGGCCGTCTAACAGATGCCAATATGCGGAACAAAACTTTTACGACTGGCGTTACCGCGTACTTTAACCCGGATCTGCCATTAAAGCTAAACTAACAAATTGTAAAGAGGGTAGAATTGTTATACCGAACGATCCGAGTCCTTCGGTCTTTAACCATCATCCCACGCTTTGTTGCGGCGGCTTCGATCTTCTGAAACTCCAGTCTCGTCGTCCAGGTGGCACCACGTCGACGGATCTTTAAACGGGCTCCCGCCTCTGAACCGAGGCAACTCGATCGTCAAGTTTGCCAAAAAAGACGACCAAGATGAGGTAGAGAATGAGTAGAAAACTTTGTCTCGTTACGTCCATGGCTATGGACGAACAGTTAATGAAGTTGCCATTTGGAATCGGGTGGAAATGTGAAATGAGTATCTGTCAAATTTCCATACACTAAAACTTTCATCTTTTTCTCTCAAGCAAAACCTCTATCTCCACCAAGGGGTGGCCGGCCATATAAGTAGAGGGGGGAGGTGAGTGTAGGAGAGGGGAGGGTCACCATAACCATAATGAAGAGGATGAGTCATGTAACACCTAGTATGAACACATATAATGCAAAGGATGAATCATTAAGCAAGTGATCATAACATTAAATGAACACTTAATGCATCAATGACTCACTAGCTTAGTCATCATCCTAGTCATCATCTAGAAGTTTCTAGAACCTTCCACACTCATCAAGAAAAGATAAATCCGTCTTTAACCGAATGTTAAAGATGGGTGATAGAAACAGGAAACTGGCAACTTCCAAAAGTGATCCTGAAATGAATTTCAGGATAACCCCGTAACAGTATAAACATACCTGCATTTGTATTACGACCGAATACAAATGCAACTGAGACAAAGATATTATATCTACACAGTACAATACTGGGATCCGGCTTAAACCAAAGCCTACCAGTATTATCTGCCCGAAAAATGACACGTGCGTAAACGCACATGCTTTTTCCGAACCCTGCCATAATACCATACGGCATCTGCAACGTTTCGCCCGAACTTGGGAAAGTGTCTGTAGGGGACTCTTATGACTCATCAATACACTGGCACTGGGTATAACCACTAGCACGTCAGAGGTACTAGTTGTACGTAACGGTTTGCCTATGTATTGATTGGAAGGGAAGATGACGAGCGAACTCATCTATAAACCCTACTGAGCCTGACAGTGACAATATTCGTACAGTCTGGTCCATTCGTCTATGAGTATCGCATATTAGGCCTAGGGGGTCGGTAAACGTCAGACCCCCTATAGCTGCATAAGTCGTGTCAGAGAGCAACCCTTAATACCCTGAGATACTACTGGAATACCTTCCAGTAAATCTCGATTACCCTGGTCAGGGATTTCGTGTAATGGCTCTCCTAAACACAGCGCGATCTCATCCCCAATACCGGGAGAGACGAATCCCCGAAGATCTGCTCACTGCCTCCACGTGGCTCGGGACTGTACCCAAAATATACCTGTTTGCACGACTCCTTTGACCCGTGGTAGGGTATAAATCAAAGCACATTAGGAACTCACACGAGACAAATGACGACCTCAGGTCGATGAACTAACCTGTACACATGTCACCAGGAAACTGCTATCTGACGATATGTATAATACCAACTAGCATGTTCCCGGCGAGTCATGTCCCGTGTACTCATAACCCAATGAGCATCTGTATACATCTTAGGTGAACCAACTAATACCAATGGCTTATGAGACCGGCCACTGCCCCTCGTCGGGGTCTCAAAACGTATACACTAGTCTACTCCGGAATATCGATGCCCAGTCACGATACTCCCACGACTAGGGACATTTAAGGATGTGCTTATAAACCACCCAACTCTCACATATATGATCGCCATCATAATGCTAGTAGTCAAGCAAGAATCCTACGGGCTTCATCATTATGTATTAGCGACACGTAATAACAAGTAAAATCTGTACACATCAATGATAAAGACAAACCAGATAGCATACTATCATTTCGTGTAAGTTGTTCTACTTGTATATGTCCTCCCTCAATTATCATAATCGTGTTTCTGCAATTACAATAATTGTCTTGAGGGCACTTGTTCACCGCCGAAAGTCGCACCGGGACGTTGGGACGTCTGGCCTAAATTTTGGAGGGCAGATACTATTTGGATTTATCCGTCCACCTCTCCGAAAATACCAAGTTAATTTATGGCACCGTATATCGAAGGTTTGGATGGATGAGACCGTTGTAGCAGACTTTATCAGATTCCACCTCATTTTATGAGGTTTTTATTTATTGTGGAGACGCTCTTCCCTGCAGGCACAAGCCCCTGCAGTTAATTACGTTACCAGCATTGCGATAACCACTTTCTCCTATTCCGTAGGTTCACTTCGTGTCGTGTGTTTTTTTGTTTAGGTTGCCCATGGATTGTACACAGAGACTATTTTTATGTCGTCGTCCGTAGGGCGTGGATCAGTCCAAATCCGTATATTTTAGATTTGGGTTTGTTTTATTTAAGGACCGTTAATCTAGTTTGAGATTAAGATCAACTTAAATATATGAGCATTTGGACTCAATTTTTTTTAACTAAGTATACGTTAGTCTAATTTGAGACTTAGATCAACTTAGCAAAATTTCAAGGATCATTTTTATTTAGTACCCAGCAAAAGAGCATTTGGGCTCAGCTGTAAGAAAATTTCAAAGACTTAGCCAATTTGGGCTTAGTCTGTTTAGTCTTTTCTTTTTTGTTCATTCAAAAGTGCTAAGCACTTATTTGGGCTCTGTTAGTTCAGCACTTTTCTTTTCATGTAAAAGTGCTAAGCACTTATTTGAGCTCTGACGTTCACATGTATATCATGTGAAGTATTCAGTCATGGGCACTGCCCAATGAGTGTTGAACACTTTTAGTCGTTTGACTAAATGTGAAGTGCTAAGCACTTTTTATGACGCCCACGTGACGTACACCTGCGGCGCTGGGCGCTGCCCAATCAGTGCTAAGCATTCATCCGTTTTGGCTCTATATGAAGTGCTCAGCACTTTTTGTACGGCGCCCACGTGTGGAGCACGTGCGGCGATGGGCGCTGCCCAATCAGTGCTAAGCGCTTAGCTGTCTTCGGCTGCATAGGGAGTCTGAGCACTTTTATTCAGCACCCATATGTATTTCACGTGAGGCGCTGGCCTTCTGTTTTGAGCGCCCGCGTGTTTTCACGTGAGGCGCTAGGCGCTGTTAAAAGGGGGCGCCCACATGAGGAGCACGTGAGGTACTAGTCTTTTTTCCTTTTTTAGAGATTAAATCTCTGTTAATGGCATTTTGACCATTAATGATCACCAAGATCTTCGTTTTTTGAAGATCTGGGATCAGGTTTATTCTTTAAGAACTAAGTTCTTTTAAAGGCTATTTTTCCTTTTGTTTTTCCTTTTGGACCTAATTCTTTTCTGAATCTTTGATTCTCGATGAGAATTAAATTCTCAACTTGTAGGAGACTTGTCTTGTGGATCTCTGATCCAAAGAAAGAACTAAGTTCTTTTAGAAGAGTTAAACCCTTAAAATAGATAGAAAGAGATATTTTGATCTTTGAATTTCTTTTACCTGGGTTTCTTTTGAAAAGGAAGTCTTCCTCTCTGAGGGCTGAATTCACTATTGTTTTTGGAAGCTTTCTGTATTTTTCAGAAACTTATGGGTTTTTTTTCCTTTATATGAGACTTGAAGTTTCGGGTCCTTTATATAGTAGAGGCAGATTGTTAATTGATTTTGAGAAAATCTCTCATTGAGAGATTCTAATTGATTTAAAAATTGATTTGGGGAATTTTACCCACCGTTGGATCTTTGATCTAAGGACTTCTGTTTTACAGAATATGTTGTTCTTATTTTTGACAAGATTGGGGAAATATTCTCCCATATACAGAATTCATTATGTCAAGTGGTGATTTTTAATCACCATTAGATTTTTAATCCAAGGGTTCTCTGTTTTACAGGGAACATTTTTTTTGTTTGAAAAGATTGAGGGAATATATTCCCAAAATAGAATTTTATTCTATTATTGGATCATTGATCCAACCGAGAGTATCTTTATTATTTAGAAAGATATGGGAGATATTTTCTCCTAATAGAATTCGATTCTATATTTTGATGATTTATCATCTCCGTTGGATTTTTAATCCAACAGCTCTGTTTAACAGAGAATATCCCAACTTTTATTAGGGAAATGTAGAATTTAATTCCACTTGGGTGTCGGCGCTTACGTGTTGCGTACGTGGGAGCCACGTAAGAATTTAATTCTTATGATAGATACTTATGTGCTTTTCACATTGGCGCATGCGTGTTTTTCACGTGAGGTGCTAAGCGCTGTTAAAAGGGGGCGTCCACATGAAGAGCACGTGCGGCGCCATCTAAGAGTTTAACTCTTATGTAATAAACTCTTCAGTTCTTTGCACATTGGCGCTCGCATGAGGAGCACATGCAACGCCATCCAAGAGTTTAACTCTTATGTAATGAACTCTTTTGGGCTTTGCACATTGGCGTCCGCGTGAGGAGCACGTGAGGCGCCACCATAGGATTTAATCCTATAAGATTGGCCCTGGCGCTGGCGCCCTCGTGGAGAGCACGTGAGGCGCTTCCTCATTAAATTCAACAAAGCTTTGCTCTTTTATTAGGCTAAATATATTGGGGAAACAAATGCCCCCCACCATTGCTCTCACGTGGCTTACAAGTGGGTTCAACGGTGTCTCCTTTTCCATCGTTCGATCTTCTAAGGAGTTGAACCGTCCCTTCATGTCTTATAAATAGGTCCTTTTGCCCTTGAGATGACTGATGTTTTGTCATCCTTTTTCTTCTTCCTTGAGAATTTAATTCTCTTCTCAGAACTTAGATCTCTGCCCCAAAGAAACTCTTAGGGTTGAACCTTGTCAAAAAAACTTGGTAAGAATCATGACCAAATTTCAACCCATAAATAAAAACTTCCTTTTTGTTTTGGATTTTTACCTATTAACAGAGTTTTGCTCTCTTCTTGGAATGATCTCTTAGAGATCTTTTTTTTAAAAACAACTTTATTTGGGGAGACCGTAGGTCTTAGAGATCTTGGGGTTTTACCCTATTACTCTGATTTTTAAGGGTTCTCTGGAATTTAATTCGACTATATTTCCCATGGGGATTTTTGGAATTAATCCATTATCAGGGGATTTTTCGATTTGTTTTTAAGCTCGATTCAAGTCGTTTGTTTTGGTTAGATTCAGCTCTGTGAAATTCTTGGATTTATTCCTTGTCTAGTTTCTTTAGGGTTCTTCTGCAAATTTGAATCTGTTGTAGAACACGTTCTTCGAGGCCATTGGAGTCTTGAACTCCACTGTTCATAAAAATTTTCGTTAAATGAGAATCCTTTTGGATTCTTACAATGAGTGTCTGCCTCATCATTGATGGGGTATTACCTTGATTTGGTAGGGGGCTATTGTCCTTTTCTTCTAGATTGTAATGATTTTGGTATTTTGATTGCTAACCCTTTACTGGTTTTTCTTTTCAGGTACTATGGCTTCTCATCTGTTTGATCTTGAAGAGATTATCTCTTATGAGGAGATTCGCATCCAAGGCCGCTGTCAGGGTTAAGAGTTTACTAACGCCCAGTGCGCTGAGGTGATGCGTCTCTTCGACGATTACAACGGTCGATTGTTCCCCCGCCGTTCTGCTCTTTTGAAGATTGTCGTTGGGTCGATTTAGGAAGCACTTCATGATCTTGATGAGGCTATGCAGCTCGAGGCACTTGATGATGCTGAAGACAAGGTGCATTCAGTATACTGATGGGCCTGATCTCAAAGAAGCGGAGAGATGATCTTGTCGCTGTTTTGCATCGCGTCTTCCAACAGAAGGTGATAATATCCGCGTACCAGAGGATGGAAGACATCAGCGGGGATCCCAACGCTTGCATTCGTAAGAAAATGTATAAGAAGATGGCCAACGAAGCTAAAAGCACTTTACTCAAACTTACCTTTAAGTTCATGAATCCGTGTCCGGAATTTAGCGTCTTGCCATTGTAGACCCTTTTTTTGTCGTTCTCATCATCATTGTGTAATCTCATCATCATTGTGTAATTTTTTCTGAAGTATGAATGGCAAGCCTTTTTCCTTTTTCAGAATTGTACTTTCTTGTAGTTTATTCACTCGTTTCGGAGTTTGTAGTTTATTCACTCGTTTCGGAGTCTCTAGTTTATGTACTCATTTCGGAGTTTGTAGTTTATTCACTCGTTTTGGAGTCTCTAGTTTATATACTCATTTCGGAGTTTGTAGTTTATTCATTCGTTTCGGAGTTTCTAGTTTATGTACTCATTTCAGAGTTTGTAGTTTACCTCCCTTGGGTTTACAGGAAAACTTGTCCTAACGTTATATGCAGATAACCCCTATTCCTTGCGACAGAGGTCCGTTAGGTTTGTGGTACTAGGGTTTTAGTTCATGGTACCGTCGCGTTAGCTGATATATTCCTCGATATGCAGTCTTTAAGCCGTTGTTCGAGTAGCCCGGCGACTGTCGGGTCTCTGATCCCTTCCGGGGCTGGACAAGACGTCTTCAAGTAATCTCCTTAGGTCATATTACCGTCGGAAGAGCAAGCGTTAGGAATTTGCCATGATGCTTTTTACTTGAGGTTGGGCTCAATTTGGAGCCGCGATGAGTCATAACCACTCCTCTCTGGTGTAAGATGATCTCCGATAGTCTTTTAGGATTTATATGAGTTGCCGTTGAGACCCGAAGCTGGGAATATACTGTCACTTTATTTTTGTTTTGACGATGCCGTGCCGTTTCATTGCTAAAGTAGGGTAGACATCAGTAGGACCTCCAGACTGTATGTATCGCAGTTGAAGTCTGGAACTAGGAATATGTCATTGCTCCATTTTTGTTTTGACCCTTAGGTCTTTTGTTGACGTTGCGTCTACATCCTGCTGGACTGAGAAGGAACGCCGGGATATGTAGGGTTTCTCTAGCACCAGGCCTACGGTTTGGCTTGCATCAAATATGCTATAACAAAAATTTAGGGGTGCTAAACAAAACCAACCATGAATCGAACTAGAAAATTAGGGTAACAAGAACTAGTATCATATACTATCAAGTGTCTAACACTAAGAGGTGAGTAATACAACCTTTGTAAACCTCCTCTTGTGACTCCTTGGATCAACTTGGTATTTGGACCGGTCCGCTTGATTTCTTCGAAGTCCACGACAATCCACCACGGAGTCCTTTTGCATAAGCTCGTAGCTTCACTTGAACCAAATCACATAAAAATCTTTTCTTTTTATGTTCTTCACTCACTTGAAAAAGCTAGAGAGCTTGAATGAGGAAGAAAAAGGAGAATGGCTTAGCTTAACTCATGTAAGAATAATCAACATAATCAAGAGAGAGAGGGGGGGTTATCTCATCCCAAACCATGGTTACAAAATAAGTAGATATTTTGATACTTGAGTTTAAGCAAAACAATGGGCAACTAAAACCATGAGAAATGAAACCATGGTTTTGACTTTAGTCAACACAAAAAAAGAGTGTAGAAAGTCAACCATGATTTTATTCCCATTTTTTTCTCAATAATCAAAATATATAAATATGTTACCATGTGAGTCTTGCATTTCCATCACCAATGTATCATCAACCATGACATATGTATGCATGCATGTGTGCATCCATATCAATATATACATACACTCATGCATGCATCATAAAGAAATAGGTTTTAATAAATGAGCTAATGGACTTAATATTAAATCAACACTTGATTTAATAACCCGGTCATATCACATACGACCCGTCCAATAGTAAACGCCCGATTAAAATACAGTATCAAATACACGCATTTAATCGAGCTCCCGCGCATATCCCATATGCACCCCAAATCTTTTCGCCTGAGCTAGGAAACCACTTTATGGGACTCTAAGACTCGTCAATACGCTAGCAGAAGACAGTGATCATATCACATACCCACAAACCGTCAGCGGCACAAGCTGTACGTAACGGCTCCTAGGTATTGAGCGATCAGAAGAAACACAAGCGAACCTGTCAAAATTCCCGTCGAGCCAACTGGAAACACTTACCGTACAGTCCGGTCTCTTCATCAGATATGCTGCATATCGAGTCTAGGGATGGTATCGTCGACCCCAATAACTCAATAAGTCATGCCGGTATATGGCCTATAACAGATTGAGAAACTACTGATAACACTTATCAGTAAATCTCATCAGCCCTGGCCAGGGACTTCCTGTCATAGCCAATCGAGCATAGCGCAACATCAACCCCCAATACCGGGAGAGACGAAACCCCTCCTATCGGTCATTGCCTCCATGTGCCTCGAGACTGTACCCAAAATCCACCTGTTTGCACGACTCAGTAGAGCCGTTGTAGGGTGGAGATCAAAGTACAGTGGGAGGACACACAAGACTCTATGACGATCTCGGGTCTATAGACTAACATGTACCAGTGTCATCTGAGAACTGCTATCCGACGATAGATATAATACCACATTGGAGTTTTCGGCGAGTCCGTTAAGTGTACCCAGTCTCCACTGAGCACCCGTATACAGTCTTTGGTGTCACCACACCAATGGATATGGGATCATCCATCGCCCATCATATGGGTCAAGTAACGTATACGCTGGTCTACTCTGGAATATCGATGCCCCATCTCGATACACCCACGACTAGGAACAATTCAAGGATATGCTTATAAACTACACATGTCCCACTAGTATGATCTGCATCATAATTCCAGTAGTCAAGCAAATATCCTAATTGATTTATCAACATGTACCAAATGAGTAAGAAGCATGATCAAGTGAACATGTCAAGATAAAGAACAACCAGATAGCATACTATCATGTTGAGCAAGAATGTCCTCTGAATATATATATATATATATACACATACCGATACATCCACTATCATATAATGGCCTCTAGGGCATATATATATCCAACAATCTCACACTTACACTAAGGCCAATTATTTGCGTATCTCATACCCAACATTTCAAAAAGTCGCTCATGTTGCGGTAGAGGGACGGCCTTAGTGAGTGGATCCGCGGTGTTATTCTTTGTATCTACTCTCCGAATTTCGATCTCGCGGCGATCAACTATCTCCCGGATCAGATGATATCGCCTCAGGATGTGTTTGGATCGCTGATGGGACCTGGACTCTTTGGCCAACGTCATAGCCCTATTATTATCACAATACAATGGTATTGGATCAATAATGGTTGGAACTACTCCTAGCTCTGAGATTAACTTCCTCATCCTAACGGCTTCAGCATCATTTGCAGCAATATACCCAGCTTCCATCGTGGAGTCTGCAACGGTATCCTGTTTGGAACTCTTCCAACATACCGCCCCTCCATTGAGGGTAAATACAAACCCTGAGATAGATTTGCTGTCATCCTTATCACTCTAGAAGCTCGAATTGGTAAAGGCCTCCATTTGGAGATCCCAGTTACCATACACTAAGAACATTTCTTTAGTCCTTCGCAAGGACTTAAGAATGTTCTTCACAGCGGTCCAGTGATTCTCCCCTGGGTTGGATTGATACCTGCTTACTACGCCCAGTGCATAAGCTACATCAAAACGTGTACATAACATCGCATACATTATAGATCCTACGGCTGAAGTGTAGGGTATAATGCTCATGAAAGCTCTCTCTTCATCAGTCTTTGGGGAAAATTCATTGGAGAGAGTGACTTCATGACAAGCGGGTAAGGCACCCCGCTTGGAGTCTTCCATATTAAACCTATTTAGGATGGTGTTAATGTACCTGGTTTGGGACAATCCCAACAACTTTTTAGATCTATCCCTATAGATCTTCATGCCTAATATGTACGATGCATCACCCAAGTCCTTCATGGAGAACCTTTGTGATAAGAACAGTTTGACCGATTGTAGCATAGGAACATCGTTTCCTATCAGAAAAATGTCATCCACGTACAATACGAGGAATGTGACAGTACTCCCTACAATCTTTTTATAAACACAAGGTTCATCTGGATTTTTGATGAAATCAAACTCTTTGATGACATCATCAAAACAGATGTTCCAACTCCGTGATGCCTGCTTCAATCCATAAATGGATTTAAGCAACTTACATGCTTTCCTGCTGCTCCCACTATCAATGATGCCGTCTGGCTGATCCATATAAACGCATACTTCTAAATCACCATTTAGAAAAGCAGTTTTAATGTCCATCTGCCAGATTTCATAGTCGTAGTGAGCAGCAACAGCAAGCAGGATCCGAATGGATTTAAGCATGGCTATAGGAGAGAAGGTTTCGTCATAGTCCAGTCATGGTCTATGAAGAAATCCTTTCATCACAAGCCTTGCCTAATAGGTCTCCACCTGCCCATCTACACCGATCATTCTCTTAAAGATCCTTTTGCACCCTACGGGTTTTACCCTAGAGGATACAACTTCCAAAGTCCATACGTTGTTGGTGTACATAGACTCAATTTCGGATCTCATGGCATCCAGCCACTTCACAGAGTCACCACTCGTGATGGCTTGCTGAAAACTGGTAGGGTCTGTTTCCCCAGTCAGAGCAAAGCTCTGTTCAAATTTCAAGATTTGAAATGAAGCGACGCTTCCGATTCCCCCAATCAGAGCAAAGCTCTGTTTCAAAATTCAAAATTTAAAATTGAAGCAACGCTTCAGATCCCGTGTGCTGCGCGCTGCGCGCCACGTGTCAAAAGAAGACACGCCAGCGCCAGGAGCACTGCGCCCTAGGCAGCGCACCCCCAATCAGAGCAAAGCTCTGTTTCAAAATTCAAAATTTAAAAGTTGAAGCAACGCTTCAGATCCAGCGCTCTGCGTTGCGCGCCACGTGTCAAACACAGGTGCACATGTCAAACACGGGCACGCTAGCGCAGTTGCGCTGCGCTCTGCGTTGCGCGCCACGTGTCAAACGTAGGTGCGCTAGCAACAAGTGCGCCAGCGCTGGAATTAAAAGAATTCCTCACCGTTAGATCAAAAGATCTAATAATAATAAATTATTAATCAGAATTAAAATTCTGTTATGGAAAGATTTTTCAATCTTATTAAAACAAGAAAATTATCTTCTGTAAAACAGAAGCCTTAGGATCAAAGATCCAACGGTGGGAAATATTCCCAAATCAATCAGAGAAAGATCTCTTAAACTGATTTAACAAATCAATTGGCCCTATATAAAGGCCCCAAGACTTCAAGTCTCATATAGAGAAAACTCTCTGCAAACTTTAAGAAAAACTCAAAGAGAAAGAAAGGCAACCCTTTAGAAGAAAGAAGATCATTTTTTCATCTTTAAAGGTAAAAAATTAATTCTTGAACAACAGAGATGAAATCATCTCGTAAAAAGAAAAAAACATCTTCTAAAAAGATCTTAGATCTATATAAAAAACCAAGGTCTTTGATTAAAAAGAAAAGATCAAAAGATCTAATCATAAAAATATAAAAAGAAGTATTTTACTTCATTCACAGATCTTTTGATCTATAAAGGCAGAGCCTTTTATAAAAACAAGAAATTTTGTTCTTGGATCTTGAGGCAAGGCCACCTTTGAAGAACATAAATTTGTTCTTTGATCTTAAAATTGATCAAAATGCGCTTTGCGCTATTAGACAGTGCTTTGCACTCATGAACTGTGCCTTTGCGCTCCTTGGATCGGCGCTCAGCGCCAAAACATGCCACGTGTCAACCATAAATACGATCCGCGCTTTGCGCTCCTGAAAACAGCGCACTGCGCTCTTGGGTTGTCGCTCAGCGCCAGGCGCGCCACGTGTCACTCACCGGCGCACCCATAAACTGGTGCAGCACGCTCATAAATTAAAAGCGCAGTGCGCTAACAAACTAGCGCAGTGCGCTAAGCGCGACACGTGTCCTCCTCGTGTGCGCTAACCGGCAGAAGCGTGATGCGCTCTTTGACTGGCGCAAAGCGCCTAGTGCTGGCGCGCTGTCAGAACACACTTTGTTCTGATAAACGCTATGCATTCAATATAAGACAAAAAAATGTCAGAGCCCAATGCTTGGCATTATTAAAATGGCAGAGCCCAAACAAAAGCCAAATAGGCAGAACAAAAAAATAAAATGTTAAACATTTTTTACTGGACTTAGCCCAATTCTGACCATAAGTCCTCAATTTAAATTGAACTGAGCTCATCTGCTCTTCCAACCAATTTACACCCGGTTCGAGGGTACATCTCTCCACTCCTCTGATATCTGTCGTTGTAATCCCTCAACGTCGTCAGAGAGGTGGCGGGTCCCGACAACCACACATTTCTATGGACTGTGGGGTCCTTCAAATCATGGACTATGATGTCCTTAAGCTCGACCGTGATGTCTTTAAACTAACATCGGACTGTGAGGTCCTTAAACTCACGGACTATGATGTCCTTAACCTCGACCGTGATGTCTTAAAACTAACATCCGACTGTGGGGTCCTTAAACTCATGGACTATGATGTCCTTAACCTCGACCGTAATGTCTTAAAACTAACATCGGATTGTGGGGTCCTTAAATCCATGGACTATGATGTCCTTAACCTTGACCGCGATGTCTTTAAACTAACATTGGACCGCAATGTCCTTAAACTAATTATCGACCGCAATGTCACTAAACTAAACAATAGAGCCTAATTGCTCTCTTGTCGGATCTAAACGATCCCGTTAAGTTGATCTTAGTCTAAAATTAGACTAACGTATCATTAACAAACGTTTAAGTTGATCTTAGTCTCAAATGAGACTAACGTATCCTTAAACCCAACCCCCAAACCCAAATCTAAGAAAGATACGGATTTGGACTAGTCCACGCCCTAGGGCGACAACATAAATTAGTCTCCGTATACAATCCATGGGCAACCAAACACAAAACAAACACCCACGACACGAAGTGACCATCTGGAGAAAGAGAAAGTTGTTACCGCGACGCGGTAGCGTAATTAACTACTGGGGCTTGCGCCTGCAGGGAAGAGTGTCCTCACGATCAAAAAAAACCCTCGGACGAGGGGAATCCAACGAAGTCTGCTACATCGGCCGCATCCGTTTAAACATTCAATACATGGTGCCATAAATCAACTTGGCATCTTCGGAGAGGTGGACGGATAGCACCAATTAGCATCTGCCTCGAATTTCAGGCAAGACGAACCTACGCGGTCGCGTCTCCGTGATTCGGAGGGGAACAGATTCTGGCACGCCCGGTGGGACCTTTTCCTCTTTCCACTCTACACTTCGTGCTTCGTGTCCGCGAACCAATCGTGGTTTGCTAATGGTTGCCCTTGGGTTTCGAGGTACTAAGATTTAGCATTTTGCTTGGTGCAGAAAGAAAAGGATCAATGGCGTTCACCTGCTCAAAGTGTTCCACATGCAACTGCAACCCACGTCCTGCATCAACTGGGAGCATAGCCTACGGGCCCCAAGCTGCTTCCCTGTTCACGATGCCCGTGGAACAGGTCACTCAAGCCACCACGGGATTGTTTTTCGGAACCATGCTTCCGCCGACGAGCTTCAGCACCCTCATGCCCGTACCAGAAGCTCCCAAGAAGTCGGTCTTTGATCAGCTTACAGCTACTGTGGCCCCTCTCAACGGGTCGTCCAGCACCGGCGCCTCGGTCTTCTCCAGATTGGGCCAAAATTCCTGTGGGCCCACAATGAAGCATGCAATCCCAGAGAAGGTTATTCCGAAGAGAGTAACCAACCCTGCTCCTGAAATCGTCAAGGCGGCTTTTCCTGCCAAGGGGTCGGTCTTTACAAGACTGACTGTCCCAACTCCCAGTCCTGCTCCTGCTACTCAAAGGACATCAGCCTTCAACAGGCTGACACCAGCAACAGCCCCTCACTTGAACAGGGGGCAAGACAAAGCCATCCCCATCGCCGGACCAACCCCAACAGCTCGACATGCTCGCCATCGTTACTGGCGCCGAGTAAGGAAGGCTGGGGGCAACTCCCCCTCTGGGCTAACTCCACCGGCTCCAACGGTGGAAATTAATTCTGCTGTTCCAACCGGGAACAGCTTCGAGCTACTGAACAAGGTGCGCAGGAATTCGCCTACCGCCGTACTAAAAAGATCTCCGCCGCCGGTGGAGACTGTCACAGAAGCAAAACCGGAACAGCCCCCTCAGCGGCTGTCCTCCAAAGTTTACAAGATCTGGCGACAAGTCCGAGAGTCGATGGTTGATCAAGACTATCCCCGCCGGCAGAAGAAATTGAAGGTCTGACAGGAAGAAAACCGTCATGTTAAGCCACAAAAGACGACGGCTACTTGGGTGCCCTCTGCAACGGCCCCCTCAACTTCGACCGCTCATAAGAGGAGAAGGCCGGAGAAAATCCCCATGCCTGCGACAAATGTCAAAGGCACTGAGCCCAAACGCCCTAAGTCTGGGGGCATGGTGGTGCATACCGTTTACATGGCATCCGGGAAAGAGGGTAGCCGCGCTTCTACGGGCCACCGACCACTCACCCGATCCATCACGAAAGCTCAGGAACAGCAGCAGCAGAAACTTCAAGAGATGCTGACTGCAATGGCCGCACTTACCGGGCCAAAAGAGAGCCCAGAGGCATCCTCGGAGCAACGCCATGAGTAGGAAACTGATGCCGAATTCCTTCGGAGAATGCTCGAAAAGAAGGACAAGGAGGCTGCGGAACAAGCGGCCAATATAAACAAATGACCCTTCTGTTCCAAGATATGGTGGGCATGATGATCCAGCCGGATCCCCTAGCCGAAGATCCTCCAGTAATAATTGAAGATGATAGAGGAGAAGCGTCAAATCTACCTCCGGCTCTTTCAGCAGCTAAGGAGGAAACTGTTTCCAAGTCCGCCCTGGATGATCATATCGCTTAGCAAATAAGAGTTCACCAGGCAAATGAAGCAGCCGACCAAGTTGTCAAAACTGGACGACTGTATCCAGGCTGGTATGATTAGATAAAGTACCCGCCGGGCTACACGATCCCCAAATTCCACGTATACAAGGAGACAGGCAATCCCCATCAGCACGTCGCCCAGTTCAGAGCTTTGTGCGGCAACACCGGGGGCGATGATAAGTTTTTGCTCCGCCAATTCGTCGGCAGCTTGTCGGAAACGGCGTTTGAGTGGTACTCTGAACTTCCAAACGACTCCGTCAAGACTTTTGTGGAAATGGAGCTGTTATTCACCCAGTGATTCGCAAGTGCTAGTGAACGCACCCCGATAACGGCATTGATCAATGCCAGGGTAAAGCCAGGCGAGACATAGGTCCAATGCGCCATACGATGGCGGAATCTGTGGTCGAAGTGCGAACAGCGCATCGAAGAAGCACTGGCGTGGGTATGTTCGTGGGCACTCTGGACCCTTATGCGACTATCTCCCACTTCATGATGTTCTTTAAGTCGACCACTTTCCAGGCCCTGATCGACAAGCTGGCCCAAATGGACCAGATGGGTCATAGACCGTCTCCTCCAAAGCCAGACTTTCGAAATGAGAAGGGCAAAGGGAAAGCGACCTTCATCGCCAACGCTTAACAACAACCGAGTGGCCCGATAGCGGTTGTTCGCTAAAGCAACAAGCGGCAATCCCTCGATGAGAAGTTTAGACGTCCTTACTCGTTTCCCCAAAATAAAACAAGGAGACTGTTTGAACTGGCAGTGCGCAATGGGCTCATCACTCTACCGGAGTCGAGACACCCACCGCAACCGAATGATATCAACGATCCCAATTACTGCCCTTACCATCGAGTATTGGGCCATCCACTCGAAGATTGCTACGTCTTCAAAAATTGGGTTGAAGACCAATACCAGCAAGGCAAATTCGTGTTGTCTAAAAATTGGAAGGTGAACCCGCCACAACCACATACTCCGAAAAAGATGGACATGCCGGGGGCATCGTGCTCATTCATAGAGGAAGCTCCATGGGAAGTTGTTCTTTCAAAAAAAAAAACTAAAAAAAATGCTGAAAGATCTTCAAACATGTCCGGCGATCAGGTGGAAAGGCCCGCAAGAGCCGGAGATCATCGACGGGATGCTGAAACCACGCCCAACATCGAGAATTAATAGCAATGGGCAAAGCACCCAGGAACAGCCGTCACAGTCTTCGAAGAAAAAGAAGAAGACCAAAAAGCCCGCGCTATCAAACGACAAGCGCACGGATCTGCAAAAGCATATTGATGCGCTGAAAGAATACAACCAGAGGGCGCAAACCCCAGTCACGCTTCAAGAGTTCCTCAGTCACATCCTTGAGAATGAAGATAACGACAATGATGAGGGAGACGACTTATCAGAAGAATCCGAAGATTATGTGGCAAGTTGCCACATGATCGCTCATTTGTCGTTAAGTAACAAAGCAGCTCAATCGGCGTTAGAAGATAACGTAGGGGGGCTGGGGGCAGGTGCAGTGTCAAAACCCTTGGATTATGTGACAAGGTCTATCAAGGAGAAACCTACTTGTTCATAAAGCATCCGGCGAAAACTTCGCCTCAAAGCTACAACGGACCGAAACGTCCATAAACTAACGATGGACCACTATGTCCTAAAACTGGCCGAGGACAGAAATGTCCCTAAACTAACAATGGACCGCAATGTCCTAAAACTTGCAACTGACCGAGACGTCTATAAACTATTATGGACCGCGGCACCCCCAGGCTGACGTGGTGTTAAAAAAAGGGGGGTATGTCCACAAGCAAGATGGGCACGGATGAAAACCCGAAAAGGCTCCGGGAGTAAAAACAGCTGGGCTACCGGCGAATTTTGTGAAAACCCGAAAGGGCGCAACCTCGTTAAAAAAAAAGAAAGAACATAAAAAAAAGAAAAAAGAAAACGGAATGTCCACAAGCAAAAAGGGCACAGATGAAAACCCGAAAGGGCTCCGTGAGTAAAAACAGCAGGGCTACTGGCGAGTTTTGTGAAAACCCGAAAGGGCGCAATCTCGTTAAAAGACACTTTCAAAGTCCTCTCGACTTTGTAAGGAGAAACCACCTGCGTGAGTTCCTTACGACTCACAAGGGAGAAACACACTTAGGGATCCCCACGATTCCTAAGGAGAAATTACACTTACGAGATCCTCACGACTCGTAAGGCGAATCCTCTTATGGGACCCTCACGGCTCATAAGATTCAAAAGTCTTAAGCTACAGGGATCTAAACCTGTTCTTAAGCAGCCCCCACAACCTCCACTAATGCCCTACAAGCGGCTCAGTGCTGACCCTTGTATACAATCCACGGGCACGAATAAACGTTTCCCTAACACAGTCCCTTCCGTGACTAGGGATATGTTCGCACAATGAGCAACCTTTGTGAGTCCTCTCGACTTATAAAGAGAAAACACTCTTGTAAGATCCTTACGACTTATAAGGGAACATGCGCTTAGGAATCCTCACGATTCCTAAAGAGAAAATACACCTATGAGATCCTCACGACTCATAGGGAGAAATACCTTCATGAGACCCTTACGGCTCATGAAGTCAAAAGCCTTAGTCGACAGGATCATAACCCTGTTTACTAAGCCACCTTTGTTCGACATCGACAGAGGCAAATGATGATTCGCTCCTGGCAATATCCCAGTTGTAGCGGTGTTGATGCCGAAATCGGTGTCTAATACCAAGCTTGCGGCCAAAAAAAAAAAGCGAGCAAGCCACACATGCATACGAAATAGCCGAAATGATGGGGCAACTTGCAACAAAATCAGCAAGTAAAAATGTATGCATGCAAAATAGTCGAAATGATTGGGAAACTCGCAATAAAAGGCAGCGAGTAAAAATAAAACAAATAGCCGAAATGATTGGGCACCGCGAAGAATAGTCGAAATGATGGGGCAATCGCGACCTTCGCGATATAAAAGCTAAAATGATAGAGCATCGCGGAAAGAAATAAAAAAAAATGAATGAATGAAATTTATGCCCTGCAGATAAGATCTCATTGATCCCTGTATACAATCCAGGGGCATAAACAAAAAAAGGGGGAACCATGTTTTTCCACCAGGCTCTGTCAAAAGGAGAGCCAAGTCTCGACGGTTCACAGACAACCTAGAGATTACCTCGGAGCCATGGCAGAGTCCCTAGTTCCAAGTTTCCACGGCAACATCTACAGCCTAGAGATCACAACAGCGTTCCTCCTCATTCCAGCAGGATTTATACGCGAAAATCAATCTCGGAGCCACGAAAAAGTCCCTAGTTCCAAATCTCGACGTCCATGTCTACAGCCTAGAGAACAACAATGGCGTTCCACTTCATTCCAGCAGGATTCGGACGCAGCATCACCAATTGGAACCATGGCAAAGTCTCCAGTTCCAAGACTCTACGGTTCACAGACAACCTGAAGTCAACCAATGACCTCCCTGCCGGATCAACGCTCCGTCTCAGAAACAAGTCAACCAACTTTGAGGAAATCAGTGTCCTTGGCAACCTCCTCGATTCAGGGAAATCAGCGTCCTTGACGAGAGCATCTCGATTCGCGTCGACCCGCAGAGAAATCAGCGTCTTTGCAGGAATATCTCGATTCGTTTCAACTCCAAGGAAATCAGTGTCCTTGGCAACCTTCTCGCTTCAGGGAAATCAGCGTCCTTGACGAGAGCATCTCGATTCGCGTCGACCCGCAGAGAAATCAGCATCTTTGCAGGAATATCTCGATTCGTTTCAACTCCGAGGAAATCAGTGTCCTTGGCAACCTCCTCGATTCAGGGAAATCAGCGTCCTTGACGAGAGCATCTCGATTCGCGTCGACCCGCAAAGAAATCAGCGTCTTTGCAGGAATATCTCGATTCGTTTCAACTCCGAGGAAATCAGTGTCCTTGGCAACATCCTCGATTCAGGGAAATCAGCGTCCTTGACGAGAGCATTTCGATTCGCGTTGACCCGCAGAGAAATCAACGTCTTTGCAGGAATACCTCGATTCGTTTCAACTCCGAGGAGATCAGTGTCCTTGGCAACCTCCTCGATTCAGGGAAATCAACGTCCGTGACGAGAGCATCTCGATTCGCGTCGACCCGCAGAGAAATCAGCGTCTTTGCAGGAATATCTCGATTCGTTTCAACTCAGAGGAAATCAGTGTCCTTGGCAACATACTCGATTCAGGGAAATCAGCGTCCTTGACGAGAGCATCTCGATTCGCGTCGACCCACAGAGAAATCGGTATCTCTACAGGAAGACACAGCATCAAGCAAAGCAGAAAAGCGGCAACTCCCAGTTCCATGACTCGGCGGTGTACAGATGACCGAGAGTCAAACTCCGACTCCGTGAAATGCGGATAAAGTCAACCCTTCCTATCTACGTGGAACGCGGATTATGTCACTCCTGACCCCGTGGAAAACGTCCAGAGCGGATCCTGGTTCTCGCAGAGCACGGCAGTGAACCCGTGTGAAGCATCCAGAGCGGAGCCTGGTCCTCGCCGAGCACGGCAGTGAACCCGTGGGAAGCATCCAGAGCAAAAAATGGACTGTGGAGTCCTTAAATCCATGGACTATGATGTCCTTAACCTCGACCGTGATGTCTTAAAACTAACTATGGATTGTGGGGTCCTTAAACCCATGGACTATGATGTCCTTAACCTCGACCGTGATGTCTTAAAACTAACAATGGACTGTGGAGTCCTTAAATCAATGGACTATGATGTCCTTAACCTCGACCGTGATGTCTTAAAACTAACAATGGACTATGGAGTCCTTAAATCCATGGACTATGATGTCCTTAACCTCGACCGTGATGTCTTAAAACTAACATTGGACTGTGGAGTCCTTAAATCCACGGACTATGATGTCCTTAACCTCGACCGTGATGTCTTAAAACTAACATTAGACTATGAGGTCCCTAAACTCATGGACTATGATGTCCTTAACCTCGACCGTGATGTCTTAAAACTAACGTCGGACTGTGGAGTCCTTAAATCCACGGACTATGATGTCCTTAACCTCGACCGCGATGTCTTTAAACTACGATATCCTGGAAAACATCCAGAGCGGAAGCTGGTCCTCTCCAAACACGGCAGTGAACCCGTGGGAAGCATCCAGAGCAACCCTTAACTCCGTGAAATGCGGATAAGGACGACTTCACCCATCACTTGCGGGTCCTTACGACTCGTAAGGGAGTAAATTCTCTTGTGAAATCCTTACGACTTTCAAGAGAAAACACACTTGGGAATCCTCACGATTCTTAAGGAGAAATTACACCTACGGGATCCTCTCGACCGGTAGGGAGAAAATTCTTTATGAGACCCTCACGGCTCATAAAGTTGAAAAGTCTTAGGTGACAGATCTTAACCCTGTTTTCTAATCCATCACCGCCCTACAAAGAGCCCAAGATTGACAGCTATATACTATCTACTGACCGTACTTGCTAAAATCACATGGCAAAAACACAGCAAGGAGAAGAAAGCGACAGAAAGAATATCTGATTTGCGTTTAATTAGGCGTCCGAGGCATACTCATTCAGGCATATGCAAAGATTTAATACATAGGATAAAACACGCTGAAATGAAAAATTTGCCATTCATACTGCAAAAAAGTTCTTACAATTATGAAAACAGTAAACAAAAACATTATCGAGATGGTTACAATGGCAAAACCTCAGACCCAGGGCATAGATTGAGGAATTCAAAAGTGACCTTGTCCAAAATCTTCCAGGCCTTTCGAACCATCCTAGTATGCTTTCTTTCGCGATCACAAGCATCGGGATCCCCACGGATGTCCTCCACCCTCTGATAGGCAGCAAGAATGGCCGACTGTTGAAAAGCCTGATGCAGGAGATCAACAAGATTGTCTCGCCTTCTCTTTGAGATTAGGCTCATCAGATACACCGAGTGCACCTTATCCTCGGCGGCATCCAATGCCCTAAGCGGCATGCCGGTACAAAATAAAGGAAGCGCTTCCCAGATCGCTCCCACAATAAGCTTCAGGAGAGAGGAACGTCGAGGAAGCAGCCGACCATTGTATGCGTCAAAGCGACTCATGATTTCGGCACACTCGGTGTTTGTGAATTCTCGATTTTGAGAACGACCGAGTGAGCGGATGTCTCCGTAAGAGATAATCTCGTCGAGGTCGTACATATGGGCGTCCATAACTCCTGAAAAAGAAAATCAACAAGAATTAGCGGACAGACCGATTAAGCAAACTCTGATTTAAAAACAGGCAACAAATCTTAATTATGACACCTAATAAATTCGAATTTGTGAGAAATCCTGAAAAGGGAATCTCATTTGATAAGCGACCTTTCGAGTCGAAGAGTTAAACTCCTTGAGAGCAATACTCTACAAACAGGGATGACATTCGTCAGAGTCAATTATGAAATGAATTTAAAAGAGATTCCCTGAGAATGCTAAGAGCCTGACTCTGTAATGATGATGGAATAATCCATCAAGGATTAATTAAAATCATTGTAAATTAAAAAATTCTGGGATCTTCAAGATCCATGAAAAAACTCTTAAGAGTTCTTCATCCAAGATTAAGAAAATCTAACAAAAAAGCAGAGCTCTGATGCATGGGTTAAGGAACCCCAAAAAAAGATCTCTTTAGATCTATGGGAGCAAAGCTCTTTTAGTGGAACCCTAAAAGGGTTCTCGTTAGATCAAAGATCTATGAAGAGCAAAGCTCTGTTAATGGGTAAAACCCTAATTTAGTGAAGGTTTTAAACTTGACCTAAATTTTAACAGAGTTCTGGCTCTTAAAAGTTTTCAACAGGGGAGCAATGCTCTGACGAAGAGATAATTCTCAAGGAGGAGATGAAAATCATCCAGGGGACCAAAGGTCCTATTTATAGGCATTCAGAGCCGTTTCAACTTCCAAAAGTTGATCCAACGGCTGAGATGCTACCACCGCTGCATTCACGTTTGGGTCACGTAAGCGCAACGGTGGGGGGCATTTATTTCCCCAGTCAGAGCAAAGCTCTGTTCAAATTTCAAGATTTGAAATGAAGCGACGCTTCCGATTCCCCCAATCAGAGCAAAGCTCTGTTTCAAAATTCAAAATTTAAAATTGAAGCAACGCTTCAGATCCCGTGCGCTGCACGCCACGTGTCAAAAGCAGACACGCCAGCACCAGGAGCGTTGCGCCCTAGGCAGTGCACCCCCAATCAGAGCAAAGCTCTGTTTCAAAATTTAAAAGTTGAAACAACGCTTCAGATCCAGCGCTCTGCACTGCGCGCCACGTGTCAAACACAGGTGCACTAGCGCAGTTGCTCTGCGCTGCATGCCACGTGTCAAACACAGGTGCGCTAGCGCAGTTGCGATACGCTCTGCATTGCGCGCCATGTTTCAAACACGGGCGCGCTAGCACAGTTGCGCTGCGCTCTGCGCTGCGCGCCACGTGTCAAACGTAGGTGCGCCAGCGCTGGAATTAAAAGAATTCCCCACCGTTAGATTAAAAGATCTAATAATAATAAATTATTGATCAGAATTAAAATTCTGTTATGGAAAGATTTTTCAATCTTATTAAAACAAGAAGATTATCTTCTGTAAAACAAAACCCTTAGGATCAAAGATCCAACGGTAGGAAATATTCCCAAATCAATCAGAGAAAGATCTCTTAAACTGATTTAACAAATCAATTGGCCCAATATAAAGGCCCCAAGACTTCAAGTCTCATATAGAGAAAACTCTCTGCAAACTTTAAGAAAAACTCAAAGAGAAAGAAAGGCAAGCCTTTAGAAGAAAGAAGATCATTTCTTCATCTTTACAGGTAAAGAATTAATTCTTGAACAACAGAGATGAAATCATCTCGTAAAAAGAAGAAACATCTTCTAAAAAGATCTTAGATCTATATAAAAGACCAAGGTCTTTGATTAAAAAGAAAAGATCAAAAGATCTAATCATAAAAAAAATAAAAAGAAGTATTTTACTTCATTCATAGATCTTTTGATCTATAAAGGCAGAGCCTTTTATAAAAACAAGAAATTTTGTTCTTGGATCTTGAGGCAAGGCCTCCTTTGAAGAACATAAATTTGTTCTTTGATCTTAAAATTGATCAAAATGCGCTTTGCACTATTAGACAGTGCTTTGCACTCATGAACTGCGCCTTTGCGCTCCTTGGATCGGCGCTTAGCGCCAAAACATACCACGTGTCAACCATAGACCCGATCTGCGCTTTGCGCTCCTGAAAACAGTGCACTGCGCTCTTGGGTTGGCGCCAAGCGCGCCACGTGTCACTCACTGGCACACCCATAAACTGGTGCAGCGCGCTCATAAATTAAAAGCGCAGTGCGCTAACAAACTAGCGCTTAGCGCTAAGAGCGACACGTGTCCTCCTCGTGTGCGCTAACCGACAGAAGCGCAATGCGCTCTTTGACTGGCGCAAAACGCCTTGTGCTCCACGTGGCGCACTGTCAGAACACACTTTGTTCTGATAAACGCTATGCATTCAATATAAGACAAAAACTGTCAGAGCCCAATGCTTGGCATTATTAAAAGGGCAGAGCCCAAACAAAGGCCTAACAGGCAGAACAAAAAAATAAAATGTTAAAAAAATTTAACTGGACTTAGCCCAATTCCGGCCATAAGTCCTCAATTTAAATTGAACTGAGCCCATCTGCTCTTCCAACCAATTTACACCCGGTTCGAGGGTACATCTCTTCACTCCTCTGATATCTGTTGTTGTAATCCCTCAACGTCGTCAGAGAGGTGGCGGGTCCCGACAACCACACATTTCTATGGACTGTGGGGTCCTTAAACTCATGGACTATGATGTCCTTAACCTCGACCGTGATGTCTTTAAACTAACATCGTACTGTGAGGTCCTTAAACTCACGGACTATGATGTCCTTAACCTCGACCGTGATGTCTTAAAACTAACATCGGACTGTGGGGTCCTTAAACTCATGGACTATGATGTCCTTAACCTCGAACGTGATGTCTTAAAACTAACATCGGATTGTGGGGTCCTTAAATCCATGGACTATGATGTCCTTAACCTCGACCGCGATGTCTTTAAACTAACATTGGACCGCAATGTCCTTAAACTAATTATCGACCGCAATGTCACTAAACTAAACAATAGAGCCCAATTCCTCTCTTGTCGGATCTAAACGATCCCGTTAAGTTGATCTTAGTCTAAAATTAGACTAACGTATCCTTAACAAACGTTTGAGTTGATCTTAGTCTTAAATGAGACTAACGTATCCTTAAACCCAACCCACAAACCCAAATCTAAGAAAGATACGGATTTGGACTAGTCCACACCCTACGGGCGACAACATAAATTAGTCTCCGTATACAATCCACGGGCAACCAAACACAAAACAAACACCCACGACACGAAGTGACCATCTGGAGAAGGAGAAAGTTGTTACCGTGACGCGGTAGCATAATTAACTGCAGGGGCTTGCGCCTGCAGGGAAGAGCGTCCCCACAATCAAAAAAACCTCTCGGACGAGGGGGAATCTGACGAAGTCTGCTACATCGGCCGCATCCGTTTAAACCTTCAATACATGGTGCCATAAATCAACTTGGCATCTTCGGAGAGGTGGACGGATAGCACCAATTAGCATCTACCCTGAATTTCAGGCAAGACGGACCTGCGCAGTCGCGTCTCCGTGATTCGGAGGGGAACAGGGTCATCATCATCCATGATGCAATCTTATCCATCACCATCACTGAGAAAACCATAGTATCTCTCCGGTGGGTGAGAAGTCCTACCAGATCTACGGAGTGGCTGAGGTTCATAAGATTCTGTTGCAACATCAGGTTCAACCAAGTCGTCATTGTAACTTGTGTCTCTAGAACCTCTTCTAGATCTACCACATTGCCATCAGTATCATTTGGAAAAATCCCATTTTCTAAAAATATGGCATGTTGAGAAACAAACACCTTTTGTTCCTCCTTGTGGTAGAAAAGACATCCAAACGAATGTTTTGGATATCCCACAAATATACATTTGAACGATCGTGTCTCGAGTTTGTCTAGATTCTGCTTTTTAACAAAAGCTGGACAACCCCAAATCATAACTCGTTTAAGAGATGGTCTCTTCCCATACCATATCTCATATGGAGTGGTAGACACGGTCTTAGTTGGAACTTTGTTCAACAGAAAAGCTGCAGTCTCCAATGCATGCCCCCAAAAGGAGAGAGGTAACTCTGCATCACTCATCATGGATCGTACCATATCTAATAGGGTACGATTCCGCCGCTCTGGCACACTGTTATGCTGTGGTGTGTAAGGGGGAGTGAGCTGAGAGAGAATCTCATTCTATTTTAGGAAGTTCGAAAACTTCTGTACTAAGATACTCTCCACCTCGATCTGATCGAAGTATTTTGATGCTCATTCCTGTTTGTTTTTCTACTTCAAGTTTGAACTCCTTGAATTTCTCGAAAGCTTCAGACTTATGCTTTAATAAAAACACATGACCGAATCTCGAGAAATCATCAGTAAAAGTTATGAAGTAAGAAAAACCGCCTCTCGCATGTGTAAACATTGGCCCACATACATCACTATGTATGAGGCCCAAGAGCTCTGTAGCTCTTTCTCCGTGTCCTGTAAACGGAGTTTTGGTCATTTTCCCTTTGATACAAGACTGACAAGTCACATAAGATTTATATTCAAAAGGATTTAAATATCCATCTTTATGAAGCTTGTTTAGTCTTGTTTCGTTAATATGACCAAGTATACAATGCCAAAGAAAAGCTTCATTTATATCTGAAAATTTTCTTTTATTTGTGTGTTGTATGTTGAAAACTGTATGTTGATTTAGGACGTATATCCCGTTATTGAGCGTACCAGAACCAATCAACTCTTGATTCAGTTTAATGTTCATAACATTATGCTGTAATACAAAATGATATCCTTCATTGTCTACAAAGAAACGTATATTATATTACAAAGTATGCTAGGTACAAAATAGCATGGGTTCAAAGCCAATATACAACCCGACGGCAACCCTAGGTGATACTCTCCCACTGAAACTGCATGTACATTGGAACCATTTCCAACTCGGAGAGTGTGATCACCAGTCTTCAAAACTCTGCTATTTCTCAAGCCCTGCACAGAATTGCAGATATGAGAACCCGAACCGGTATCAATACCTAGGAAGCAGAGTTTATAGAAAAACAGTTTTCAGTCATAAACACACCTGAAGCGGAAGCATCACCATACTTCTTTTTGTTGAGATCAGCAATATACACGACACAATTCCGCTTCAATTGCCCCGTCTTCTTGCAATAGAAACATTCTCCTTTTCTCGACTTTTCAACCTTGGTTTGTCTCTCCCTTGTGCCTTCTTGATTCCTCCTCTCGGTTTGGTGGGTTTCTTTTTATTTCTTCCCTTGGCCTTGGCTTTTGGGACAGAAGAGGAAGATTTTCCAACAATTAGAGAGGGAGACTTCGCCTTAAGCGTGCTCTTCGCACTTCTCAACATATTGAGAAGTTCGGGTAGTGACTTCTCCATGTTATGCATGTTGAAGTTCACTATAAATGGAGAAAAGGCAGGGGGAAGAGACTGTAGAACAATATCAACATATTTCTTGTTCTCCATTGTCCATCTGAGGCCCTCAATCTCTTCAATAAGATCTATCATCTTCAAAACGTGATCACCTACTGGTGTACCAGGAGCCATTCGCATCTGAAACAACTTTCGAGACGCTTCGTATCGTAGGATACGAGATTGCTCCCCATACAACTCTTTTGTATGGAGAAAGATTGATTGAACATCCATCTGCTCGTGCTGCTTTTGATATGTATTGTCCATCAATGCAAGCGCGAGGCATTTGGCAGTAGAATAGTCAATATCTCACATTTTGCGGATCTCCTTATCCGCAACAGAAGATTCAGAGCCTGGGCTGGGAGGGGCTGAGGCAGTGAGGACATATGATACTTTATCATATATGAGAGCAATGTTAATGTTCCTCAGCCAGTCTTTATAGTTCAGCCCGGTTAGCTTATTTTTCTCTAATAAAAACTTAAGTCCAGTCATGGTTATCTGCCATTAGGAGAGAGAAAAGAATACACTCAGCGAAAGCTCTTGCAAAGATCAGATTGGTTATTATCTTATCTAATCGATGTCGCCCACTGCTTTAATCAAATTTTCCTTCAAACCTTAAAAATAAAATTAGCCAGGATTAATTACATTCTACAATTTCGCTAACCGTTCAACCAGGCCAGTGCCGGTACTTTAAGGGAGGTTCCCCGTGCTTTCGCACGGACCTAATTAAAATAAACCTCTTTTTCCCATAGGTGTAGCCCCGTTGACACCTTTCTAGACACCTAATGGGTTAGCTAATTGTAAAGTGCAAAACTCTTTTGGGAGAAACTCTTGCTCACAGTGGGATTGGGATCCTACAATCACATAGAAGGTATGTAATCTCATTGTAAATTTCAACTCTTGAAACTCCCGATATGGTTTTTACCCCTAGCACTCATGACCTTGGCTATGGTCAACATTTCATAAGCACTAGTCAAGTTCTACCCGTCATTTCATTATTAATTAGACCCACCCACATGACCCTTGGCTATGGTCAACATAATCATATGACTGTCCTAATTAATCGCATCATATGCTGTGTAGGAAGACATCACTTAGCTACCGTACACTACGGCTTGGCTATAGTCAACATACGTAGCACGAATACTAAGTACTCTACTTCTTAAAATGACGGAGGGCTGTGAATGGTTTTTAAGAAAACCTTTAACGCTTTGAACTTGATAGCGTTGTAGAATCTAATGGTTTTAAAAGGAGTGGCTTAAGCTCCGCACTTTGAAAACTTGCTTTTTCACAAAAAGCCGAGTAGGTTTCAAATCTGATTCTACAACATCTTTTTAGGTTCCTTTTTCTTTACATTAATCTCATTAATGTATTCCCATCATTTAAGTCCTTAAGCCATTACAGAAAAGAAACGAAAATAGAACGTATGCTTATGCCATCCGCATTCGCCACAATGTACCGTTAGGTTACTTAACTGACGGCATAGAGGGGCGGGACTAGCGCGGATGCAAAACATAAACAACATTTATTATATATCATATATATAATACATCATTCGTCTTAGCATATAAAGTGATCGCATCACAGAATATCAACAGCAGAAGTACATATATGAAAATATAGGATATTCTAGGAGGTCCGTATTTTGTATTTAGCCAACAATAGAAAATACGGATTCCACGGTCGCGATGAATAGCCAAGCCCACACCCCTATACCCCTACGAGAGCGGCAAGTGACCCTACCAATTCTAGAGTTAGGAGACCCGGTCTCGACTCCTCGAGATGGCCTCCCACTGGACCCTAGAACCCGGTCACTTGTGCTCCCCACCTTGGGTCTATCCTAATGCGGAAAAGTAAATAATATACAACAATGGTGACATCATCCTCAACCCGGAAGTGCCCCAATAAAAGAATATTACATAAAATGAATTTTACATGAATAAAAATGAAAACTCTCATCTCACATAAAACCCACGGCCATTCAATCACGACGATCCTGTACATCATATCTCAGCAACGCATAACATCACATATCATCAACGTAAGTAAGCATGCATACCCCAATTGTCGTTGATGTATAGCAACGAAAACGGCGATACACCACATACTACACTTACGGTCGCAGAAAAGAAAGTGAAAAACTACAACAATTGGAATCATCACTGCCTTTAGACATCAAAAACCCGGATTATCACATATTCTGGATTTCATGCCTAATGATGCAAATCTTACATTTGGGTCTTATCTATGAAAACACCTTTTCAAAAGAAGTCGGGTAATTCAACAAGATTCCTGATTCCACCCGAGGCCAAAATGTTAGATTTACACGCAACTAATTACTTTTCACAAAACTAATTAGTGTAGATTCCAATTATTGTATCACATTCACAAATATCTAGACAATTTTAAACGTTTCGATCGAATTAACAAACACCCACAAATTACCTCGAGAGCTCAACACTTGAGCAAAGTTAAGATACCCAAAACATACCATAGTGCCTATGGACCAACCGTAGAAGGGTCAACAATTGCCTCACCTATGGCGCCACGGAACCACGGCAAACCCTTAGGTTTAGCCGTGGTTCCGTGGTCATAAAATCGAGTTAGGGTTACGTTCTTCTAGAGGGTCCATAGGGTTACTTGCATGATCTTTCAAATATTTTTAACTTGGAAAATTCAAACACTTGGAAAATTCCAACACTTGGAAAATTTCCAGCGAGAGTAATGAGGTGGTGTTTGATGTTCGTTTGAACTGTTAAACGTCATCCATGTTACCTAAAACAATGTTAAAATTACAACTACGAAATACTCCGAATTATCCCCTTAACAAAATTAACATCACATGAAATTTTGGGCTAAACAAACAATACCTGAAACCCCAAATATACAGATCAGAGCACCCAAGAAAAACGAGGCAGAGAAGGGGGCTTTGGGCATGCCAGGCCGGTTTTATCAGGCATTTCACCGGTTGAAAACCGGTGGAATGGCCTCGTTTTTCTCCAGTGTTCTCAGTGCATCAAATGCAAGCTTCTGCAGTTGCTTAAGAAAATTTAGGAGGTCATTTAAACATCGACAGAGAGCATTTTTCAGGGTTTCAGTTTATCGAAGTTTCGGAGTTGTTTCAGTTTCGTAATACTTCTAACATCGACTAAGTTTCTATCTTTTCTCTGATACCACTGTAGGGTTTCTCTAGCACCATACCTAGGGTTTGGCTTGCATCAAACATGCTATAACAAAAATTTAAGGGTGCTAAACAAAACCAACCATAAATCGAACTAGAAAATTAGGGTAGCAAGAACTAGGATCACATACTATCAAGTGTCTAACACTAAGAGGTGAGTAATACAACCTTTGTAGACCTCCTCTTGTGACTCCTTGGATCAACTTGGTGTTTGGACCGGTCCGCTTGAGTTCTTCGAAGTCTACGACGATCCACCGCGGAGTCCCTTTGCACAAGCTCCTAGCTTCACTTGAACCAAATGAAAGTGGAGCAAACAACCTACACTAGTGGGCTAGACTAATATAGATTGGTGATGTGGGTTTGGATCTCACTTAAAAACCTTTTCTTTTTATGTTCTTCACTCACTTGAAAAAGCTAGAGAGCTTGAATGAGGAAGAAGAAGGAGAATGGCTTAGCTTAACTCATGTGAGAATAATCAACATAATCGAGAGAGAGAGAGAGAGAGAGGGTTATCTCATCCCAAACCATGGTTACAAAATATCTAGATATTTTGATACTTGGGTTTAAGCAAAACAATGGGTAACTAAAACCATGGGAAATGAAACCATGGTTTTGACTTTAGTCAACACAAAAAAAGAGTGTAGAAAGTCAACCATGATTTTATTCCCATTTTGTTTTTTTCTCAATAATCAAAATATATAAATATGTTACCATGTGAGTCTTGCATTGCCATCACCAATGTATCATCAACCATGACATATGTATGCATGCATGTGCGCATCAATATCAATATATAATACACTCATGCACGCATCATAAAGAAATAGGTTTTAATAAATGAGTTAATGGACTTAATATTAAATCAACACTTGGTTTAATAACCCGGTCATATCACATACGACCCATCCAATAGTAAATGGCCGATTAAAATACGGTATCAAATACATGCATTTAATCGAGCTCCCGCGCATATCCCATATGCACCCCACATCTTTTCGCCTGAGCTAGGAAACCCCTTTGTGGGACTCTATGACTCGTCAATACACTAGCAGTAGGCAATGATCATATCACATACCCACAAACCGTCAGCAGCACAAGCTGTACGTAATGGCTCCCAGGTATTAAGCGATCAGAAGAAACACAAGCGAACCTGTCAAAACTCCCGTCGAGCCAACTGGCAACACTTACCGTACAGTCCGGTCTCTTCGTCAGATATGCTGCATATCGAGTCTAGGGATGGTATAGTCGACCCTAATAACTGAATAAGTCAGGCTGGTATATGGCTTATAACAGATTGAGAAACTACTGATAACACTTATCAGTAAATCTCATCAGCCCTGGCCAGGGACTTCCTGTTATAGCCAATCGAGCATAGCGCAACATCAACACCCAATACCGGGAGAGACGAAACCCCTCCTATCGCTCATTGCCTCCATGTGCCTCGGGATTGTACCCAAAATCCACCTGTTTGCACGACTCAATAGAGCCGTGGTAGGGTGGAGATCAAAGTACAGTAGGAGGACACACAAGACTCTATGACGATCTCGGGTCTACAGACTAACCTGTACCAGTGTCACCTGAGAACTGCTATCCGACGATAGATATAATACCACATAGGAGTTCTCGGCGAGTCCGTTCAGTGTACCCAGTCTCCACTGAGCACCCGTATACAGTCTTTGGTGTCACCACACCAATGGATATGGGATCATCCATCGCCCATCATATGGGTCAAGTAACGTATACGCTGGTCTACTCTGGAATATCGATGCCCCGTCTCGATACACCTACGACTAGGAACATTTCAAGGATATGCTTATAAACTACACATGTCCCACTAGTATGATCTGCATCATAATCCCAGTAGTCAAGCAAATATCCTAAGGGCTTTATCAACATGTACCAAAAAAGCAATAAGCATGATCAAGTGAACATGTCAAGATAAAGAACAACCAGATAGCATACTACCATGTCGAGCAAGAATGTCCTCTGAATATATATACACATACCGATACATCCACTATCATATAATGGCCTTTAGGGCATACAAATATCCAACATGATAGTCTCTAAGTTGTATATGAACCGTCAAGACTTGGAGCAAGGATTTTGCTGTGACTCCATTTATATTTGACCCTTGGGTCTTTGTTGACGTCGTGTCTGCACCTTGCTGGCATGAGGAGAACGTTGGGGTGATCTCTAGGTTTTAGATGTTTCCATTAAGATCTGAAGCTAGGATTTTGCCATCACTTCGCATTTATTCGATTGGTGTGTCTGCCCCTGTTGGAATGAGGAGGGAGGGGACACAGGGATCTAGGAGCTAGGATTTTGCCGTCACTCCTTTTTGATTTGGCTGTTTAGAGCCTTTGTTGACAGCGCATCTGCACTGAGAAGGAACGTCAAGTTGGAGCTGAAATTTTTCCATTACTCACTTTTTATTCGACCCTTGGGTCTTTATTGACATCGTGTCTGCACCCTTCCGGGATGAGAAGCATGTCGAGCTGGAGCTGGGATTTTGCCATTACTCCTTTTTTGTTTAACCCTTGGGACTTTAATGACGTTGTGTCTGCATCCTGCTTGCATGAGAAGCACGTCGAGCTGGAGTTAGGATTTTGCCATCACTCCTTTTTGATTTGGCTCCTTGGAGCCTTTGTTGACGTCGCTTTTGCACCGAGAAGGAATGTCGATCTGGAGCTGGGATTTTGCCATTACTCTTTTTTTTTACCCTTGGGTGTTTGATGACATTGCGTCTGCATCCTGCTGGCATGAGAAGCACGTCGAGCTGGAGTTAGAATTTTGCCGCCACTCCTTTTTGATTTGGTTCCTTAGAGCCTTTGTTGACGTCGCTTCTGCACCGAGAAGGAATGCCAAGCTGGAGCTGGAATTTTAACATTACTCCTTTTTTTTACCCTTGGGTCTTTGTTGACGTCGTGTCTGCACCCTGCCGGCATGAGAAGCACGTCGAGCTGATCTTTGAGCTGTAGATGTTGCCCTTTTTTTATTTGTGCCCATGGATTGTATACAGAGATCGGTGTGGACCTACCTGCAGGGAAAAGGAAATTTCATTTTATATTTTTTTTATTTCCGCGATGCTCTATCTTTTCAGCTTTTCATATCGTGAAAGTCACGATTGCCCAATCATTTCGGCTATTTATCGCGGTGCCCAACCATTTCGGCTATTTTTTATTTACTCGCTGCTTTTTATTGCGAGTTGCCCAAACATTTCGGATTTTTTTATGCATATTTTTTGCTCGCTAATTTTTATTATGAGTTGCCCCATCATTTCGGCTATTTCATATGCATTTTTTAACTCGCTGAGTTTTATTACGAGTCAGGGACTTGAGATCTGATACCAATTTTGGTATCAGCATCGCTGCAACTGGAATATTGCTAGAAGCGAATCATCATTTGCCGTGAGAGAACTTAAAGTTTGACACCTGTTTATGCATCAGTATCACTACAACTGGGATATTGCCAAGAGCGAATCATCATTTGCCCTTGTCGATTTGAACAAAGGTGGCTTAGCAAACAGGGTTAGGATTCCTGTCGACTAAGACTTTTTGACTTTATGAGTCGTAAGGGTCTCATAAAGGTTTTTCTCCCTACGAGTCATGAGGATCTCGTAGATGTATTTTCTCCTTAAGAATCAACTCCTAAGTGCGTTCTCTCTTATAAGCCGTAAGGATTTTACGCGGGTATTTTCTCCTTATAAGGTCGAGAGAACCTTGCAAGTGCACATGAGTTTTTTTTTTACGAGTTTACGCCCTTTTCGGGTTTTCACAACTCGCCGGCAGTCCTGCTGTTTTTACTCACGGTGCCCTTTCAAGTTTTCATCCGTACCCATTTCGCTTGTGGACGTACCGTTTTTTTCCTTCTTTTTTTTGTTTTTTTTAAACGAGTTTGCTCCCTTCCGAGTTTTCACAAGCTCGTCGGTAGTCAAGCAAACAGGGTGGCTTCACCTCTGGAGTAGCTATATAGCCGATAGGACTTGAGTTGCAACCTTCGTCGTTGGGACTTCAATTGCAATATAGATCTCAAGGGAGCATATCTCCGTATTTGAAGTGACGCACTAGTTTAGGAACGTTTCGGTCCATTATCGCCGTGTTTGAGGTGACGCACTAGTTTAGAGACGTTTCGGTCCATTATCACTATTTTTAGGCGAGTATTAGTTTAAGGACATTTCGGTCAAACATTCCAGTTTTTGGGACGAATATTAATTTAAGGACGTTTCGGTTCGTTGTTAGTTTAAGGACGTTTCGGTCCAACATTCCCATTTTTTGGGGGACCGCGTTAGTTTAGGGACGTTTCGGTCCAATGTCGCCACATTTGAGGCGAGGTTCTAGTTTAGGGACATCTCGGTCTGTTGTTCATTTAGGGACTTCTCGGTCCGTTGTTGCCATATTTGAGGCGGATAATTAGTTTAAGGACCTCTCGGTCCTATGTCGCCATGTTTGAGGCGGATACTTAGTTTAGGGACTTCTCGGTCCGTTATCGCCATGTTTGAGGCGAATTTCTAGTTTAAGGACATCTCGGTCCTTCATTGCCATATTTGAGGCGACGGAGCTTCTTTGCATACTACTCTCAGAGTTTTGACTCAGGAAGATAGCGAGAAGATACGAGCGTCGTCATCTATCATAGACCTAAGTCGTGACTCGTCAAGCGTAGTATTTTTTGAGGAATCGGCCGTTTATTGGCCGGAAGGGTCTTTCGCCATGCATATCCATGAGCAGGTAGGCTCCACCTAGGTAGACTTTGTCTATGATGTACGGGCCTTCATAGTTCGGCTCGAATTTCCCCCGATTTGCACGATTGGAAATCATTGGTCTTTTAACGACTAGCACGAGTTCGCCTTGGCGGAATGTTCTCGGCCTGGTCAGTTTTTCACATGACCGCGTCATCCTTGCCTTATAAGCCTCCAGATTTTGCTGTGCTATTAGGCGAGTTTCTTCGAGAGCATCGAGCTCCTTAAGCCGAAGATGAGAATTTTCTTCAGCTGTCAGCTCGTATCGAACCGCTACTCGTAGAGAAGGGAGTTCTATTTCTAAGGGAAGCACTGCTTCCATGCCGAATACCAGCGCGTATGGTGTTGTATTCGTGGTTGTTTTAAACGTTGTTCGGTACGCCCAGAGAGCTTCATGCAGCCTTTCGTGCCAGTCTCTTTTGTTTCTGGACACTGTTTTCTTTATAATCTTCGTCAAGGTCTTGTTGAAAGCTTCAGCTAGACTGTTGGCCCGAGAATTATAGACTGAAAAGTATCTCAAATCTATTTTATGTTGTTGAGCGAAGTGGCTGATTTTATGACTTCTATAAGCTGGTCCATTATCCGAGATAATTCGTCATGGAGTGTCGAACCGATAGATGACATGTGTTCTGAAGAAATGGAGGATATTCTCCGTCTTCACCTCCCTTAGTGGTACTGCTTCTGCCCACTTAGAGAAGTAGTCGTTCGTTACCAATATAAACCGATGTCCTTTGGACGATACCGGTTCAATGGGGTCAATTATATCGGTTCCCCACATTTCGAACGGTCAGCTAGCTACTATTGGGTGTAGCGGATTTGGATGTTGGTGGATGAAGTCCCCATGGATTTGGTACGAGTGACACTGCTTCGCATATTCGAGGCAATCTTGAATCATTGTGGGCCAATAGTAACCCATTCTTTTTATCTTCAGCTTCATCTTTGGCCCAACTTGATGAGAACCACAAAGTCCGTCGTGGGTTTCCTGGACGACTCTCTTCGCTTCTTCTGTCCCCATGCATCTTAGCCATAGACATTCGAATGATCTCTTATATAGAGTATCATTGACGAAGGCGAAGGCCAGAGCTCATTTCATGGGCTGATGTCTTGACGACGCATTTTTGGGCGTTCGTTGAGATTTGAAGTAGTCTATGAAGACTTCCCTTCAATCGTTGACTTTTTCTTTGTCCTTTATTTGAAGGGTTACTTGTTCGGTCGTTTCTTTTCCTTCGGATGGCTCTGTTAAGTCTTCCGAAGATATTTCTGTTGGCATGAGGATCCTGCGGCTTTGCACGATGATCTTTACGTCATTGATGTCTTCATCGGCCAGTTCCTTAGCCAATTTGGCCAATGCCTGCACGCGGTATACTCTCCAGGGTGTAGGAGGGGATTTGTGCTAGCAGTTGTTGCACTCTTTTGCCATACTTTATCAACTCTGGCTTGCATATCTGATAGTCGCCGTTTACTTGGCTAACGATCAGCTGGGAGTCTCCATATATCAGGAGGTCTTTGATTCCCGTGTCGATAGAGATCTCAAGACCTGATATCAAAGCTTCATATTCAGCTTTGTTATTAGTCCTTGGCTCTGTTAAGGAGAGGGCGTAACGCAATATCCCTCCTTGCGGAGTCACAAAGATAAGGCCCACCCCGGCTTTGATTATGGTGGTTTTTGCTTTCTCCTTTTCATGGAAGATGCTCCATCGAAGTAAAGTTCCTATTGGGAATCATTTTCTTTTTTCTCTCCTTCGATTGTGTCAAACGCATGTTCATCCGGCAACTCATAATTTAAGAGGGAGTCGGCTGGTATCGGATGCTCCGCGAGAAAGTCAGCAATGGCCTGGCCTTTCATTGCTTTGAGGGGTCGATACGTTATCGAGAACTCAATCAAGAGGAAAGCCCATTTGGCAAGTCTTCCAGTTAATATGGCCCTTGACATCAGATATTTGAGTGAATCCACTTTTGATATGAGATGGACCTCATGTGCCAAGGCGTAATTTCTGAGCTTCGTTATCGCGAAGATCAGAGCCAGGCAATGCTTTTCGATGGGGAGGTAGTTTTTTTCTACCCCCAGGAGAACTTGACTCAAATAGTATAGAGCTCTCTCCTTTCCTTGATCGTTCTCTTGTGCCCATAGCGCGCCTAGAGAACCTCCAAGGGCTGTCGTATATAGGATAAGGGGTTTTCCCTTAACCGGAGCGGTCAATACCGGCGGATTTTGCAGGTATTGCTTGATTTCGTCTAGTGCATTTTGGCACTTTTGATCCCAGACGAACGGGGTTCCCTTCTTCATTAAATGACTGTAGGGACGGCATTTTCCGGAGAGATTGGCTATGAACCGCTAGATATATGCGAGCTTTCCTTGAAGAGATCGCAATTGTTTGAGAGTTCTTGGCGTGGGCATTTCCCTAATCGCCTTGATCTTTGAGGGATCGATTTCGATACCCCGGTGTCGTATGATGAATCCTAGGAATTTTCCTGAGAAGACTCCAAACGCATATTTTAGAGGGTTCATCTTCAGATTATACTTCCGAAGACATTGGAACACTATTTTTAGATGTTCCCAATATTCCTCGTGAGATCTGCTCTTTACCACAAGGTCGTCAATGTAGCATTCGACGATCTCATGGATGAGGTCGTCGAAGATCTTTGTCATGGCCCTTTGGTAGGTAGCGCCAGCGTTCTTCAGACTGAAAGGCATCACTTTATAGCAGAATATGCCCAGTGGAGTCTGGAAGGAAGTATGCTTTTGGTTTTCAGGATGCATTTTTATTTGATTGTATCCTGAAGATCTGTCCATGAAGGAGAAGACCTCATGGGTAGACGTGTTATCGATCATCAGCTCAGTAACAGGTATTAGGAAATCATCCTTCGGGCAAGCTTTATTGAGGTCCTGAAAGTCCATGCAGATGCGCACCGTCGTATTTTTCTTCATCACCGGAACGATGTTAGCGATCCAGTCGGGATATTGAACTTCTTGGATGAAGCCAGAGTCGATTAGTTTCTTGACTTGAGCGTTGATACTCATCTCAAGTTCGAGCCGCATTCTTCTTGGCGCCTGTTTGACTGGTTTTATGTCTGGCGATATGGCCAGTGTATGTACTGCCGGCTTTGGATCTAGTTCCGACATCTCAGAATAGTTCCACGCGAAGCAATCTTTATATTGCATGAGCACGTCTTTTAACGTGGCTACCTATTTTTCAAATATTAGCTCACTGACGAACGTTAGCCTCGGATCATTTTCCGTCCCTAAGTCAATTTTTTTTTGGTTGTCCGCCGTGGTGTATATCCCATCTTCCAGCTCCTTTGGTGCTGGTGGAAACTCGGAGATTACCCCGTCCTCTTCTTCATTTTCGAAGCACATGCGGGGGTCATCCATAGTCTCGTGCCCTCCCTCTTTTGAGAGTGTTATCATATGGCAGGTACGAATTCGCTCCATCCCTGATGTTGAGCTGGTCTTATCCTCACGGTATAGGTCCTCTTTGGCTTATGCTTTTGCGGCGGGGTTACCCTCCAGCTGTCGGATAAAGCGAATCTGCCTTGTTGATATTGGTCTTCTATCCAGTCTTTGAAGGTGAAGCAGTCTTCGAGGGGATGACCTATTGCTCGGTGGTAAGAGCAATAATCTGGATGTAGGACTTCGTTTATTTTTTCGGGGTGCCGAGACTCCGGAAGCGTCATCATTTGGTGCTTCATGACAAGGTTGAATATCTTCCTCGTCTTGTCTTGAGGGAAAGAGTATTCCCGACCCATCTTCTTTATAAAGGACGGGTTCTAATCGACTTTTTCTCGATTGCATGGCGTCTTAGATCCGCTTCGTTGTTTTCGAATGTTGTTTGCGTTCTTTGCCCTGTTTCTGTCTTTATTTCGGGCTTTTCCTCTGTCGCGAGAACGTACAGCAGGCTGGGAATAAAGGGCATTGTAGTTTTCTTTCTACGCAGATTGCTGATTGAGACGCTGCGTCCTGGACTTTTCATAAATGGCCATTTCGCGGCTGTGATTGTCTTGGCTCTTTTGACAAGCTTCTTTTATTAGCTTGTCTATTTGTTCTTCGAGCGACGGACTTAATGTTCTTAGAGCGGGATTACGCTCTGTTTCAATGTCACGGCCATTTGGAAGAGCATTTTCCTCTTCTCTGGAGCTTTTTATGACACAACAGTTATGGAATTCCTCTCGTTTCTTGGACCGAACGTATCTGAGCCCGGTTGTCTCCATCTTCCCGTTGGGCATCTTTCGCTGGGTTATAGGGATATCCCAAATCTTTTTATAGAATTGGGTTTGCCGAACAGTTTGTTCGAGGGGTACTCCTTGGCATCTTAACAACCTTTTCAATCCCTCCGCGTAGTATCTTGGCAGACTGATTGGTTGAAGCCTGTCGAGTGCAAAATTCGCACCGTGCCAGACTTCTTTCTCTACTCTGGTCTCCGTAAATTGGTAGAAGAGGATCGCATTTTCAACACTTCGTCTGGAAGGTACGTAGAAAGTCTGTAGTTCTTAGACGCTGTATGTATCGAGCGCATCAAGTTCCTTATAATGCCGAGGTAGAGCCATTGTGATTTGCAGACTCTGATCGACTCTGGCGGGGGTTTGCACTGACAGGCTGATGGAGAACACTACGTTGGTCTCGTCCTCAGAGTCACTGCCAAAGACCAAAATAGGAGTAGATGGTCCGGGCCTGTTGTTTTCTTTTTGGGGTTGCCCGAGTAGACTATTTCTTCATCTTCCTTGGAATCGCTCCCAAAGATCAGGATAGTGGCGACGGACTTCTTTTTATCCTCCGGCTTATAACACCTCTCCATACCTTCGAAGTCTAGTAGGAAGTACTTTGCGTCTTCATATTTTCGGACCTCATTTACGGAGAATGGGTTTAGCTGTCCCATGACGGTGTACTCCGAGCCGTCCTTGAAATACTTCATACACTGATGTTGTGTAGAAGGGATGACGTTGTACTCGTGTAACCAAAGCCTACCGAGCAAAGCATTATAGCAAGTCATGGCGTCAATGACGTGAAATTTGATGTCAGTGATGAGCAGCCCAAAGCGTAACGTCAGAATTACGGACCCAAGTGTCCGTGACGACTGTGAGTCGAACCCATATATGTTAATTTTGTCTCAGGCTAAGTGTTGAACGTTCATGCAAATCTCCTTCAGCACTCTCACGTTGAGAGGGTTGACGAAGGATCTGTTATCGACAAGGACTT
Organism: Agapanthus africanus; assembly: GCA_030015575.1. Classification (NCBI taxonomy): domain Eukaryota; kingdom Viridiplantae; phylum Streptophyta; class Magnoliopsida; order Asparagales; family Amaryllidaceae; genus Agapanthus; species Agapanthus africanus. The sequence continues at coordinate 326,864,332 of CM057339.1, forward strand.
TCCCTATCTTGATGTCGTGGCAATACCCGGTGACGTATAACGGGTGATTATGTTCGCACATACCGAGGAGGAGATCTTCATTGCTGAATGTAATGCCAGCCGTATGGACCTCTGCCAGCTCATCCTTCATCTTCTCTTCTACGAAGAAAGCTTGGAACTGATCAGGCTCTTGTAATGCCTTGATCAGAGAATCCCGTGCCTATTTGGATAGGAGGAGAGCATCCAATATGCTCAGCTGTGAGGGTATTTTCCTCAGATGTGCTAGGACATTATAATCCACCTTGTTTTTCTTAGGCGGGTCCCTGGCTGCGAGCTCTTTGACAACTCCATCGTCGAGAGCAATTTCCTCAGGGATTTTTTCTTTCCCTTTGTCTCTTTTGCTCGAACCTTTGTTTGTAGGTCCGAGGTTCTTCTTATGCAGTGCGCGGTTACGCAGATGAATGTTCTCACGGTTCTTCTCCACCTCTTTTTTTTCGGAGGTGGAGTCTTTGAAGAGAGGGCTGAGGGATATTTCGTCCTCAGAATCACTCCCGAAGGTAAGAACTTGGGGTTTTCCCCCTTCCGGACTGATATCAACCATATGACAATTGCCAGTTGTTTTTTCACGCGCATACGTCACACTTTTTTGCCGTCGACGAGCTTCGCCCTTCATCCTCTTAAAGTGTTTTTGATGGGCAACGTATCCTTGCCACCACTTCTTGAAGGTACTACATTCTTCGGTAGGGTGGGTAATCCTCCGATGATATAAGCAGTAGTTTGGATGTGGATCCTCTCCGTCGAGGTATATGACCCCGGGAGTGTTTCCTACGAGAGGTGGCAGTTTCATTCCCATTGACAAGGCTTTGGCGAACCACTTCTCTGCCTTGATCCTGCTCTTATTTGTCGCAGGTATGCTTTGGTTTGGTTGGAGTACTTTACGACTCCTCCTTGCCGCGGCTTCTTCATCTTGACGCCGATGCTTAGCCTTTTCATATATGACTGTTTCGTGTTCTCGGTCAGTTTTGCTTTTTTGAAAGAATTCGTTTAACAGCCTTTCGATCGGGTCTTCTGGCAGTTCCGGGGATTTTAGCGCTGATCCTACCCCCAGTTCCTCCGCGTTGTTTTCTGACACCGAGGGGGCTTCTTCGTCATATAACGATGAATAGGAGACCATGTGGTAACTCGCTACACGGTCTTTGGTGCCTTCTAATGAGTCATTTTCCTCATCGTTGTCATTATCTTCGTCCTCAAGAATATGCATAAGGAACTTTTCGAGTGTGACCGGTGTCCGCGCCTTCTGGTTGTACTCTTCCAGCGCGTCAATGTACTTTTGTAGGTCTGTGCGCTTGTCGTCATACTCGGCAGGCTGCACAGGCTTCTTGGTCCTTTTCTTTTTCTTCGAAGACTTTGAAGGCTTGACTTTCGGTACAGGACGCGGTTTTAGCATCCCTTCAATGATTTCAGGTTCAAGTGGACTTTTCCACCTGACCGCCAGACATGTATGTAAATCTTTCAGCATTCTTTTGGTTTTAGCTGAAAGAACGAATTCCCATGGAGTTTCTTCCACGAGCGAGTATGATGCCCCCGGTGCATCCACCTTTTTGGGTGTGTGCTTCTGTGGTAGGTTCACCCTCTAGTTCTCAGACAGCGTGAACTTCCCTTGTTGATACTGGTCATCGACCCAGTTCTTAAAGACGTAGCAATCCTCAATTGGGTGGCTCACCATTCTGTGATAAGAGCAGTGGTTGGGGTTATTGCCGTCGCCAGGTTGCGGTGGACGCCGTGGGTCTGGCAATGTGATGAGTTTGTTGCGCACTGCCAACTCAAAGAGTCTCCTCGTCTTGTCGCGAGAAAACGAGTAAGTGCATCCTAGCCTTTCTTTCAGGGATAAGCGTAGACGTGCGTTGTTTTGGCGAGCTGCCGGTTTTGGGCCACTCGGTTGTTGTTGAGAGTTGGCAACGAAGGCCGATTTCCTTTACCCTTAGCATTTCGAGGGCCCTTATTTGAGGAGGAGGGCCCGTGGCCCATCTGGTCCATTTGGGCCAGTTTATCAATCAAAACCTGGAAGGTTGTTGGCTTGAAGAATGTCATGAACTGGGACACAGTCGTTTGAGGATCTAGGGTCCCGATGAACATGCCCACGGCGGGGGATTCTTCGAAGCGTTGTTCGCACTTTGACCATAGGTTCCGCCACCGGATCGCATATTGGACCCAAGTTTCTCCTGGCCTTACCCTGGCATTGATTAACGCCGTGATCAGGGTGCGCTCGCTCGCGCTGGCTAACCGCTGTGTGAACAGCCGTTCCATTTCTGTAAATGTTTTTACAGAGTCATTTGGGAGCTCCGAGTACCATTCAAAGGCCGTCTCTAACAGGCTGCCAACAAACTGGCGAAGCAACAATTTGTCGTTGCCTCCAGTGTTGCCACATAATGCTCTGAACTGCGCGACATGCTGGTGTGGATTGTCTGTCCCCTTGTATATATGGAACTTAGGGATTGTATATTCTGGCGGATACTTGATTTAGTCATACCAGCCTGGATACGGTCGCCCAGTTCTGACGATTTAGACAGCCACTTCATTTGCATGATGCACTCTTATTTGTCGAGCTATATAATCATCAAAAGCAACCTTGGAGATTGTTTCCTCTTTGGCTGCCGATAAAGTCGGAAGAGGGTTTGATGTTTCCCCTCTGTCATCCTCGATGATTATCGACGGATCTTCGGCCGGGGGTTCTGGCTAGATCACCATTCCAACCATGTCTTGAAACAAGAGAGCCATCTGCTTTATGTTAGCAGCTTGCTCAGTAGCTTCCTTTTCCTTTCTTTCAAGCACCCTTCGCAGGAACTCTGTATCGGTCTCCTACTTCTGGCGTTATTCGGCTGCTGGATCCGGACTTCCTTTCTGCCCGGTGAGTGCTGCCGTTTTGGTCAGCATTTCCTGGAGCTTTTGTTGTTGCTTCTGAGGTTTTGTCAACGACCGAGTTTGCGGTCGATGTCCTACGGAAGCACGGCTTTCCTCTTTCCCGGAAGCCATGTAGACCATATGCACGATCTTGCTCCCAGACTTGGGGCGTTTAGGTCCATCGCCTTTGGAATTTGCCGCAGGCGGTAGGATTTTCTCTGACCTCATCCTTTTATGGGAGGTCAAAGTTGAAGGAGCCGTTATAACAGGCGCCTGTGTAGAAGAAGTCTCTCGCTGTATGACGGAGGGATGAACTTTTTCTTACTGAGCTTTCGATTTCTTCAGTCGACGAGAGTAGTTTTGATCAATCACGGAGTCCTGGACTTTTTGCCAGACCCTGCGAATTTGGGAGGAGAGCCGTTGATGGGGGCGCTCCAGCTTTGCCTGCACTGTGATTTCTGCAGGCGGGGGCAATTTCTTTAGTACCGCCATTGGAGAGTTCTTGTGCACCCTCCTGAGCAGATCAAAACTGTTCCCGGTTGAAATAACAGCGTCAACTTCCACCATTGGAGCTGGTGGGGTGAGTCCAGAGGAGGAGTTTCCTCCAGCTTTCCTCACTCAGCGCCAATGGCGACGTCGAGCGTGTCTTGCAGACAGGACCGCCTCAGTTTTGGAAGCAGCTTCGTCGTACCCCCGGCTTTGGTGATGGGCTGCTGTTGGTGTCAGCCTGTTGAAGACTGACGTCCTGATTAGAGTTTGAGGAGGAACGGCCAATCTTTCAAAGACCGATCTTCTGATGGGGGAAGCGCTTTTGACGACTTCGCCCATAGCATGTGTTCCGCCAAATTTTTTGGCCCAGAGCTTGCTGTTCCCTCATAAAAAAAGATAGGGGAGAAAATTCCCCATAACTCAAGCCTCACGTGTTAAACACGTGAGCACCTATATGTAAAGCATATAGGCGCTGCAATTAAAACAATTGATGGGCTAAATGAGCCTCGCATGTTAAACACATGAGCGCCTATATGCAAAGCATATGGGCGCTGCAATCAAACAATTAATAGGCTAAATAAGCATCGCGTGTTAAACACGTGAGCGCAAAGCATATAGGCGCTGCAGCTAAAACAAGCATAGGCTAAATAAGCCTCACGTGTTAAACACGTGAGCGCCTATATGCAAAGCATATAGGCGCTGCAGTTAAAACAACTTATAGGCTAAATAAGCATCACATGTTAAACAACTTATATGCTAAATAAGCCTCACATGCAGTATGCAGGATTATTTGCATAATTAAGTTTCTGATGTAAATCATATCAGAACAATAATGGCACCTAATATAATTGACTAGTTAACATTTAGGAATGAATAATTAGAACTTCCCTGTGAGAATGAGGGGTCGGCAATAAATCAGGAAATGAACTAAAATGTATTGATAGAATATCAAGTCTATTAGTATAACCCAGAGATCAATAATTAGGATCTAAATATCTCAAACAAAGAATATAGACAATCAAGTATCCATAATACTATTATATTTTCACCTTCTGCGTGAAGATTTCTATCATATACTGCAATAAGGCCTCAATACACACACACACATACTTGATTAGCCAATAAACCAGGCCAATAAGTGGGTAATAAGGTTGCTAAGGTAACAACAGTATGATAAATGATTGCATCAATGACTATATAATCACACTATAAGGCTAACATAATTCTGGGATTCGGTAAGTTTGGAATTTCATAACTAAAGTACATATGGATCAAAACTATTCAGTAATTTATTAAAATGCTCAGAATATATTTCTTCAAGTTGTAAATTTTTAAGATGTGACATCATCCACAACTCTTCATTTCGATACGATTTCAGTGGTGCCAAAGAAAACTGAACCTATCAAAATTAGTTATTTTAAATTAGCAAGAAAATACTGATTATTGGATCTTAATGCAATATCCTAATTTAGAAACCATAAGCCAGGAACCTAACTTATGCGCATGTTGGTAATATATCTCTAATATTACTCATGGAGCATCTTCTAATTGTTCATAATGAAAAACTCCATCACCAATCATAATCAAATGTCCAAGTGCTGTAGTGCTTTATAAATAAGAAAAGATACATGTAATAGTATGCAATGACAAGCATCTATATCAAATGAGATGATAAAACACATTTAATATCTAAGCTACAAGTCTCTGAGTCAAAAAAAAACCAATGGTAAGTTATATAATATATTGGCTATAAGCATTCCATACTATTAAAGGAATTTAATCAAAAAGAAGGAAGGGGGACTTAAGATGAGAGAGGACATCGGTTTGGTAAAGTCATAACAGAGACAAAGAGGGAGAGCGATGGAGGAAAGAAGGGACTTGCTCGGGATGGGCTATGACCTAATCTCATTGAGAAATTTCGTCAAACACCTCCGGCACAAATTTGAAACGCCGACGTATTGAAGATCCGGAGGCATGGAAATGATCGTTATACTCACCCGGACTCGGGCCCGGCCTTGGATTCTCTTCTCTCGGTCCGGAATGACGGCACTTGGCTTGATGGATCAAGGGGTTTTGGTGTTATTGTTGGTGTTGCGGCTGTTGTTGTTGGCAACGGTGACGGGTCATATCCAGAAGGTGCTAGGGATGCTCGGCCATAGGGAGAGGAGGAACTCGGGTAAAAGTACGACCAAAGTGGTGATGGTTGAAGGAAGAAGGAGAAAACAACAGCTGTAGAAGAATTGTGTGTATGTGTGTATGGATATGTAGAGAGAAAGAGAGTGAGAGTGAGGGATGTGTGAGGGTATGTATTTATGTATGTGTAGAGAGAGATGGAGAGTGGGGGATGATGGGGGAGATGAAGAGGCAGAAAGAGGTCGGTTGTATGGGAAAGGAATTGAACAGTGGGTGCTAAATTAAGAGATGGGTTTTAATGGAATAGTTTTGGGGAGTTAAAAGGTATGGAAACATGGGTTTTGCAGGTAAGGGGAAAAGTTGAAAGGAAAAGGGAGGGGCCTTGGTTTGGGTTTTTTTATTTTTATTTTATATAAAAATAATTTGGTTTGTGATTTGGGCCAAAAAGAATAAAAAAAATCAAACTGTTTTGGATGATGGGTTTGGCTTCAGTTTGAATTTTTTTTTTTTTGGAGGGGGCTCTAAAAGTTTAATATGAAAAATAGATAAAAATGTGGGTTATGGGTTTTGGAAAATAATACGATAGATAGGAAAATTAAATGGAGGGATAAAATAAAATTACTAATATAATAGACTTAATTGAAAACAAAAATATACGAAAAATATAAAACATCTAAATAATGTATTTTATCGATATGACGGTATAGGGATTTTAGGGTCGTTACAGTCGTGAATCATGACAACCCAAAACCAAAGTCTGTAAAAAGATTCGGTCAACTTGATTAATAAGTTTTAGTTTAAGGTGAGTCATGGGTCGCTGTAACCATTGAGAGAAAAGAAACACCAAGCGTGCACTCTATAAAGATTAGATTGGTTAATCACTTCATCTAATCAGGATGGCAGCCAATGTTTTCTAGAATATTCCTTCAAACCCTAAAAGGAGAACTAGTCGGGATCATATACACCTTACAAGTTTGCTAAATGTTCAACCAGGCCAGTATGGGTACTCCGAGGGAGGTCACACGTGCTTTCGCACGGACCAAATTAAATAACCCCATTTCCGCAAAGGTGTAATCTCGTCAACACTTTCTAGACACATAATAGGTTAGCTAATTGGGAAGTGAAAATCTCTCGAGGAGTAATACCTACTCATCAGTGGGAATCGGGACCCCAACTATTATTGTGTGATAATTTTGACGGAAGCCAACCAAAACTACCATACTCAAGAAAGTATGTGCAAACATGGCTGGTTTTGCTTATATTTGAAACTCCCGATATGGTTTTTGCCCCTAACGACTTTATGACCTTGACAATACCAACATATCATAAATTGCTAGTCAAGTTCGGCATGTCATTATCATGATTAACTTAGACCCCCCCCCCCCCCGCATAATCCTTGACAATGCCAACATAGCTATGCGACTGTCTTAAATAGTCGGAAACAAAACCACAAACAAACAATACTCAACTACCGATCACTACGCCTTGACAATACCAAAATACGTAGCACGAATATTAAGTAATATTTATAGGAAATGACGGAGGGCTACGGCTAGTTTTTGGCAAAAAACATTTAATGTAATAAACTTGATATCGTTGAAGGAACTCGAGTGGCTTTGAAAATGAGTGGTTTAGGCTCCGCTTTTTAAAACTAGTAATATAAACTTGTGCTTAAGAGCAAACTCCGCGTGAGGGGATCAAGGCTCTTTCCTCATAGAATAAAGTGCAAGATATTCCTAACCGAATACCTCTTTGCAAAGCAAAAGAATATGACTATAGTTTTGAAGAAAACTGAGTAGTTTTAAAAATTGGTTCCGACAACATCATTTAGATTTGTTTTCCTTGCATTAAACATATAATCCAGTCCCATCAATACAAGTTTCTGTTAGTTATGTATATGCCCTAGAGGCCATTGTTGTACATATGATGTATATTATAGTGGATGCTTGGATATATATAGAGAGGACTTTCTTGCTCGACATGATAGTATGCTATCTGGTTTCACTTTGTCTAAACATGTTGACTTGAATTGTATTACTGTCTTGCTCTCATATGTTGATAAAGCCCTTAGGATATGTAATTGACTACTAGGACTATGATGCAGATCATACTAGTAGGGCCAGGGTAGTCCACGAGTACATCCTATTATTGTTCCTAGTCGAGGGTGTATCGAGACAGGACATCGATACTCTAGAGTAGACTAGCGTATACGCATCTTGACCTATATAATGGGCGATGGATGATCCCACATCCATTAGTGTTTGACATAAAAGATAGTGTACGGGTGCTCAGTGGAGACTGGATACACTGAACAGACTCGTCGAGAACTCCTAAATGGTATTATACCTATCGTCATATAGCAGTTCTCTGGTGACACTGGTACAGGTTAGTCTGTAGACCCGAGATCGTCATAGAGTCTTATGTGATTCCCACTGTGCTTTGATTTCCACCTTACCACGTTCATGAGAACGTGCAAAATTGTGGCTTTTGGGTACAGTCCCAAATCGCATGGAGGCAATGAGCGATAGGAGGGGTTTCGTCTCTCCCGGTATTGGGGGTTGATGTTGCGCTGTGCTCGATTGGATATAACTGGAAGTCCCTGGCCAGGGCTGAAATGGAGATCTACTGGTAAGTGCTATCAGTAGTTTCTCGACCTGTTATGAGCCTCACATCGACACGACTTATCGGTTACTGGGGTCTGACGTTTAGCACCCCTAGACTGGATATGCGACACATCAGACGAAGAGATCGGACTGTACGATAGTGTTACTGATTGGATTCACAGGAGTGTGAGCAGGCTTGCTTGTTGATCTTCTGATCGCTCAATACCCGGGTGGCTGTTACGTTTAGCTGACCGTTTGCAGCTTGTGGGTGTTTGATATGATCATCACCTACTGCCGGCGTATTGACGAGTCTTTAGAGTCCTACACAGAGCTTTCCTGGCTCAGGCGAAACGGAGTAGGAGCACATATGCGATATGTGCGGGACCAAGTATAATATGATATGTGATACCGTATTCTATTCTCGCAATATGTGATATCGGCTGGTTATATGTGATATAGCCGAGTTATCGGATCAAGTGTTGATTCGATAAAATGATACATATAATATTAGTCGGTTATATGTAATAAAGCTGGATTATTAAATCAAGTGTTGATTTAATAATTTAATGTAGAATTATATATTTGATATATTAAATTACATTAACTAATATTAGCTCACTTAAGAATTACTTTTTCTCACTTGATGATACATTGATATATATGTGATATATGTTAAATATATTATTTTCTTTTGTTCATAAAATTATATATGTGATATATAATTGTGACATGCTTGGTTACACATGCAAACTTGGGTGTATGAGACTTAAACCAAGCTAGGTTTAATATTGGTTAATAATTATCATTAGGTGATTAAAAATCATTTGGATTTTATCATGGCATGGAGCTTGCATGAAGCTTGTAGAACATTGACTTGATCCACTTGATTTGTTTTTTGCTTAAGATATTTGTTAACCTAACCATTAAGCCTAGCCCATGGTTTATTTTCTACATGAGTTAGCCATGACACATAATTAACCCATGGTTGCATTTCTAACCTCATTCTCTTCATCACTTGAGCTTCTTCTTCTTCATCCTCACAAAAATTTGTTAGCTTTTTCTTTGTGATGAAATAAAGTGAGAAAAAGAAAACTAAAGAGAGCCCACTTTCTACTTCATCATCCTCTTCTATACTAGCCATTTAGATTAGGGTGTTAGCTTCACTAATTTCATATTAGTGAAGTGAAAGCTTGAGTTCGTGTTGCCTCGACGTAGATCATCTTGGATAATGAAGACTTCAAGTAAGAATGCATCATTCACTTCATGGAGCCTCTCAAGAGTCCGGGAGTTCGATGATCGCAGCGAAGGGACCACAACAAGGAGCTGTTGAAGTGAAGGAATGGACTACAAAGGTTGTAATCTCTAATCACTTAGAAGTAAAGTAGTTCACTTGGTGTTTCCATTTGATTCTCTAGTTAAAGATCTTGTTTAGGGTTTGTTTAAGCATAGCAAAATTTGAAATTGGCATGGAAGATGCCTCCCGAAACCTTGCTGCTGTGGTTAGGAACCCTACAGTGGTATCAGAGCCTAGCTAGAGAATTAGACGGATAGTGTAGGATTACGAAACCGAAACAACTCCAAAACACCCTAATCGAAACCCTAGTTTCTGTCAAAATTTTCTGAGAGTCAAAATTTTTTTTAAACAATTGCAGAATGTTGTATGAGATGCAACATGAACACAGTGAAAATTTCAGCACTCCTTGCCGGAATTTGGCCAAGCACAATGAGGTTTGGACCGGCCAGCTCGGTTTTCTGGGGGCTTTTTGCGTTGAAATTTGCACTGTGTTCCAGTCTTTGGGGTTTGGTATTTCAGGTGTTGTTTGTTTTTGCTAAATTTGCATGTGATGTTATCTTTTTACAGAGGTAATTCGGAGTGTTTCGTGTTCGTAATTCTAGTTTTTTTCCGGGTTAATTTAGACGGTGTTAAAAGGTTCGATCGGATATCAAATACCCACTTTAACCCTTGCCGGAAAATTTTCAAGAGTTGGATTTTCCATAGTTAAAGAATATTCAAATATCGTGCAAGTAATGCGGTGGACCCTCTAGAAGAACGAAACCCAACTCGATTCTGTGCACGTAAGAACCGCCGCTAAACCCTAGGGTTTGCGGTAGTTCCGCGGCGCCACAGGTGAGGCATTGGTAGACCCTTCTACGGCTGGTTCATTGGTACTATGGCATGTACTGAGTATTTTTAAACTACGCTCAAGTGTTGAGCTTTTTGGGAAATTTTGGGTGTTTGTTGATTCGATCGGAATGTTTAACGTCGTCTAGATTTTTCTGAAATGTGATACAATATGTGGAATTCATATAGTTAGGCATGAAATGCGAAGTATGTGATATTTCGGCTTCATGATGTCTAAAGTGATTGTGAATTCCAAATATTGTAGTTTTTCATTTTCTTTTTTGCGACCGTAAGTGTAATATGTGGTGTATCGCTGTTTTCGTTGCTATATGTCAACGACAATTGTGATACGCATATTTACTTACGTTGATGACATGTGATATTATGTGTTGCTGTGATATGTTATATTGGATCGTCGTGATTTGAATAGCCGGGGGTTTTATGTGAGATGAGAGTTTTCATTTTCATTCATGTAAAATTCATTGTATGTAATATTCTTTTATTGGGGTACTTCCGGGTTGAGGATGATATCACCATTGTATATTATTTACTTTTCCGCATTAGGATAGACCCAAGGAGGGGAGCACAAGTAACCGGGTTCTAGGGTCCAGTGGGAGACCAACTCGAGGAGTCGAGTCCGGGTCTCCTAACTCTAGGATTGGTAGGGTTGCTTGCCGCTCTCGTAGGGGTCTAGGGATGTGGGTTTGGCTATTCATCGCGACCGTGGAATCCGTGTTTTATACAGGCTCAAAATAAAACACGGACCTCCTAGTATATCCAATATTTCATATGTTATCTTCTGCTGCTGATATTCTGTGATATGATCACTATATATGCGTGAGACGAATGATTTATTATTGTATATATTATATATAATAAACGTTGCTTATGTTTTACACCCGCGCTAGTCCCGTCCCGGTATGTCGTTAGTTAAGTAACCTAACGGTGCATAACGGGACACTGTGGCGAATGCGGATGGCATAAGCGTACGTTGTATTTTCGTTTCTTCTGTGAAGCTTAGGAAGCATAAATGATGGGACTTCATTAATGAGATTAATGAAAGAAAAAGAAACCTAAAAGATGTTATAGAATCAAATTTTCAAAAAGGGTAGCTTAGTTTTTTGCTTTGCATAGCGGTATTCCTTGTAGAATATTCAGCACCTTATTCGATAAGGAAAGAGCCGAGATCCCTTCACTGGGAGTGACCTCTTTAGCGAAACTAGCAGATGCTACAACTCACTCGATTTTGTTTTTGATTGCTTTTGTAGTTCTTGCTTTGCATAGCGGTATTTGTGAAATATCCTGCACCTTATTTGATAAGGAAAGAGCCGAGATCCCTTCACCGGGAGTGACTTCTTTAGCGAAACTAGCAGATGTTACAACTCACTCGATTTTGTTTTTGATTGCTTTTGTAGTTCTTGCTTTGCATAGCGGTATTTGTGAAATATCCTGCACCTTATTCGATTAGGAAAGAGCCGAAATCCCTTCAGCGGGAGTGACCTCTTTAGCGAAACTAGTAAAGCCTCAAAAACACCCCTTTTCAAAATCACTTGTTTCTACAACGATATCAAGTTCATTATGCAAAAGGTTTTCTGAAAAACCTGCGTAGCCCTCCGTCATTTCAGATAAGTACTACTTAGTATTCGTGCTACGTTTGTTGGCCTGCGTCAAGGCATAGTGTGCGGTAGCTAACTAGTGCTTATCTGCAACATAAGATGAGATTGGATTAGAGTAGTCGTGAGAATTTGTTGGCCTGTGTCAAGGGTCGTGCGGGTGGGTTTAATTCAATTAGGAAATGACGGGTTGAACTTGACTAGCGGACTATGGTTTGTTGGCCTGCGTCAAGGTCATAGCACGCTAGGGGCAAAAGCATTATCGGGAATTTTAAGTGTTGAAATTTGCAATGAGAATGCATACCTTCTATGAGATAGTTGGATCCCGATACCCACTACGAGTAAGAGTTACTCCTGGGAGAGTTTTACACATGACAGTTAGCCGATCAAGTAGGTGTCTAGAAAGGTGTTAACGGGGTTATGCCTCTGGGAAAACGAGATTTATTTTAATTAGGTCCGTGCGAAAGCACGAGGAACCTCCCTCGAAGTACCAACACTGATCTGGCTGAAAGATTGGCGAACTTGTAAGGTGTAATTAATCCCGGCTAGTCATACCTTTTAGGATTTGAAGGAAGATTTGATAAAAACAGTGGGAGTCATCCTGATTAGATAAGATAATAATCAATCTAATCTTGCAAGAGCGTACACTAAAGTGTTTTCTTATCTCTCTCTCTCCAAGTAGCAACCATGTCAGGCCTTAATTAAGATAATAATATGGATGTATTGACCGAACCCGCTTATTATACTGAGCAGGGGAACGTTGGTTCCGTTCTTTCTTATAATTGTTATAAGACTGAACAGGAAATAGGGGAATATCCGGATTCCCACACCGCCTAAACGAAGAATAAGCATGTTGATGCATATTCTTCGGGTGTGTTAGTTATCGAGAACTGTTTCTCAGTTCATTCTGCGTCCTGAGTATTAGATACCGGATCAGGTTCCCACATATGTAATATGTTACATGGGCTAAGGAATGGTAGGAAACTGGGAGAGGGTGATCATTCCGTAAGAGTAGGGAATGGTGCAAATGTTGCAGCCAAAGCAATTGGCGAATATCACCTTGTATTACCAAATGGTAATACATTGATTCTGAACGAATGATATTACATTCCGACCCTGATATGCAATCTTATATCAGTTTCTTTATTGAGTAAAGAAGGATATAATTTTGTAGTATATGATAATGTTATGAACATCTTCCTGAATCAAAAGTTGATTGGATCAGGCTCGTTATATAATGGCATATACGTTCTAAATCAAACCACAGGTCTTAACATACAAAACACACACAAGAGGAAGAGTTCAGAAATGAACGAATCCTTCTTGTGGCATTGTAGATTAGGTTATATCAATGCGAAACGACTAGCTAAGTTATATAAGGATGGATATTTGAATCTGTTCGAATTTTCATCTTATGACACTTGTCAGTCATGTCTCAAAGGCAAAATGACCAAAACACCGTTTAGTGGACACGGAGAAAGAGTTACGGAACTCTTGGGACTGATACATAGTGATGTATGTGGTACCATGTCTACACATGCCAGGAATGGTTCTACGTACTTCATTACATTCACTGATGATCTCTCAAGATACGGACATGTGTTCCTGTTGAAACACAAGTCTGAAACTTTTGAGAAATTCAAAGAATATAAGAACGAGGTCGAGAACCAAACGGGTAAAAGTATTAAGATCCTTCGATCTGATCGAGGAGGAGAATACTTAAGCAATGAGTTCCGGAACTATCTAAAAGGGAATGGGATTCTCTCTCAGCTTACTCCTCCCTATATACCACAGCACAACGGTGTATCGGAACGGAGGAATCGCACCCTATTAGATATGGTGCGCTCTATGATGAGCACCGTTGAGTTACCTATTTCCTTTTGGGGATATGCACTGAAGACAGCTGCAGACCTATTGAATATGGTTCCCACCAAATCTGTGACAACCACTCCATATGAGATATGGAAAGGAAAGAGACCATATCATAATTATGTTAAGATATCGGGCTGTCCGGCATATATGAAAACATAGAATCCGGACAAGCTCGAGGTAAGGTCTTTTCTGTGTAAGTTTATTGGATATCTCAAACATTCGAGCGGGTATATCTTCTACCACACCGAGGAACAAAAGATGTTTGTTTCTCGACATGCCAACTTTTTAGAAAAGGAATTTCTTGAAAAAGAAATTAGTGGCAAGAAGGTAGAACTGGAAGAATTTCCAGCCACACAAACTGCAACAGAAGATTTGGTGGAACCAGAGGATTCAGTAGTTCCCGACGAACCTCAGTTGCTCCGCCGATCTAGTAGGGTTCCTCATCCACCTGAGAGATACTACGGTTTTCTCATTGATGTAGGGAGCGAGGATTGCATCATGGAAGATGATGACCCGACTAGCTTCGAGCAGGCCATCACAAGTGGGGACTCTGTGAAGTGGCTGGATGCAATGCGATCTGAGATGGAATCCATGTACACCAACAAAGTATGGACTTTAGAAGTTACTCCTGAAGGGGTAAAACCCATTGGAAGCAAATGGATCTTTAAGAAGAAACTTGGTGTAGATGGAAAAGTTGAGACTTTCAAAGCTAGACTTGTTGCAAAAGGTTTTCGTCAACGACCAGGTGTGGACTGTGATGAAACCTTTTTTCCAGTGGATATGCTTAAGTCCATACGGATCCTACTTGCCATTGCTACATACCATGACTACGAAATCTGGCAGATGGATGTTAAGACCGTCTTTCTAAATGGTGATTTAAAAGAATGCGTGTACATGACTCAGCCAGAGGGCTTCGTAGACAGTGGGAGCAGCGGAAAAGTGTGCAAGCTGCTTAAATCCATCTACGGGTTAAAGCAGGCATCGTGGAGTTGGAACATCTATTTTGATATGGTAGTCAAAGAGTTTGACTTCATCAAGAACGTAGATGAACCTTGTATATACAAGAAGGTGGCAGAAAGTAAGGTTGTCTTCCTCGTATTGTACGTGGATGACATACTCTTGATAGGAAATGATATTCCTATGCTGCACTCGGTCAATCTATTCTTATCACATAGATTCTCAATGAAAGATCTAGGTGATGCCTCTTGCATCTTGGGGATTAAGATCTATAGAGATAGATCTAAATGGATACTGGGATTGTCCCAATCCAGGTACATTAACACCATACTAAAGAGCTTTAGTATGGAAGAATCCAAGCATGGGAATTTACCCACGATCTCTGGACTCACTCTCTCCGAAGAGATGTCTCCTAAGATTGATTTGGAGAGAGCTCACATGCAAGGGATACCCTATGCTTCGGCAGTAGGCTCTATCATGTACGTGATGCTATGTACCAGACCCGATATAGCATACTCACTAAGTGTAGTGAGTAAGTATCAAGCAGATCCAGGAGAGAGTCACTGGACAGTTGAGAAGAACATTCTCAAGTACTTGAGAAGGACTAAAGAGATGTTCTTGGTGTATGGTAACGGAGAACTCCAAGTGGAGTCCTTTACCGATTCGAGCTTCCAGAGTGATAAGAAGGAATCTAAGTCGCACTCGGGATTTGTCTTTACCCTCAATGGAGGGGCGGTTTGTTGGAAGAGTTCCAAACAGGAAACCACGGCAGACTCGACGATGGAGGCTGAATACATCGCTGCCAATGATGCTGCCAAAGAGGCTTTCTGGATAAAGAAGTTCATAACTGAATTGGAGTGGTTCCTTCCATTGAACATCCAATACCTTTGTACTGTGATAACAATGGAGCTGTGGCTTTGGCCAAGGAACCCAGGTCCCATCAGAGATCAAGGCATATTCTGAGGCGGTATCACCTGATCAGGAAGATAGTTGACCGACGTGAGATTGAGATCAGGAGAGTTGACACGAAGGACAACACTGCGGATCCACTCACGAAGGCCATGCCCTAGATACAATTTGAGAGACTCTTCGGGATGTTGGGTATGAGATACTACAACAGCTGGCCTTAGTGCAGGTGGGAGATTATTAGTTATGTATATGCCCTAGAGGCCATTGTTGTACATATGATGTATATTATAGTGGATGCTTGGATATATATAGAGAGGAATTTCTTGCTCGACATGATAGTATGCTATCTGGTTTCACTTTGTCTAAACATGTTGACTTGTATTATATTACTGTCTTGCTCTCACGTGTTGATAAAGCCCTTAGTATATGTACTTGACTACTAGGACTACGATGCAGATCATACTAGTGGGGATAAGGTTGTCACCACCCGAGTATTTCGACTCATGACCGGCACTTAACCACGCTACGTCTGCAGGCGTAACGCGACTAAGTAAGCCGAACCCAGAAATCAAAACCATTTAAAAATAGTGAGTGTTGAAAACATTTGGTTAAAGTTTTTAGAAAACCATAAATAATTCAATAAGTTCCTTTTAAAGTTACTTAACCATTTGAATAATTTTGGCAGCATTTCCTTTGTAAAAGTAGCCCCGAGACCGGGTACAAAACAGGATATAAGTGAAATGAAATGAAACATCCCCAAACGGGAGCAATCACGCCCAACGGCGGAAACCAACATCACAAGAGTAATATACGACGCCGTAGCGAAGAATAAGCAATAAGTAGACATCACAGAAAATAAACTGCATATAAAAACAGTCGGCTACTACGAGCTCGACACCAGAATACAAAATATACATCATCGTCCTCACACAGTATCTAAGTCCAGTACATAAATGGTAGATGGAGAGTACTAGATACAAAAGGGATACAATAAAATTACTCAGAATACCACAACCCACCTAAATGCAAAACAGCTCTCACCGCAACTGTAGTGGTATCTGTAGCCAAAAGATGCAAAAGACAGCCTGCCGCGACTATGCTGAGGGCAACCTGCAAATACTGTGGCACAACGGGGGTGAGTTGCCAACTCGTGAATAGAGATAACATATAAAGGTAATCGCAAGCATGCACGTACTGCGCTACTCTAACAAATGCCAGCAGATAATATCAATGCGTGATAAGCAGTATGTGCAATAATCATGCAGATGCTCTATCAGGTAAAATAACTACAGGATGAGGTATATGGTAATCAATGCTGAGCATGGGATAAACAACATCTACACGGAATATCAACATGGAAAACAATCGGTGCCCACAACTGCACCCAAATCCCAAATAACTCAGGCGTCGGCACACCCATCGGCCCTCAAATCCTGTAAACCTCTGAGAAATCACGAGTGCCCAACATCGGCACCCAAAACATCATCAAATACTCGTGTCCAGCATCGACACGCAAATCCTCATATATCGGACTCCGTCAGTCCGGATCAGCCCACGGGCTCCGTCTGCGGTATCGGCCCTCGGCCCCGGCAGTACGGATCATCCCGCATCCATCTCTCGACTCTGGTCGGTATCCTCCGGACAACCGCCAGGTCCAACCAATCACCGGTAGGTACTCGCCACCCTGCCAGGCTCATCGTCTACTCCATGAAAAACATTTCTCGCCCCGGGGAACCATACCGGGTCCACCACGAACCCGCAAACGGATCATCCATCTCCTCGAATCGGGTTTCAAACACACGTCTCAGCACCGAGAAAACGCGTGGTGGACGCACCAAAATATCATATCACGAGGAACCGGGTTTTCAAATAGTGCATCTTTTCTTAAAAATCCCACGGTCCTCAAAACCAGAAATCACATGAAAATCCAACACCAAGTAGTAAATCCAATGCGATGTACCATGTACATCAATCCATGATATAGGTATAGGGGAAAACCGCTTTTAAAATTAGTTCCGTTTTTAAAGATATCATGCGGCTCCCAATTTTCATGAAAGTTATATCGAATCATATATGAAATGAACTACAGCAATATAATCATGGCAGTTCTACAGTGAGTGTATCATGGCAATTACTAACGGTGTGTGTGTAGCATGCAGATCAGTGCTCGTGCAACATGAACCGTTAGTAATAGTGCGGTGTTCTAGCAATTCTAAGCATACATACAGCAGGGAATGCAATATGCAATGACAGTACATGAGGTAAATGTAACATATAATAATAAGGTCCTATCAGCCCTGACGCATAACGCCATGCGGGCGATATCCCCGTAGATGTTAAATCTACTCACCGAAGTCTCGCGCTAAGTGTAGCCGACGACTTGCTTGCCCTTCTTCGCAGCGTCCGTCTCACTCGCCTGCGAACCTAGAATCACATAACATATATCACACATAAGCTCAATTTCACAAAAACGTGATATTATGGTCCAACTAGAAACCCGTGTCGCAAACCAATCGCGCGTGTGCGCGATACGCTAAAACGTGTGATCACGCGCCTGAAACTACCCTGACGCGTCGCGATACGCAGAAACCCCAAATTCACACACGTATCACGCGTGTCGCGAAGGTTTAGAAAATACGAGAAATAGGTAATAAGCCCCAGATTTTTATACAGAACTTAACTTACAAAAATATATATATCATAACACTACACAGAGCAGAATACACCCAAGGGACCAAACCACAACCCAAACCCTACCCATCTGGCCGCAAATTGCGGCCAGAACGAAATAATTGGCGGCCACGGTACGGAGTTTGGGGGTCGGGTTCTACCTGGGGTATCAGTACCTAGCCACTACACTGCAGTCTTCTCAAAATTAACCTGAACCCATCGGGTCGATAGCAGTTCCCAGAAACTCAAATTTTGCTTTAAAACGACGAAATGCATCAAATAGGGATCTGGTGGTATATCAGTGCAATCGGGGTTAAAGCTAAGTTAATATGGCCTTAACAACACTCTATCAACCTACTGAAACCAAAACACACATCACTTGGCCAAGGTTCACACTAAACACCCCATATCGTACTAAATCGCACCAAAAACCACTAACCGAAGCAAAACTACCCTAAACAAGTAAACTAGGGAGTAAGTTTAGGAAATATACCCCACACTCGACCCTAGGGAGCTGAAGGAAGAAGAAGATGTGCAGGGAAGAGGCTGCAGTTGCTGCTGTGATGATGGTTGCTGCTTACTGTTGCTGCTGCTGCTGCTGCTCTCTGTTGCTGCTGTTGCTGTTTCTGGCTGCTGCTGTTGTGCTTCTTGCTTCAGTTGCTGCTGATGTGCTTGCTTCAGCTGAGAGGTAAGTGGGTGTGTGTGTGTGTGTGTGAGATTTGAGAGAAAAACAAAGAAATGAGAGGATAAACATCACCCCAATGTCAACCCTCCTCTCTCTCTCTCTCTTCATTAATTGCAAGCATGGCCTATGCCATGATGCACTCTCTCTCTCTCTCACAAGTCAACACCCTAAGGAAATTCAAATTAAATCAACTATTAATTAACTGATTAAACTCAATTAAAACCCAAAAGACTTAATCCCCATGATTAACCCACCATGGTCACTAATCATGGTAATAACTCATTTAAAAACCCTAGTTTACATGCACATGTGTGTGCAAGCCTAGGAAAATTTTAGAAAAATATTTATTAAATTAGGAAAAATATTTGAAACACAATTTGGTAAACTTTTCATTAGAAACCCTTTTATTTAAATATAATAAGTCACTAATACATCCTAAGGTGTTACAAAGGTAGTCCACGAGTACATCCTATAATTGTTCCTAGTCGAGGGTGTATCGAGACAGAGCATCGATAATCCAGAGTAGACTAGCGTATACGCATCTTGAACCATATGATGGGCGATGGATGATCCCACATCCATTGGTGTTTGACATCAAAGATGGTGTACGGGTGCTCAGTGGAGACTAGGTACACTGAACGGACTCGCCGAGAACTCCTAGATGGTATTATACCTATCGTCAGATAGCAGTTCTCTGGTGACACTGGTACAGGTTAGTCTGTAGACCCGAGATCGTCATAGAGTCTTGTGTGATTCCCACTGTGCTTTGATTTCCACCTTACCACGTTCATGAGAACGTGCAAAATGGTGGCTTTTGGGTAAAGTCCCGAATCACATGGAGGCAATGAGCGATAGGAGGGGTTTCATCTCTCCCGGTATTGGGGGTTGATGTTGTGCTGTACGCGATTGGCTATAACTGGAAGTCCCTGGCCAGGGCTGATATGAAGATCTTCTGGTAAGTGTTATCAGTAGTTTCTCAACCCGTTATGAGCCTCACATCGACACAACTTATCGGTTACTGGGGTCTGACGTTTATCACCCCTAGACTAGATATGCGACATATCAGACGAAGAGACCAGACTGTACGGTAGTGTTACTGATTGGATTCACAGGAGTGTGAGCAGGCTTGCTTGTTGATCTTCTTATCGTTCAATACCCGGGTGGCTATTGCGTTTAGCTGTCCGCTTGCAGCTTGTGGGCGTTTGATATGATCATCACTTACTGCCGGCGTATTGACGAATCTTTAGAGTCCTACACATAGGTTTCCTGGCTCAGGCGAAACGGAGTAGGAGCACATATGTGATATGTGCGGGACCGAGATTAATACGATATGTGATACCGTATTCTATTCTCACGATATGTGATATCGGCTGGTTATATGTGATATATCCGGGTTATCGGATCAAGTGTTGATTCGATAAAATGATACATATAATATTAGTCGGTTATATGTAATAAAGTCGGAATATTAAATCAAGTGTTGATTTAATAATTTAATGTAGAATTATATATTTGATATATTAAATTACATTAACTAATATTAGCTCACTTAAGAATTACTTTTTCTCACTTGATGATACATTGATATATATATATATATATATATATATATATATATATATATTGTTCCCCTCCGAATGGCGGCGCACAAGACTGCAAAGTCCTGACGCTGAGATTCGGGGCAGATGCTATTTGGTTTTATCCGTCCGCCTCTCCGAAGATGCCAAGTTGATTTATGGCACCGTGTAACGGAGGTTTAGACGGATGCGGCCGATGTATCAGACTTCGTCAGATTCCCCCTCGCTTGAGGGGGTTTTGATTGTGGGGACGCTCTTCCCTGCAGGCGCAAGCCCCTGCAGTTAATTACGCTACCGCATCGCGGTAAAAACTTTCTCCTTCTCCAGAATTTCACTTCGTGTCGTGTGTGTTTATTTTGTTTGTGGTTGCCCATGGATTGTATACGGAGACTAAGCAATGTCGTCGGCCGTAGGACGTGGATTAGTCCAAATCCATATTTACTTAGATTTGGGTTTGGTGTTTTGGTTTAAGGATACGTTAGCCGTATTTAGGCTAAGATCGACTTAAACGTTTATTAAGGATACGTTAGTCTGATTTGAGACTAAGATCAACTTAACGGGATTGTTTTGGATTCGACAAAAGAGCGTTTGGGGGCTCTATTGTTCCAGCTTAGAGACGTAGTGGTCCATAGGTAGTTTAAGGACATGGTGGTCCATATTCCAGTTTAGGGACATGGTGGTCCATATGTAGTTTAAGGACGCTTAAGTCCGTGAGTGTAAGGACCCCACAGTCCGTTTTTTAGTTTAAGGACGCATAAGTCCGCGGGTTTAAGGATCCCACAATCCTTCTTTTGGTTTAAGGATGCTTAAGTCCATGAGTTTAAGGACCCCACAGTCCGTGTTGATGTGTGGTTGTCGGGACCCGTCACCTCTCTGACATCGTTGAAGGATTACAACGATAGGAGTCAAAGGAGTTCGGAGATGTACCCTCGAACCGGTTGTAAATTGATTTAAGAGAGCAGCTGTGCTCAGTCGATTTAATTTGAGGACTTACGGCCATGATTGGGCCAAGTCCAGTTGAAAAATATTCAACACTTTTATTTATTTTTGGTCTATTAGACCTGTGCTAGGGCTTTGCCCACATTGCCTTGATTTTTATTTTTGTTTGGGCTCTGCCCAGAAAGGATGCAGAGCATCAATTTGTTTTGGGCTCTGCCCATTTATAAATGATGCAGAGCATCAATTTTATTTGGGCTATGCCCTTTATAAATGATGCAGAGCATCAATTTTATTTGGGCTCTGCCCTTTTATTGCTTTGCAATTTATTTTGGCCTGCTAGGTCTTTTTGACTTGGGCCTGGCCCTTTAGCAAAAGAAATGCATTGCATTTGTCAGGCGCTTTGCGCCAATCAAAGAGCGCAAGTGCTTATGGTGATGACACGTGTCATGCAAGCGCAGTGCGCTGCGCTTGCGCTGCTGACACATGGCGCGCTCTGGTGAGTTGCGCCAGTTTCAGAGAGCAAAGCTCTTATTTCAAAAGCGCATAGCGCAAATGGTTCAGATGCTGACACGTAGCGCTCTCTGGTGGCTTGCGCCAACCCAAGAGCGCAACAGCGTAGTTTTGCAAGTGCAAGGCACTATTAATTTGAGAGTCTTTTAGATTCAAGAACCAATGGATCATAAAAGAAGTGCAAAGTACTATTTGATTTCTTTATCTAATTTAGATCAAAGAAAACAAGTTTTTCTTATTTCAAGAACCAGAGGTTCATAAAAAGTGCAAAGCACTGTTTTTATTTTGTTTTTTATTAAAGATCATTGATCTTGTTTTTAGATCAATGATCTATCAAAAGAAATTCTTCTATCTAAAAGGTCTTTTACCTTTCTTTTTTTCTTGGAATTTCTTCAGAGTTCTCTCTGCTTGAAATTTTTGATTTCTCACAAAATGTTGATGCCTTTGAATTGAGGTCTAGGGGCCTTTATATAGTGCCCATAAATTTGTTAAAGAGATCTTTCTCTGAGTGATTTGGGAAATTTTCTCCACCGTTGGATCTTTGATCCAAGGGCTTCTGTTTTACAGAAGGCAATCTTCTTGTTTTAACAAGAACAGAAAAAAAATCTTACTCGAATTTAATTCTGTTTGGCGCAAACGCCCCAGCGCGTGACACGTGTCAAGCAGCGCACAGCGCAGCGCAGCTGCGCTTGCGCAACTGCGCTGACACGTGTCGCGCAGCGCAGCTGCGCTAGCGCATCTGCGCTGACACGTGTCGCGCAGCGCAGCTGCGCTAGCGCATCTGCGCTGACACGTGTCGCGCAGCGCAGTGCTTGCGCAACTGAAGCGTTGCTTCCTTTTGTTTTTTTTTAATAGAGCTTTGCTCTGATTGGACGCGCTGCCTCGGGCGCTGCGCTGACATATCAGCACCTGACACGTGGCGCGTTGCGCCCGGGGCAAAGAATCTGAAGCGTTGCTTCATTTATTAAAGTTTAAATTTTCAAAGCAAAGCTTTGCTCTGATTGGGGGAAGATGTCATCTTCCGTCTTGGAATTTGAACAGAGCTTTGCTCTGATTGGGGTAAACAAATGCCCCCCCCCCCCACCGTTGCGCTTACGTGGCCCCAAACGCAAGCGCAACGGTGGCAGAATTCCAACCGTTGCGGCAACTTTTGGAAGTTGAAAGGTCATTTGATGTCTATAAATAGGACCTTTGGTACTCAACAGATGATTATCATCTTTAAAATTTCACTTTCAGAACTCAGAGCCCTGCTCTTTATTTTCAAGAACTTCAAGAGTTAAACTCTTAAAACTTTTAGGTAAAAATTTTAGTTTGAATTAAATTAAATTAGATTAATTTTCATTGACAGAGCCTTGCTCTCAATAGATCCCTGATCTAAAGAAGACCCATTTAGGGTTTCATTTAGCAGAGCTTTGCTCTAAAGGGGTCTAAAGAGGACTAAGGAGAACCCTGTTAGGGTTCCATTAATAGAGCTATGCTCTCTTAAAAGATTTCCCTTGAATTTTCTCGATTCATTAATGGAGCTTTGCTCCTTCCAAATCATATAGAAGAACTCTTAAGAGTTCTTCATGGATCTTGGAAGTTAAAGATAGCATTTTATATTATTATTATAATTATATCATCTTTTCAGAGCAAAGCTCTCAATGTTCTTAGGGGATTTTCTTCAAATTCTCTTCATTATTGATTTTGATAGGTGTTACTCCTGTTTGCAGAGCGTTGCTCTTGAGGAGTTTTAACTCTCTGTGCTCTTTTTTTTTAACAAGAATTCGCTTAATCAGTCGGTCTGCTAATTCTGTTGATCTTCTTCTACAGGAACAATGGACGCCCACATGTATGCTCTTAACGAGATCATCTCTTACGGGGACATCCGCCGACTTGGCCGCTCTCAAAATCAAGAGTTCACAAACGCGGAGTGTGCTGAAATCATGAGCCGCTTCGACGCATACAACGGTCCACTGCTTCCCCGACGTTCCTCTCTCCTTAAGCTTATCGTGGGAGCCATCTGGGAAGCGCTTCCCCTATTCTGTTCCGGTGTACCGCCTAGGGCGTTGGATGCCGCCGAGGATAAGGTGCACTCGGTGTACCTGATGAACTTTATCTCGAAGAGACGGCGAGACAGTCTTGTCGATCTCTTGCACGAGGTCTTTCAACAGTCTGCCATACTCGCTGCTTATCGGAGGGTGGAAGACATCAGGGGGATCCTGACGCTTGTACTCGCGAAAGAAAGCACACCAGGATGGTCCGCGAGGCTTGGAAAGTCATAGATAGGGTCACTTTCGAGTTCCTCAATCCATGTCCTGGGTTTGAGGTTATACCTTTGTAAACATTTTAATAATGTTATTATCTATTTCTCTGTGATTGTAAGAACCTCTTTTTATGATATGAATAGAAAATTTCCATTTCTGTCTGTCTTATTTCTCGTTCTGAGTCTTTTGCCTATGCATAAATGAGTGTGTCTCGAATGCTTGTAAATCGGATATTCTTTCTGTCGCTTCTTCTTTCTTTTATTATCCATATGCTGCCTAAGTAAACATGATTGGCAGATAACTTATTTTTTTTAAGAGATAGCGATGGCTTAGGCTGCAGGTTCAGATCCGCCGCCTAAGACTTTTCAACTCTATGAGCCGTGAGGGTCTCATAGAAATTTTCTCCCTACGAATCGAGAGGATCTCGTAGGTGTATTTTCTCCTTAGGAATCGTGAGGATTCCTAAGCGCGTTTTCTCTTATAAGTCGTAAGGATCTTATAAGCGAATTTGTCCCTTTTACGAGTCGAGAGGACCCGTAAGCGGTTGTTTCCCTCCTTGTCGAAATTCGACTTTGGAGAGTGAGACCCGTGAATAGTATGCAAGAGACCGTTTTAGACCGACTTGCAGGGTCCCATTGTTCAGGAAACAAGCTTTTAATCTCTGCTACCTGAGGCTTCATCTTGCAAGTTGAGACGAATCGGGAATTTCCCGCGGAGACACTGGTTTCTCTGCGAGCCGACGCGAATCAGGAATGTTTGTTTCTCTGAATTGAGGTATTTTCCAAGGATTATTTGTTTCCCTGGTGCTGAAACGGATCGAGAATTTCTCACGGAGACACTGGTTTCTCTGCGAGTCGACGCGAATCAGGAGACTCTCGTCAAGGATGTTTGTTTTCCTGAATTGAGGTATTTGCCAAGGATTATTTGTTTCCCTGGTGTTGAAACGGATCGAGAATTTTCCACGGAGACATTGGTTTCTCTGCGAGTCGATGCGAATCAGGAAGCTTTCATCAAGGATATTTGTTTCCCTGAATTGAGGTATTTGCCAAGGATTATTTGTTTCCCTGGTGTTGAAACGGATCGAGAATTTCCCACGGAGACACTGGTTTCTCTGCGAGTTGACGCGAATCAGGAAGCTCTCATCAAGGATATTTGTTTCCCTGAATTGAGGTATTTTCCAAGGATTATTTGTTTCCCTGGTGTTGAAACGGATCGAGAATTTCTCACAGAGACACTGGTTTCTCTGCGAGTCGACGCGAATCAGGAAGCTCTCATCAAGGATATTTGTTTCCCTGAATTGAGGTATTTGCCAAGGATTATTTGTTTCCCTGGTGTTGAAACGGATCGAGAATTTCCCACGGAGACCCTGGTTTCTCTGCGAGTCGACGCGAATCAGGAAGCTCTCATCAAGGATATTTGTTTCCCTGAATTGAGGTATTTGCCAAGGATTATTTGTTTCCCTGGTGTTGAAACGGATCGAGAATTTCCCACGGAGACACTGGTTTCTCTGCGAGTCGACGCGAATCAGGAAGCTCTCATCAAGGATATTTGTTTCCCTGAATTGAGGTATTTGCCAAGGATTATTTGTTTCCCTGGTGTTGAAACGGATCGAAAATTTCCCACGGAGACACTGGTTTCTCTGCGAGTCGACGCGAATCAGGAAGCTCTCATCAAGGATATTTGTTTCCCTGAATTGAGTTATTTTCCAAAGACACTGGTTTCTTCGGGGTTGGGATGAACCGCCGAGATTTGGCTTCGTTTTCTGGCGGAGCCTGCTGGGAAAGTATGGTTCCCTCTTTGTTTGCGTCCTTGGATTGTATATAGGGATCGATGTGATCTCAACTGTAGGGCTAAAGTTTTATCATTTCATTTTTTTTATTTCCGCGATGCTCTATCATTTCAGCTTTTATATCGCGAAGGTCGCGATTGCCCAATCATTTCGGCTATTTTTCGCGGTGCCCAATCATTTCGGCTATTTATTTTATTTTCACTCGCTGCTTTTTATTGCGAGTTGCCCAATCATTTCGGCTATTTATTTTATTTTCACTCGTTGTTTTTTATTGCGAGTTGCCCAATCATTTCGGTTATTTTGTATGCATACATTTTTACTTGCTTCTCTTTATTGCAAGTTGCCCTATCATTTCGGCTATTTCGTATGCGTGTGCAGCTTACCGGCTTTTCACCGTAAGCCTGAAATTAGACACCGATTTCGGCATCAGCACCGCTACAACTGGGATATTGCCAGGAGTGAATCATCATTTTCCTCCGTCGATGTTGATCAAAGGTGGCTTAGCGAACAGGGTTAAGGTCCTGTCAACTAAGGCTTTTAACTTCATGAGCCGTAAGGGTCTCATAAAGGTGTTTCTCCCTACAAGTCGTGAGGATCGTGTAGGTGTATTTTCTCCTTAGGAATCGTGAGGATTCCTAAGTGTATGTTCCTCTGTAAGTCGTAAGGATCCTACAAGAGGGTTTTCTCCTTGTAAGTTAAGAGGACTTATATGGGTTGTTCATCATACGCACATATCCACAATCACGAATGAAACTTGGTTAGGGAAATGTTTATTCGCGCCCGTGGATTGTATACAAGGGTCAGTATTGAGCCACTTGTAGGGCAATATCGAAATTTGTGGGGGTTGCTTAAGCACAGGTTTAGGTCTCTGTAACTTAAGACTTTCAAATCTTATGAGCCGTGAGGGTCCCATAAGAGAGTTCTCCTTACGAGTCATGAGGATCTCGCAAGTGTATGTTCTCCTTAGGAATCGTGAGGATTCCTAAGTGTGTTGCTCCTTTGTGAGTCGTAAGGATCTCACGCGGGTGGTTTCTCCTTACAAAGTTGAGAGGACCTTGTAAGTGTCCTTTAACGAGATTGCGCCCTTTCGGGTTTTCGCAAACACTCGCCGGCAGTCCAGCTGTTTTTACTCACGGAGCCCTTTCGGGTTTTCATCCGTGCCCATTTTGCTTATGGACGTACCTTTTTTTTTATTCTTTTTTTTTCCTAACGAGGTTGCGTCCTTTCGGGTTTTCACAAGACTCGCCGGTAGCCCAGCTGTTTTTACTCATGGAGCCCTTTCGGGTTTTCATCCGTGCCCATTCTGCTTATGGACGTACCGTTTTTTTTTATTTTTCATTTTTTTTATTTTATTCTTTATTCTCTTTTTTTTATTTTATTCTTTATTCTATTTTTTTATCTATTCCGCCTGAGGATGCTGCGGTAGTAGTTTAAAGACATTTCGGTCGTTTACAAGTTTTAGGACATTGCGGTCCATCATTAGTTTAAGGACGTTTCGGTCCGGCATTAGTTTAGGGACATTTCGGTCCGCCATTAGTTTAAGAACGTTTCGGTCCGTCAAAAAGAGGGTTGGCTACTGCTTATAAAGTTTGAGCTTAGGAAGATAGCGAGCGGACATAGTCGTCGTCATCTATCATTGACCTAGGCGGTAACCTTCTAAGCGTAGTATTTCTTTAGGAAGCGACCATTTATTGGCCTGAAAGGCCTTTCACCGTGCATATCCATAAGTAGATAGGCTCCACCTTGGTAGACCTTGTCTATGATGTACGGGCCTTCATAGTTTGACTCGAACTTTCCCCGCTTGGCGCGATTGGGGATCATAGGCCTTTTGACCACTAGCACGAGTTCGCCTTGGCGGAATGTCCTTGGCCGGGTCAATCTTTCATATGAGCGCGTCATCTTTGCTTTATAAGCCTCCAGATTTTGTTGCGCTATGAGCCGGGTTTCATCAAGGGCATCAAGCTCCTCAAGCCGAAGGTGAGCATTTTCCTCGTCTGTCAGCTCGTAGTGGACTGCCACTCGTAGAGAGGGTAACTTTATCTCGAGGGGGAGTACTGCTTCTGTACCAAATACCAACGCATATGGCATTGTGTTAGTGGCCGTCTTGAACGTGGTTCGATACACCCAGAGAGCCTCTTGCATCCTCTCATGCCAGTCCTTCTTATTTCGGGACACCGTCTTCTTCATGATCTTTGTCAAGGTCTTATTGAAGGCCTCGGCTAGACCATTAGCCTGGGGATTATAAACCGAGGAATATCTCCAGTCTATATTGTGCTGTTGCGCGAAGCGACTGATCTTGTGGCTTTTGTAAGATGGCCCGTTATCGGAGATGATCCGTCGTGGAGTTCCAAACCGATATAGGACCTGCGTCTTGAAGAAATGGAGGATATTCTCCGTCTTAACTTCCCTCAGCAGTACTGCATCTGCCCATTTGGAGAAGTAGTCAGTCATCGCCAGGATGAAACGATGTCCCCTGGACGATGCTGGTTCGATATGGCCGACTATATCAGTTCCCCACATTTCGAATGGCCAGCTAGCCATTGTCGGGTGTAGCGGATTTGGATACTGATGGATGAAGTCCCCATGAATTTGGCATGAGTGGCATTGCTTCGCATATTCGAGGCAGTCCTGAATCATCGTGGGCCAGTAGTAACCCATCCGTTTGATCTTCAACTTCATCTTTGGGCCCGCTTGGTGAGAACCGCAGAGTCCGTCATGAACTTCCTGGACGACTCTTTTCTCTTCGTCAGGTCCCAGGCATCTCAACCATAAAGAATCGAACGACCTCTTGTACAGAGTATCTTGAGGACGCATCTTCGGGCGTTTGCCGGTATTTGAAGTAGTCTATAAGGACTTCTCTCCAATCCTCGGTATTTTCCCGATCTTTTATTTGCAGGGTCGTCTGTTCAGTCGCTCCCTTTTCTTCGGGTGATTCCGGAGATATTTCCGCTGGGGCAAGCACCCGACGGCTTTGTACCACGATTCTTACGTCATCGAGGTTCTCATCAGCCAGTTCCTTAGCGAGTTTGGCCAATGCCTCCGCTTTGCTGTTTTCCGCGCGCGGTATGTTTTCCAAAGTATAGGAAGGAATTTGGGTCAACAATTGTTGCACCTTTCTGCCGTACTTCACCAACTCTGGTTTGCACGTTTGATAGTCGTCGTTTACTTGACTAACGACCAGCTGGGAATCTCCGTATATGAGGAGGTTTTCAATTCGCATGTCGATGGCGATCTCGAGGCCGGCTATCAAAGCCTCGTATTCGGCTTCATTATTTGTCCTCGGCTCCGTCAGGGAGAAAGCAAAGCGCATTATCCCTCCTTGTGGAGTTACAAAGATGAGTCCTACCCCCGATTTGATTATAGGGGTACTTTGTTTGCGCTTCTTCACGGAAGATGCTCCATCGAAATAAAGTTCCCATCGGGTATCACCACCGTCGATCGCATCAAACGCATGTTCGTCTGGAAGATCGCAATTCAGAGGAGAATCGGGGGGTATCGGATGCTCAACGAGGAAGTCAGCGATGGCCTGGCCTTTCACTGCCTTGAGAGGTTGATATGTTATCGAGAACTCCATCAAGAGCAGGGCCCATTTAGCGAGTCGTCCCGTCAATATGGCCTTCGACATTAAATATTTATGGGGGTCCACCTTCGAAATGAGACGGACTTCATGTGCCAACGCATAGTGTCTGAGCTTTGTTATCGCAAAAATCAACGCCAGGCAGTGTTTTTCAATGGGGGAGTAGTTGCTTTCTGCCCCCAGTAGAACTCGACTTAAGTAGTAGAGTGCTCTTTCTTTTCCTTGATCGTTCTCTTGTGCCCATAATGCGCCTAAGGAGCCTTCGAGAGCGGTTGTATAAAGAATGAGGGGCTTTCCCTTGACCGGAGCAGCCAACACCGGCGGGTTCTGCAGGTATTGCTTGATCTCGTCTAGCGCGCTTTGGCATTTTTGGTCCCAGACGAACGGGGTTCCCTTCTTCATCAAGTGGCTGTAAGGACGGCACTTTCCTGAAAGGTTGGCTATAAATCGCCGTATATACGCGAGCTTCCCTTGGAGAGACCGCAGCTGTTTGAGAGTCCTTGGCGGAGGCATTTCCATGATCGCCTTGATCTTTGACGGATCTATCTCAATACCTCGGTGTCGGACGATGAATCCCAGGAATTTGCCTGAGGAAACTCGGAATGCACACTTGAGAGGGTTCATCTTCAAGTTGTATTGCCGAAGGCGTTGAAATACGGTCTTCAGATGCTCGAGATGTTCCTCGTATGATTTGATTTTAACCACGAGATCGTCGATATAGAATTCGACGATTTCGTGTATAAGGTCATCGAAGATCTTCGTCATGGCCCTTTGGTAGGTGGCACCAGCATTCTTTAAACCGAAGGGCATCACCTTATAGCAGAATATACCCAAAGGAGTCCTGAAGGCTGTGTGCTTCTGGTCTTCGGGATGCATCTTTATCTGGTTATACCCTGATGAGCCGTCCATGAAGGAGAAAACCTCATGAGTGGATGTATTATCTATCATCAGTTCGGTGACTGGCACTGGGAAATCGTCTTTCGGGCAGGCTTTATTGAGATCCCGGAAGTCCACGCATATGCGCACTGTCCCATTTTTCTTCATCACTGGGACGATATTGGCGATCCACTCAGGATATTGAACCTCCTGGATAAAGCCAGAGTCGATCAGCTTCTTGACCTCGGCGTTGATGCTCATTTCAAGCTCGAGCTACATTCTTCTTGGTGCCTGCTTGACTGGCTTGACGTCTGGGGATATTGCCAATTTGTGCACAGCAATTTCTGGATCTAGTCCCGGCATTTCGGAATAGTTCCACGCGAAGCAATCTTTATGCTGCATAAGCAGGTCTTTTAACGAAGCCACCTTCTCTTCAGACAGCAGCTCACTAATGAATGTCGGTCGCGGGTCATTCGCCGTCCCCAACTCAATTTTCTTGAGGTTATCTGCAGTGGTATGGATTCCATCTTCCAGCTCTTTTGGCGCTGGTGGGGATTCTGAGATTACCTCGTCGTTGCTGTTTTCGAAGCACCAGGGAAGGTCATCCATGTTCTTGGGCTCTTCCTTTGATATCGTTATCACGTGACAAGTACGAATTCGCTTCCAATCCCAATGTGGAACCGGTTCTTCTTCCGTGGCCTTGGGTTCGTGCTTTTGTGGCGGCGCTACCCTCCAGTTGTCGGACAGAGCGAACTTGCCAAGCTGATACTGATCTTCAACCCAATTCTTGAAGGTGAAGCAGTCCTCGAGAGGGTGGCCTATCACTCGGTGATAAGAGCAATAGTCTGGGTGCGAGACTTCGCCTACTTGTTCGGGGTGTTTGGACTCCGGCAGCGTAAGCATCAGATGTTTTATAGCGAGGTCGAGTATTTTCTTCGTCTTGTCTCGAGGAAAAGAGTACGCTGACCCATTTTTCTCATGAGGGATAGATCGGAACCGCTCGATTTTCGCTCGCGCGGCCTCTTAGCCCCGCTTTGTTGCTGTTGAGCGCCTTTTTCGCGTTTCGACTTGTTTCTGCCTCTGCGTCGAGCCTTTTTTACAACAGGTTGACATGGAGCGGCATCTTCATCCTTCACAGCTTGTTGGAGGAGGCATTGCATTTTGGCTTTCTCGTAGATGACCATTTCGCGGTTATGGTCGTCTCGGACTTTTTGACCAGCTTCCCTTATAAGTTTGTCCATTTATTCTTCGAACGATGGACTGGGCACTTTTTTGTCTGGAACTTTTACTGGTTCAGGATTAGCGTCCTCCCATTAAGCATCTGCTTCTTCATCGAAGTCAAACATGACATAGCAGCTGTTTAGTAGCTCTTGTTTCTTTGACTGGATGTATCCAAGTCCTTTTGTCTCCATTATCCCATTAGGCAGTTTGCGTTGAGTCCCGGGAACGTTCCAGACTTTGTCATAGAACTTGGCTTTTCGAACGGTCTGCTTGAAGGATATCCCCTGGCGTTTCAGCAGCTTTTTCAAACCTTCCGTATAATATCTGGGAAGACGGATAGGCTGAAGCCTGTCAAGCGTAGGATCCGCGCCATGCCAGATTTCTTTCTCCACTTTGGTTTCTTCAGAGCGGTAGAATAGAATTGCTTTTTCGCTTTCTCGTCTGGGAGGGATATAGAACGTTTGTAGCTCTTCTACATTGTAAATATCAAGTGCATCCAGTTCTTTACGGTGTTTAAGCGGCACCATGGCGACTTGTAGACTTTGCTCTTCGTCAGCGGACGTTTGTATCGAAGGTCGAGCAGGGAACATAGCATGGACTTCATCTTCCGAGTCGCTACCAAAGATTAACGCAGGAGTAGATGGCCCTGGCTTATTGTGTTGGGGCGGACCTGAATAAACTATCTCCTCTTCCTCCTCGGTATCACTGCCGAAGACAGGGATGGTGGCGTTAGCTTTGTTTTCCGGCTTGTAACACCTTTCCGTGTCTTCGAAATCCGGTAAGAAGTACTTGGCATCTTCATATTTGCGGACTTCGTTCACGGAAAACGGATTCAGTTCTCCCGCCACGGTATACTCGAGACCATCCTTAGCGTATTTCATACACTGATGTTGTGTAGAAGGGATGACGTTGTACTCGTGTAACCACGGTCGGCCGAGCAAAGCGTTGTAGCATGTCTTAGCGTCTATGACGTGGAACTTAATGTCCGTGACGAATAGCCCGAAGCGTAGCGTCAGTATCACAGACCTAAGGGTTCTTGATGACTGGGAGTCGAACCCGGAGATGGTGATCTTGTCCCGAGCAAGGTGCTGGACGCTCATGCAGATTTCTTTTAACACCCACACATTGAGGAGGTTAACGGAGGATCCATTGTCGATCAGGATTTTTCCTATCTTTATATCGTGACAGTATCCTGAGACATAAAGGGGGCGATTGTGTTCGCATGTCCCGAGGAGAAGGTCTTCATCACCAAAAGCGACATCGGCCGTGTGCACTTCCTCCAATTCATCCTTCATCTTTTCTTCAGCCAGGAAAGCTTGGAATTGTTCCTGATCTTGTAATGCCTTGATTAACAAATCTCTCGCCTCCTTTGATAGCAAAAGGGCATCAAGAATGCTGAGCTGTGAGGATAGCTTCCTCAGATGCGCTAAGACGTTGTAATCGACCTTATTTCTCTTCGGCGGGTCCTTGGCGCTTAGCTCCCCCAGAACATGGTCATCTAAGACGATATCTTCAGAGACCTTTTCTTTCCCTTTATCTTTTCTGTTTGAGGGTCCGAGATTCTTTTCAAGCAGCGTCCGATTCCGCAGCCGAATATTTTCGCAAACCTTCGGCTCTTCTTCTTTTTCCGAAGTGGACTCTTTAAAGAGAGGGGCAAGTTCCAGCTCCCCATCAGAATCTCTCCCGAATGTAGGCACTTGTGACCCGCCGGTGTTAACCATGCGACAATCGCCGGTAGTTCTTTTAAGCCCTTCGGTCGTATTTCTTTGCTCCCGACGAGTTTTGCGCTTTTCCCGCTTAAAGCGTTATCGATGAGCAACGTATCCTTGCCACCATCTATCGAAAGCTTTGCACTCTTGAGTGGGGTGCGAAACCTTCTGATGATATAAGCAATAGGAGGGGTGCATTTCCATTTCACCGGTAATTTTTTCTTCGGAGGATGGTAGCTTCATGCCCATTGACATGGCCTTAGCAAACCTTTTATTCATCTTGAATTTGCTTTTGTCGGTAGTGGAGGTATTTTGCTCCAGCGAGAGCGTCTCAGCTCTTTCATCCAGTCGCTGGCGTTTGGCCCTTTCAAATATGACCGTCTCGCGTTCTCGATCAGCTTTAATTTTCAACCGAGCTTTATTAAGGAATGCATCAATCACTTCATCTGATAGCCCCAGAATTTTTGATTCAAGATCTGCCCCCAGCGTTTCAGTACAAGGAGTCTCCTCATCGTCCATGAACAAATGGGAAATCTCATGACAGCTCGCCACATATTCTTCAGATTCATCAGATGAACTTTCTCCCTCATCTTCCCCTTGAAAGACATGATTGAGGAACTCTTGTTGTGTAATGGGAGTCCATGCCTACTGGTTGTATTCCTCCACCGTGTCAATTTGTTTTTGCAAGTCCGTGCGCTTGTCGCCAGGCTTCACGGGCTTCTTTGATTTCTTTTTCTTCTTCCTTGAAGATTTCGACGGCTGGTTGTGAATGCTTGGGCCACCACCATCGGACTTTGGAGTTGGACGCGGCTTCAACATCCCCTCAATGACCTGCGGTTCCAATGGGTTTTTCCACCTAATCGCTGGGCACGTT
The DNA here is from genome assembly GCA_030015575.1 of Agapanthus africanus. Taxonomy (NCBI): domain Eukaryota; kingdom Viridiplantae; phylum Streptophyta; class Magnoliopsida; order Asparagales; family Amaryllidaceae; genus Agapanthus; species Agapanthus africanus. Next base: position 326,898,583 of record CM057339.1, read on the forward strand.
TGAAGATTGTTTAGCATCCTCTTTGTCTTGGCTGATAATACAACCTCCCAAGGAGCTTCTTCAACGACAGAGCATGTTGCCCCCGGCGTATTCATCCCCTTAGATGTGTGGGGCTGCGGGGGATTCACCTTCCATTTGTCAGATAATACGAACTTGCCCTGTCGGTACTGGTCTTCAAGCCAATTTTTGAAGACGTAGCAATCTTCGATCGGATGGCCCAGTACTCGATGATAAGGACAGTAGTTGGGCTCATTGACATCATTTGGTTGCGACGGACGTTTTGGGTCCGGCAGATTTATGAGTCGGCTGCATAACGCCAGCTCGAATAACCTTCTCGTTTTATCTCGGGGAAATGAGTAAGAACGTCCTAGCCTCTCCTCAAGGGCTACGTACGGGCGCATATTATTTTGACGAACAACCGGCTTCGAGTTGCTCGGTTGTTGTTGAGCATTAGCGACAACGATCGCTTTTCCTTTCCCCTTGTCATTTCGGGGGTCCGTCTTTGGAAGAGGGGGTTTATGGCCCATCTGATCCATTTGTGCTAGCTTGTCAATCAAGGCCTGGAAGGTAGTCGGATTGAAAAACATCATAAATTGCAAGATGGTTTCTTGTGGATCAAGGGTTCCCACAAACATACCCACCGCGGGAGCTTCTTCAATGCGCTGCTCGCACTTCGACCATAAGTTCCGCCACCGTATAGCATATTGAACCCATGTCTCGCCTGGCTTTACCCTGGCGTTAATCAGTGCTGTCATCGGGGTGCGTTCACTGGCGCTTGCAAAACGCTGAGTAAACAACAGCTCCATCTCCGCGAAGGTTTTGATAGAGTCGTTCGGGAGCTCAGAGTACCACTCGAACGCTGTATCTGATAAGCTTCCAACGAACTAGCGAAGCAACAACTTGTCATCACCGCCGGTGTTGCCACAGAGTGCCCTGAACTGGGCAACATGCTGATGAGGATTGCCCGTCCCCTTGTAGACATGGAACTTGGGAATTTTGTAGCCCGGCGGGTACTTGATTTGATAGTACCAACTTGGATATGGCCGCCCCGTTTTTACGACCTGGCCAGCTGCTTCAGTCGCCTGATGAACCTATATTTGTTGGGCTATGTATTCGTCCAAATCATCTTTGGAGATTGTATCCTCCTTAGCTGTTGATAGAGCTGGCGGAGGATTTGACGTCTCTCCCCTATCGTCTTCAAGGACGATCGGGGGATCTTCGGCCGGAGGATCTTGTTAGATCATCATCCCCACCATGTCTTGGATAGGAGGCTCATACGCTTTATGTTGGCTGCTTGTTCAGCAGCCTCTTTGTCCTTCTTCTCCAATACTCGACGAACGAATTCGGCGTCGGTTTCTTCCTCTTGGCGTTCATCCGAGGACGTTTCAGGGTTTTCTTTTGGCCCAGTAAGTGCGGCCATAGCGTTCATCATCTCTTGGAGCTTCTGCTGCTGCTCCTACGTTTTGGTCACTGATCGCGTAAGCGGTCGATGACCCGTAGATATGCGACTGTCCTCTTTACCAGACGCCACGTAGACGGTATGAACTACAATGCCCCCTGACTTAGGGCGTTTGGGCTCACCACCTTTGATATTCGTCATCGGCGTTGGCACTTTCTCCGGCCTTCTTCTTTTATGGGCCGTAGAAGTTGAGGGGGCTGTTGCCTTGGGCATCCAAGCGGTCGTCACCTTTCGCTGCTTGACCGGAGGATTTTCTTCTTGTTGGCCTTTCGACTTCTTCTGTTGGCGAGAGAGGTTAGGATCAATGACAGATTCTCAGACTCGTCGCCATGTCTTATAGATCCTGGAGGACAGCGATTGAGGGGCCTGCTCCGTTTTTTCTACTTCCACGGTAGTCTCTACTGGTGCAGGAGATTTTTTGAGCATCGCAGTTGGCGAGTTTCTTCGTACCCTATTCAACAGTTCAAAGCTGTTCCCGGTTGGAACAGCAGCGTTAACTTCCACCGTTGGAGCTGGCGGAGTCATCCCAGAAGGGGATTTGCCCCCGGTCTTCCTTATCCGGCGCCAGTGGCGTCGTCGGGCGCGACGAGTCGTCGGTAATGGTTCAGAAACAGAAACAGCTTCTTCTTGCCCCCTGTTCAGGTGTGGGGCTGCTGCTGGCGTCAACCTGTTGAAGACTGATGTCTTCTGAGTAGCAAGAGCAGGAGTGGGAGTTGGGACGGTCAATCTTGTAAAGACCGATCTCTTAGCAGGAGAAGCCGCCTTGACGACTTCAGGAGCAGGTTCGGCTACTCTTTTTGGAATAACCTTTTCTGGAACTGCAAGCTTCATTGCGGGTCCGCGGGAGTTTTGGCCCAGTCTGGAGAAGATCGAGGCACTAGCGTTGGGCGACCCGTTGAGAGGGGCCGCAGTAGCTGAAAGTCGATCGAAGACCGACTTCTTAGAAGCTTCTTGTACGGGCACGAGGGTGCTGAAGCTTGTTGGCGGAAGCATAGTTCCGAAAAACAACCCTATGGTGGCTTGAGTAATCTGCTCCACGGGCATGGTGAACAAAGAGGCCGCTTGGGGCCCGTAGGTTATGCCTCCAGTTGAGGCCGGACGCGAGCTGGAGCTGCAGTTAGAGCACTTCGAACAAGTAGAGGCCATCGATGCTTGATTTCTTTTCTGTGCCAAGCAAGAGACCAAATCTTAGTAATCTTGAAATCCAAAGGCAACCATTAACAAACCGCGATTCGCTCGCGAAGACGACACACGAAGTGTGGAGTGGAAAGAGGAAAAGGTCCCACCGGGTGTGCCAGAATCTGTTCCCCTCCGAATGGCGGCGCACAAGACTGCGAAGTCCTGACGCTGAGATTCGGGGCAGATGCTATTTGGTTTTATCCGTCCACCTCTCCGAAGATGCCAAGTTGATTTATGGCACCGTGTATCGGAGGTTTAGACGGATGCGGCCGATGTAGCAGACTTCGTCAGATTCCCCCTCGCTTGAGGGGTTTTTGATTGTGGAGACGCTCTTCCGTGTAGGCGCAAGCCCCTGCAGTTAAATACGCTACCGCATCGCGGTAACAACTTTCTCCTTCTCCAGAATTTCACTTCGTGTCGTATGTGTTTGTTTTGTTTGTGGTTGCCCGTGGATTGTATACGGAGACTAAGCAATGTCGTCGCCCGTAGGACGTGGATTAGTCCAAATCCGTATTTACTTAGATTTGGGTTTGTTGTTTTGGTTTAAGGATACGTTAGCCGTATTTAGGCTAAGATCGACTTAAACGTTTGTTAAGAATACGTTAGTCTGATTTGAGACTAAGATCAACTTAACGGGATCGTTTTGGATCCGACAAAAGAGCGTTTGGGGGCTCTATTGTTCCAGTTTAGAGACGTAGTGGTCCATAGGTAGTTTAAGGACATTGCGGTCCATATTCCAGTTTAGGGACGTGGTGGTCCATATTCCAGTTTAGGTTCCAGTTTAGGGACGTGGTGGTCCATATTCCAGTTTAGGGACATGGTGGTCCATATGTAGTTTAAGTACGCTTAAGTCCGTGAGTTTAAGGACCCCACATTCCGTGTTTTAGTTTAAGGACGCATAAGTCCGCGGGTTTAAGGATCCAACAATCCATATTTTGGTTTAAGGACGCTTAAGTCCATGAGTTTAAGGACCCCACAGTCCGTGTTGATGTGTGGTTGTCGGGACCCGTCACCTCTCTGACATCGTTGAAGGATTACAACGATAGGAGTCAAAGGAGTTCGGAGATGTACCCTCGAACCGGTTGTAAATTGATTTAAGAGAGCAGCTGTGCTCAGTCGATTTAATTTGAGGACTTACGGCCATGATTGGGCTAAGTCCAGTTGAAAAATATTCAACGCTTTTATTTATTTTTGGTCTATGAGACCTGTGCTAGGGCTTTGCCCACATTGCCTTGCTTTTTATTTTTGTTTGGGCTCTGCCCAGAAAGGATGCAGAGCATCAATTTGTTTTGGGCTCTGCCCATTTATAAATGATGCAGAGCATCAATTTTATTTGGGCTCTGCCCTTTATAAATGATGCAGAGCATCAATTTTATTTGGGCTCTGCCCTTTTATTGCTTTGCAATTTATTTTGGCATGCTAGGTCTTTTTGACTTGGGCCTGGCCCTTTAGCAAAAGAAATGCATTGCATTTGTCAGGCGCTTTGCACCAATCAAAGAGCGCAAGCGCTTATGGTGATGACACGTGTCATGCAAGCGCAGTGCGCTGCGCCAGTGCGCTGCGCTTGCGCTGCTGACACATGGCGCGCTCTGGTGAGTTGCGCCAGTTTCAGAGAGCAAGGCTCTTATTTCAAAAGCGCATAGCGCAAATGTGTCAGCAAGGATCTTTGATCCAAGGGCTTCTGTTTTACAGAAGGCAATCTTCTTGTTTTACCAAGAACAGAAAAAAAATCTTACTCGAATTTAATTCTGTTTGGCGCAAACACCCCAGCGCGTAACACGTGTCAAGCAGCGCACAGCGCAGCGCGACTGCGCTTGCGCAACTGCACTTGCGCAACTGCGCTGACACGTGTCGCGCAGTGCAAAGCGCAACGCGACTGCGCTAGCGCATCTCCGCTGACACGTATCACGCAGCGCAGTGCTTGCGCAACTGAAGGGTTGCTTCCTTTTGGTTTTTTTTAATAGAGCTTTGCTCTGATTGAGCGTGCTGCCTCGGACGCTGCGCTGACGTATCAGCACCTGACACGTGGCGCGTTGCGCCCGGGGCAAAGAATCTGAAGCGTTGCTTCATTTATTAAAGTTTAAATTTTCAAAGCAAAGCTTTGCTCCGATTGGGGGAAGATGAAACGTTGCTTCATCTCCCGCCTTGGAATTTGAACAGAGCTTTGCTCTGATTGGGGTAAACATATATGTGTGTGATATATGTTAAATGTATTGTTTTCTTTTGTTCACAAAATTATATATGTGATAAATAATTGTGACATGCTTGGTTACACATGTAAACTTGGGTGTATGAGACTTAAACCAAGCTAGGTTTAATGTTGGTTAATATTTATCATTAAGTGATTAAAAATCATTTGGATTTTATCATGGCATGGAGCTTGCATGAAGCTTGTAGAACATTGACTTGGTCCACTTGATTTGTTTTTTGCTTAAGATATTTGTTAACCTAACCAGTAACCCTAGCCCATGGTTTATTTTCTACATGAGTTAGCCATGACACATAATTAACCCATGGTTGCATTTCTAACATCATTCTCTTCATCACTTGAGCTTCTTCTTCTTCATCCTCACAAAAGTTTGCTAGATTTTTCTTTGTGATGAAATAAAGTGAGAAAAAGAAAACTAAAGAGAGCTCACTTCCTACTTCATCATCCTCTTCTACACTAGCCATTTAGATTAGGGTGTTAGCTTCACTAATTTCATATTAGTGAAGTGAAAGCTTGAGTTCTTGTTGCCTCGACGTAGATCATCTTGGATAGTGAAGACTTCAAGCAAGGATGCATCATTCACTTCATGGAGCCTCTCAAGAGTCCGGGAGTTCGATGATCGCAGCGAAGGGACCACAACAAGGATCTATTGAAGTGAAGGAACGGACTACAAAGGTTGTAATCTCTAATCACTTAGAAGTAAAGTAGTTCACTTAGTGTTTCCTTTTGATTCTCTAGTTAAAGATCTTGTTTAGGGTTTGTTTAAGCATAGCAAAATTTGAAATTGGCATGGAAGATGCCTCCCGAAACCTTGCTACGGTTTCTAAGCCACACCAGAAACAACCAAAATAGTATGTTTTTATATGTCATCCGCATTCACCACGGGGTCTCGGGTCTTCACCGTAAGGTTACTTAACTTACGGCAGGGCGGGGACAGGGCTAGCGCAGATGCAAAATATATAGAAGTATCAACTAAATATAATATATATATATATATATATTTATTTATTTATTTATTTATTTATATCATCACAGGTATATAATAACATCACAGGCATGCATAACAGCAATATGGAATAGGGATAAACTAGGAGCCACGCGTTTCATTTAAACCGCAAATAAAACACAACGTTCTCCGGTCGTATGGATAGCTCGTATATCATCGATCCTAACCTCCTACGAGAGCGGTGAGCCACCCTCCAATCCTAGAAATAGGCAGCACGATCTCAATTCCATGAGATGACCACCCTCTGAATTCTGGAATCCGGTGACTAGTGTGCTCCTCCGTGGGGTAATTCTAGTATAGAAATGAATATATAGAATGGTGACATCGACCACATTCTGGTCGTGTCCCAATAAAAGAATATACATAATACGGAAACGGCGGCCACAGGTTGGAGCTCGTCCCGAACAAATGAATAAATCAAAATAAATCAAAACTGTACACGCAAATCGCACGAGGGGCTATCCAACACGACAATCCGGCTAAACCATCACAGAGATATATATTAACAAAACAAGAAACACAAGCAAATGTGCAATCCCATCTAATCGAACATATAACAATTAGACGATGTTCAACAACACATATACCAAGATACAAACATAAGCGATGTTAAAATTTCGAACGAAAACAGTCCCGAATTGCCCGTATGCACAAACAATACAAAACAAAATTTGGGGCAAAAAGATGTATACTAGAAATCTAGTTTCTACAATTCCAAGCAACTGACAAAATTTGGGGATAAACAGAAAAAGAAATGGGAAGGGAATCTTGGCCAAATGTCGGCTAAACTAAGTCTGTTTGTCCACGAATTTTGTGCCAAGTTTTCTTTCTTAAAAAGTTGTTCACTGACATATACAAAAAAAATTCACGTTCCGTTTTGAAATGGATAGAAACTTGGAATTCGAAACTAAATACGGGTAAATTTTCGGTCTCGAAACTAAAATATCGTCTAATCTAGTTCTATTGTTTGGTTTGGCTCTGATACCTGTTTACCACCGAAAACAGAGACGAAACCGTGTAGGTCGTTTTGCCTGAATTTGGGGGTAGATGCTATTTGGATTTATCCATCCACCTCTCCGAAGATGCCAAGTTGATTTATGGCACCGTGTATCGGAGGTTTGGACGGATGCGGCCGTTGTAGCAGATTTCGTCAGATTCCCCCTCGTTTGTGAGGGGTTTTTGATTGTGGGGACGCTCTTCCCTGCAGGCGCAAGCCCCTACAGTCAATTATGTTATCGCATCACGATAACCACTTTCTCCTGCTCCAGAAGTTCACTTCGTGTCGTGTGTGTTTGTTTTATTTTTGGTTGCCGTGGATTGTATACGGAGACTAATTTATGTTGTCTCCGTAGGGTGTGGATTAGTCCAAATCCGTATATCTTAGATTTGGGTTTGGGTTGATTTAAGGATCGTTGATCTGTTTTGAGATCAAGATCGACTTAAATGTTTGTGAGCGGTTAGGGCTCGATTGGTTTTTTGTTAAGGATACGTTAGTCCAATTTAAGACTAAGATCTACTTAACAGGGTGTTAGGATCATTTTTGTTTCAGATCCAACAAGAGAGCATTTGGGCTCAGTTGTCTTAGTGACATTTCGGTCCCTTATCACCGTTTTAGAGGCGAAGTTGTAGTTTGAGGACATTTCGGTCTGTAGATCATCATTTTTAAGGTGAGGTTTTAGTTTAAGGATGTTACGGTCCGTTGTGGCCATTTTGGAGACAACGTTGTAGTTTGAGGACATTTCGGTCTGTAGATCACCATTTTTGAGGCGAGGTTTTAGGTTAAGGACGTTACGGTCTGTTGTCGCCATTTTGGAGACAACGTTGTAGTTTGAGGACATTTCGGTCTGTAGATCACCATTTTTGAGGTGAGGTTTTAGTTTAAGGATGTTACGGTCCGTTGTCGCCATTTTGGAGACAACGTTGTAGTTTGAAGACATTTCGGTCTATTGTAGCTTAAGGACGTTTCGGTCCATTGTCACCATTTTAGAGACAACGTTGTAGTTTGAGGACATTTCAGTCTGTAGATCACCATTTTTGAGGTGAGGTTTTAGTTTAAGGACGTTACAATCCATTGTCGCCATTTTGGGGACAACGTCTAGTTTGAGGACGTTTCGGTCTGTAGATCACCATTTTTTAGGTGAGCTTTTAGTTTAAGGACGTTACGGTCCGTTGTCGCCATTTTGGAGGCAACATTTAGTTTGAGGACGTTTCGGTCTGTAAATCACCATTTTTAAGGTGAGGTTTTAGTTTAAGGACGTTACAGTCCGTTGTCGCCATTTTGGAGGCAACGTTTAATTTGAGGACATTTCGGTCTGTAGGTCACCATTTTTAAGGTGAGGTTTTAGTTTAAGGACGTCACAGTCCGTTGTCGCCATTTTCGAGGCAACGTTTAGTTTGAGGACGTTTTGGTCTGTAGATCACCATTTTTGAGGTGAGGTTTTAGTTTAAGGACGTTACGGTCCGTTGTCGCCATTTTGGATACAACGTTATAGTTTGAGGACATTTCGGTATGTAGATCATCTTGCGCGAACGTGTATTTGTTATGTGTCGGGATGAGCAAAGATGATATGGGATACATCCGGTTTGGGATGTGATTGATCTGGGGTGTGCACGTCAGTTTGGGAAGTGCACTGAAAAACAGTTGGTTATCGGGACCCGCCACTTCTCTGAAGACGTTGAGGAATTACAACAACATGTATCAGAGGTATGGAGAAATGTACCCTTGAACCAATTCCCGGGGTTTTCAGTCATGGGAATTGCCCAATAAGTGTTAAACGCTCTACTCTTTTTTTGTCTCTTTATAGAGTGTCGAGCACTCTTTATGGCGCCCACGTGAGAAGCACGTGAGGCGCTAGGCGCTGCCTGGTGAGTGTCAAGCACTTCCATGTTCTGTGGCACCCACGTGAGGGGTACGTGAGGCGCTGGGGGCTAGGCGCCGCACACTGAGTGCTAAACACTCCTTTATTTTGTAGCGCCCACGTGAGAGGCACATGAAACGTTGGGCGCTGAGCGCCAGTCACTGAGTGCTAAGCACTCCTTATTTTGTAGCGCCCACGTGAGGGACACGTGAGGCGTTGGGCGCTGACGCCGGTCACTGAATGCTAAGCACTCCTTATTTTGTGGCGCCCATATGAAGGGCACGTGAGGCGCTAGGCGCCGCACCACTGAGTGCTGAGCACTCCTTTATTTTGTAGCGCCCACGTGAGGGGCACGTAGAACGTTCGGCACTGATCGCCAGTCACTGAGTGCTAAGCACTCCTTATTTTGTAGCGCCCACGTGGGGGGCACGTGAGGCGCTGGGCGCTGACGCCAGTCACTGAGTGCGAAGCACTCCTTATTTTGTGGCACCCACGTGAGGGGCACGTGAGGCACTGAGCGCCAGCCTCTGAGTGCTAAGCACTCCTTATTTTGTAGCGCCCACATGAGGGGCACGTGAGGCGCCGGACGCTAATTTTTCTTTGTATATTTTATTCTGAGGAGTTCAATTTCCTTGTTCTTTTCTGAATCTTTGATCTCCAAGAACAAGTTCGTTCCGATGAGAATTAAATTCTCAACTTGTGAGAGACTTGTCTTGTGGATCTTAGATCCAGAGAAATAACTAAGTTCTTCTTTTTAAAAGGATCAAACCCTTCAATAGGTAAACGAGATGCTTTGATCTCTCTTCTTTTTTATTTACCTAGAGTTTTTTCTCTGAGAAGGGGGATCTTCTTCTTTCTTCCTTTTTGAAGCTTTCTGCTTTGTTTCTTTCGAAGCTTATGGGGGGTCCTCTGTTTTCTCTCTCTATCTTCCTTCACTCTCCGTCCTTTTTTGGAAAGAAGGATCATTGGTCATTGGGACCCACCACCTCTCCGACGACACTGAGAGATTATAGCGTCATATATCGAAGGTGTGGAGGGATGTACCCTATGAACCATGTCCAACTCATCAGGGGGAGAACAGGTTGGAGCTTAAACTCTTAACTGCTGAAAAAGGCTTCTTTGCGTTCGCGTACGTGTGTCGCACGTGTTGGGCGCACGTGCGTCGTACGTGTTGCGCACGGCATGGGCGCACGTGCGTCGTACGTGTTGCGCACGGCATGGGCACATGAGTGTCACACGTATTGCGCACTTGGTGGGCGCACGTGCGTTGCACATGGTGTGCACATGGCGGGCGCACGTGCGTCACACATGGCGCTTGCACATCATGGGGGGCAGCTAAGGCCTAACTTGGAGAACTAAGCTCCTTTGAGGATTGAATCCTCACACGTGCGCTGCACGTGGCGCTTGTGCATATGCGCATTATGGTGGGCAGCTAAGGCCCTAACTTGGAGAACTAAGCTCCTTTGAGGATTGAATCCTCGCACGGCGGACGCACGTGCGTTGCACAGGGCGCTTGCGCATATGTGTATTATGGGGGGTAGTTAAGGCCCTAACTTGGAGAACTAATCTCCTATGGAGAACTAAGCTCCTTTTAGGATTGAATCCTTACACGGCGGGCGCACGTGCGTTGCACGTGGCGCACTTGGCGCTTGCGTATATGCGCATTATGGAGGGGCAGCTAAGGCCCTAACTTAGAGAACTAAGCTCCTTTTAGGATTGAATCACCACACGGCGGGAGAACGTGCGTTGTGGCGGGAGCATGTGCGTTGCACAAGGCGCATATGCGCATTATGGTGGGACAGCTAAGGCCCTAACTTGGAGAACTAAGCTCCTTTGAGGATTGAATCATGTTTTTTCTAAGAAGTATCCCCTCTTATTTATATGGGAGTGGTAGAGAAATGATTTCTGTTTTTCCCGATGTGGGACTAAAAATGTATCCCCCATGTAGCAGAGCATTACTTAGATTACACGTGCATAACACATTTGCTCATAATTTTTTATTCCGGATGAATTATGAGGTGCATAATATATCAAATCGAAGGATTTTTCGAGAAGCTTTCGATACCATCAGAACTTAACTGATTCTCATTCGGGAGTTTGTCAAAATATAGTCCAGAAAATACTGATTTGCATTTTCTTAAGCGTATCGCTGTCATTTGACCTTGGGTTCTTTTGCGCAGAAATTTTTGGCGGGAACAATACCATTGTAAATTCCTAGTGCCCTTGCCGCTACTACCAAGGCCAATGCGGAATCAAAAAACAAAAATTTTACGGAGAGCACTAGAAACTAATCCCTAACGATCGATACAAACACTAAACTAGAAAATAAGCATGTAAGGTTTAGGAATTATAACCTTTGATGCGTGTCCACCCAATCGTGGAAGACCCCTCAAAGCTTCTCGTAGGCCGTCGGGAACATGCTTGAAAGGCAACCGCCCTTGCCGAAGATGATCCACCTGAGGAAACCGATCCAAGCTCCAGCTCCACCTAGTGAAGCAACCGACGCTCTAAGCTCGCTAAAAATGGAGAGTGGGGATGTAGGAATTTTCCACTATTATTTTCTCTCAATCACAAAGCTCAAGAGATCAATGCAGAAGAAAAAGGAGGAAGATGAAGAAGATGTAGTCATGCAAATGAGTTAAGTGTCCAAAATATGAGAAAAAGATAGAGAGAATGGCTTCATCATCTTTTTACAACCATCAAAATAAAATATCTCACCATTTTCAAATAAACAAATGAAGCCAGGCCTCTCTATATGTCCTCAACTATACACAAATGTCACCTCACCCTCCACCTCATATTTGACTTTCCTAAAAAGAAAATCAATAAATGAGGTATCCTTCTTGAAGTGTTTCCGTGTAAATACGGAATACTTCCCGGTATATGTATCGAAATACATATATGCGTATCCGTATAAAAATACAAATAGCCAAGAGAGAGAAAATGAATGGTGAACAATAATATTAGAATATTATATATATATATATATAATTATTAAATCAAAACTTGATTTAATAATCCGGTTTAATCATCAGCAGGCTAGTATTATCAACCGTCCGATTAAAGTCCGTGTAGCTTGTACACGTATTTAATCGGACATCTGTATGTACCAACATACGTCATCTATATCATATCGTCTGAACTGAGAAAACCTTCTGTGTGGGACTCTAAAGACTCGACAATACAATGTTAGTGAGTTACTGGATAAATCCATAATCACAAGCATGTCAGTGGCACTAGTTGTACATAACGACCACCCAAGTATATGCCGAAAGGGAGGTCGACACTCAAGTCCGTCATTACCCTACTAAGCCTGAATGTGATAATCTCCGTACAATCCGGTCTTATCCTCTAAGAGTATCGTATACCAGGTCTAGGGGTGGATAACGTCACACCCCTAATAACTCGATAAGTCGTGTCGGAGTCAAGCTCATCACCAACCGAGAACTACTGAACTCCTATCAGTAAATCTCATCCACCGTGGCCACGGATTTAAGGTGATCGCCAATCAAACACAGCGCGCGACATCGACTCCTAATACCAGTAGAGACGAATCCTTGACAATCGCTCACTGCCCCATTGTTGCTCGGGACTATACCCAACTAAAACATGTTTGCACGACCCCTTTGAGCCGTGGTAGGGTAATAATCTAAGTACAGTGGAAACTCACAAGAAACAAATGACGATCTCATGTACTCATGTCAGTAGAGAACTTTTATCCGACGATAGATATAATACCATCTAGAAGTTCTCGACGAGTCCGTCCAGTGTACTCACCTCCAGCGAGCACCTGTATACTATCTTAGATAACACAACACCAATGGCTTGTGAGATCGGCCACCGTCTCTTGTCAGGGTCTAGAAATGTATACACTAGTCTACTCCAGAATATCGATGCCCAGTATCGATACTCCCTCGACTAGGGACATTTAAAGATGTACTTATGGACTACCCAGCTCTCAAGTATATGATCGCCATCATAATGCTGGAAGTCAAGTAAGAATCCTATGGGCTTCATCATTATGTATTAGCGGCACGTAATAGAACGTATACACATCATTGATAAAGAAAACCAGATAGCATACTATCATTTTGAGTAAGACCATTCTATCTGTATATATCCTCCCTCATTTATCATAATCGCCTACTTGCAATTACAATAAGAGAATAATGGAGGAAAGAGGCCTTAGGAGGCTTTTTGCTTTAGGTGGCGGTAAAAATATGTCCTCCACTATTTTATTCAATGATTGGCACCTTCCAACTTGATATCCATTCTCTAATTTTTCGATACACCAAATTTCATATGATTACAACACCATTTCACCGTTGATTTAGTGGGTGCAAAATTAACGGTTTGCCGACAATAAAACTTTTTACATTGCTAAATCAACGGTGAAATGGTGTTGTAATCATATGAAATTTAGTGTATCGACAAATTGGAAGATGGATATCAAGTTGGAAGGTGCTGATCGTCGAATAAAATGGTAGAGGACGTAGATTTCGACGCCACCTGACGAAAAAAACCTCCTAGGGCCTCTTTCCTCTATTATTCTCTTACAATAATTGTCTTGAGGGCACTATATCCAACATTCACTAACTCATACTCTGTGTGTTGTAAATTGAAAACTGTATTTTGGTTAAGAATGCTCAAGCCGTTATCTTTATGCACCTTACCCAATCAACAATTGATGAAGGTAAATGTTCAGAACATATTTTAAAAAATTATATCTCACTTTATCAAATAAAGAGATGGATATATTGGTTTTAAAAGTTGGTGCATAACAACGGTTATTCATAACCAAAATTTTGCCACTAGGCAAAACCAGGTGATTTTTCCCAATAGCAACAATTGCTCCGTTATCCGACATTGAGGATCAAATCATCCTATCCCAATACTCTACTCCCTCATCTGTAATGCCCTACAGATGTGGAATTCTAATTCGATATCCATATACTCAGGAGTCAGAATTAATTGAGAAACAAATTTCAATTACAACCACACGGGAAAACTGAAAAATAAAAAATGTGCCAAGTGGGTGGCCGGGTATTCCGAGTAATGCCTCTTTCACTGCTCAGGATCATGACTGTAGTTGCAATTTATTTTGCCCTCACTTCAACCCCTTTATATGTCTCTATATATTTCTTTCTGTATACCTTACTTAGGCTAGTTGGTTTTCTTCCTTCCCTACCTTTCAGCATAAGCCTAAGGTTTGAAAGAAAACTATCCAACAAGTGTAACTGGTGTACTCTCCTAATTAAAGGAGCTCTCAACTAGAGAGAAGAAGAAGGGGAGAAACAACAGAATTATAAAATTCAATTTCTTCAGAGCTAGTGGCCATCCTCGGACTGAAACTATTTCTTCGAGTTTGTATGTAACCATACGTGAAGGTCTTTTCAAGCAATATGGATCTCTATATCTAATGCATAGGGTTCAGGAGAAGGTAAAGAGAAAGTAGGAGCGGAAAGGACATATGCAACTTTGTCGTGAATTAGGGCAATTATGACATTCCAAAACCAATGATGGTAAAAAGGTTCGGTTAACTTGGTTTACAAGTTTTAGTTTAAGGCCAGTCATTGTCACGCACCGCATCCCAAAATACGGAATACAAGGGTGACAAGGCCAACCATGCTCCTACGATCAAGGAAAGATCCTATCGTAGTCACATTTCGGCTTCTAGCATTTTATGGTAATCAGTAAAATGCAATACGGGTGAAGAGAATGCAGTCACTAAAACTATCAGGTATAAAGGATTCTGAGCTCAATGGAAGTAAGCAAAAGGGCAACTAACCAGGAATATCAATGGAGAAATGTAATTGGTTCACTAGTCTGGATCTTCACAGTCTCCTCGAAATCAGGCGAATGCACCTCTATCACTGAGCATGCATACTCAGGTCGTCAGAGCGACGTACTAGCAAAATTATAATAATAACAAAAGACAAGAAAATGAAAGTAATGACGGTGAAGATAAAATGCAGGTAAGCAATATATCACTAACTGATGCAATGTATGATCCATGTAGCTGTCAGTCTCTAAGTCACTTTTGAAATCGAGTTGTGGAATGGAGGATCATGTTTAACGAGGGTCTCGTACATACCCGAGACTACGGCCCGATGTTGCCCGGAACATAACCCTGTCAGCCGGACCGCTAGGCCCAACCTAATATATATAAGAGTCGCTGTTCGAATGATCATCCTCTAAATCACTGTCCTCGCTAAATAAAATTCCCTTTCCACTTCGATTTCCCCATTTTTACCCAGGTTTCACTATTCGTGAGTATAGGCTAGTTGTGTACAGGTACGCATCAATAACACGATTTCTTTCACTGTTCACTGTATGGTTCATTGTCACAAATCACTCACTATTCATTGGCGTACTTGACACAACCGCACCAATACTTCACACGTTCGACAATGCAATATACACTGAGAATTAACACGAATGTTCGCTATCACTAAAGGTCTTGTAGTCAAGTAGAACTATGAGTCATGCCGCTAAACAGTTCATGTGCAGTATGGGTCGTTATGCATCTTATGAACATAGAAAATTCGTATTAAATCATGCATTCATAATTAAGCAAAAAGATACAAAAGCGGTAATAAGTAAACTCACTCGGAAGTTCAACAAAATTAATTTCAAGACAATCGGGTTCCGGGTTTGCAAGTTACAGTCATTTCGTTTTAAGTGTTCGCTGCTGGAAATTCAGTTCCTGAACTGAATGTCCATTTCGCAACACAGTTTTCACCCTGTTAGGATCAAAATTAGGCGACGCTATAGTTGAACTAAATTTAGTTTTATCAGTTAGGTTTTCAACGCAACAGACGGATCGATAATATTCTTAGTGTACTGGATGTTATGCACTGTACAACAATGGGGTATAAGGTCTGTCCCTGTTTGGGACTGCTATACGTTCTGTTAATTTAAAATACAGTTTAAATAGTAAACGACAGTAGAAATGGATGAAATCACTTTCATTAGTTAGCTAACTGTTTCATCTTCATTATGGTATAGGGTTTCGCATTATAACATGTTCATACAGTAGAGTGAAAGCGTTATAAAACGAGAATCAACAGCCAGTGCTGCTCTGGACTGCAGTCCAGAGCCGCACTCCGAACCAGTTTCCATCACCTTTTTAGCATGGAAACAAATTAAAACTCTTATGGGGTTCTAGGTCGTCGAGTCGGCTTCGATATGAGCCCTCGAACGCAGCAATATAATTTGTAACCAATTAACTGTGATTTTTACGAGTTTCAGGTATGGAAAATTTCAGTTTTAACGGGTCTAAATGGGAAAGGCCTATCACGTCATTAAAGATCGTATTTTCCAGCCAAGTCATGACACGACGTTCATTACTACTCGGGCCATCCTATGTGATCAGTTTCCGTCAATTTAATGGGGTTTTCCCCCTCAGGGTTTACATCGAACACTTACATATTATTGATTCGCACGAAAAGTATTTACGGAATTTATTGGTATTTAGAACTGTAATAGATAAACTTAGTATGAAGCAAGTAGTACACTTGCCTAAAAACGTGTCGACTATGATATGGCAGCGACACAGTGGCGACAAGACACGTGCATGGCATAACTTCAACACAATGAGGCTCGGTTAGGCTTGGGCTTGGCCTCGGCTCGAGCTTGGAGATG
Organism: Agapanthus africanus; assembly: GCA_030015575.1. Classification (NCBI taxonomy): domain Eukaryota; kingdom Viridiplantae; phylum Streptophyta; class Magnoliopsida; order Asparagales; family Amaryllidaceae; genus Agapanthus; species Agapanthus africanus. The sequence goes on from CM057339.1 coordinate 326,914,938, forward strand.
GAACGCTGGCTTGGAGCTGCAGCCAGGGATGACCGGAGCTGGGTTGGAGGGGAGCTCACGGTGGAAAGAGGCAGCCAGCGATGTTGTTGGCCGACGATGATGAAGGATACCGGCGAAGATAGTCGGCAGTGGAGGTTGGTGTGGTGCTGTTGGGGGTGTTGCGAGATGGAGGTTGCGGCTTGTGCTCGAGCTCAGTGTGGTTGCGAGTCGTGGCCCAAAGGTGGCTCGAGGTGAGAGAGCGGTGACAGAGGGTAGCTCGGACGCCGAGGGTGGTGCATGGTTGTCTCGTATGCTTGTTGTGCTGAAAGTTCCAGATTCCAACAGCCTTTGCTGCTCCTTTTGGATATCATCAACTTGATGACGTCTTTTATAGCTAAGATAAAATTTCCACCACCGCTCAATGTCATGTTGACGATCAATTGCACCATCTTTCTTAGAAAGCTTTTGCTTGATGACAGACATTAAACCTGTCTTAAACTGTAGTACACCTCTGCCCTCACTGCTTGGATCCAAGTTTTAAGCCATAGTATGCTTGCTCACACAAGATGCGAGCGACGCTAGGATCCTCATCCTCGATGTCGTCAGCGGCATGCAGGATGGCGTCGTTGTTCGTCTGCTTCCCAAGCGACGGAGGTACTGCCGCGGTGAGGACGGAGGTCAGAGGTCGGTGGTCGGGAGCTCGGGTTATGGGTTATGGAGGAAGTGGAAGAGCTTGGGGTAGAGGAAGATGGCGAGGGTGGTGCTGGGGTTGCCGGCGATGATGGCTTCGACGGTGGTGATGCAGTGGGGAAGCTCGGTGGTGTTGGGTTCGCTCGTGATCGACGTCGGCGGGATGGAGGCTCGGCGATGGGATTGCTTGGTTGAGGGGAGGAGGAAGATAGCGACGAAGGCGGCTTGGTGTTGAAGGATATGGCGATGGAGGTTGATCGGGGTCGAAGGGTTTTGGTTAGAGGGGAGAGAGAGCGGGAAGGAAAATATGGAAGAAGGAGGGGGAGAGAGGAGGTTACGAGAGGGGAGAGAGATGGAGACGAGGTCGATAGGAGTGAGTGGGCGCGCGCGAGATCGTGGGTCGAGGAGCGGGGACGTGGTCGCGAACGGGACGTGGGGCGAGCGGCGACGTGGGAAGAAGAAAAAGAAGTGGGAAAATGAAGGAGTGGGGAAGAAAGGGAGGCGGGTCGGGTTTGGGCACGGGGCCGGGTCGGGCATGGGCATGGGGTGAGGATACGAGCTGGGCTTTGTTTTTTTTTTGGTTAGGAAAAGAAATTAAAAATAAAATGTATGCATCCAATGTTCACAAAAAGGCATAGAGAAAAATAGATAACATTCAAGGGGAAAATTTTGTATTTACGGAACTGGGAATTTACATCATACCCTCCTTACAAAATTTCGTCCTCGAAATTTTAAAAAGAGACAACGAAGCAACAGCTTTACACAAACAGATGTGGAAAACGTGCACGGATATCCTCCTCACGCTTCCAGGTAGATTCTCCTGGGGAACGACCGCCCCAAGACACTCGGACTAACGGAATGGCCTTATTCTTCAGCACTTTCTCTCTGCGGTCGAGGATGGTGGTGGGTTGCTCCTCGTAGGACAGGTCAGTGCCCAAAGCTAACTCCGAATGGTCCAGAACATGGCTGTCATCCCGAACATAACGCCGCAACCGAGATACGTGGAAAGTATTGTGCACACCAGCTACCGACGGAGGCAAGGCAAGTCGATAGGCCACCTCTCCTACTCGCTCTAGCACTTCAAAAGGTCCGATGAAACGGGGACTGAGTTTCCCACGACCTCCAATCCTGATAACTCCGCGGGTAGGGGAAATCTTTAGGAAAACGTGATCTCCGACCTCAAATTCTAGTGCCCTCCTGCTGGCATTCGCCCAACTCTTCTGTCGGTCCTGAGCCGTCATAATGCTTTGCCTGATCATTTGGACTTTGTTTACCGTCTGAACGATGAGTTCGGGGCCCAGTAATCTTCGTTCGCCCACGTCATCCCAACAAAAAGGGGATCGACATTTACGCCCGTAAAGTGCTTCAAAAGGAGCCATCTGGATGCTAGCCTGGTAACTGTTGTTATAAGAAAACTCGACCAGATGCAGATGATCCTCCCAAGAACCCTGAAACTCCAACATACAAGCCCTCAACAAGTCCTCGGGCATCTGAATCGTGTGCTCGGATTGTCCGTCCGTCTATGGATGATACGCTGTGCTGAACTTGAGGCGGGTACCCAGACTCTCCTGTAAGCTCTTCCAAAAAAATGCGAAATGAATTTGGTGTCTCGATCTGACGCAATACTAACTGGAACTCCGTGAAGTCGCACTGTCTCTTGCATGTATTACTCCGCCAGCGACTCTGTCGACTGTCCCACCCGGAAGGGTATAAAGTGTGCAGCTTTCGTAAGGCGTTCAACGATAACCCAAACGGCGTTGTTGCCTCGTGGACTCCGGGGTAAGGCAGTCACAAAATCCATATTAATGTGCTTCCACTTCCATTCTGGTATCGGAAGCGGTTGCAACAGTCCCGCTGTTCTTTGGTGTTCAGCTTTTACTTGCTGATATACTAAGCACTTGGATACCAACCGTGCGATCTCCCTCTTCATTCCGTCCCACCAATAATCTTGCCTCAGATCTCGATACATTTTCGTGACTCCCAGATGTATAGAATAACCTGAACTATGAGCCTTAGTTAGTACCTCTTCTCTAACATCTCCCTTGATAACGCAGAGTCTGCTACCGAATATCAAAGAACCGTCTCGATGTATGAATAAAGTTGTCCTTAGTCTGGGTTCCACCTGCTCTCTGAACTTCTGTAGTCGAGGATCGTCAGTTTGCGCAGCCTTAATGCGTTCTACAAATGAAGACTACACCTGTAACTGCTAAAACTGCCTGATTATACCCGGTGTAACAATCCCTAGTTCGAGCCTATGAAAATCCTCAATGATGCTCCCCTGCCTGGTCAACATCATGACCGCTGGCTTGCGACTGAGGGCGTCGAGTACAACATTTACTTTTCCCCGGATGGTACTATAAATTCCAAGTCGTAATTCGCCCCTCGCTATAGCCATTGGCGTTGTCTCATATTCAATTCTCCATGAGTGAACATGTATTTCAGACTCTTGTGATCCGTATACACTTCCACCCTTTTTTTTGCCCAGTAAGTAATGTCCTCAGATTTCCAAATGCGAAAACTACTGCGGCTAACTCCAATTCGCGTGTAGGGTAGTTCCCCTCATGATTCTTCAGCTGCCGTGAGGCATAAGCAACTACCTGACCGTTTTGCATCAGAACGCGGCTTAAACCCTTCCATAAATCATCGTTGTGTATCACCACACTACCTGAATCGTCTGGCTCTGTAAGAATAGGTGCCATGGTCAACATCTGTTTCAGTATCTCAAAAGCCTGAGTACATTCCTCTGTCCATACGTAAGGCACTTCCTTCCACGTCAGCTAAATTGGGGGTCAGGTGATTAGAAGGTTCAAGGATGGGATAAAAGTAATGTCCTTGCAAGAAGGGAAAGGAATTTGTAAGAAGGATCAATTAATGCATCAAATGGATTTTAAAGGTACAATACTCTTGGAAAATTTTATCGAACCGAAACTTTATTAATCAAAATTTGACAGAGTACAACTGAGAGATAAACGTGGCCCTAAACTATACATCGTTATTATTTGGCCCTAAGAAAAGAAAATAACTTGCGTCAGTCGCGATTGTGAAAGTTCAACAAGTTGCGATATGCTCTCGCGCTAAGATAGGGGCGTCTACTCCCATAGTGTCCTTCCTGAATAACTGCTTGAGGTTCATCAGCCTCGAGTTCCTCTTCACTCGAGATTTCATCCTCCCACTCCTCCTGAACTGGAGCTTCATCTTCGGATTCCTCCCCTATAGAGTTTTCTTCTCCTAACTCTTCCTCTTCGGTGGGAGCTTCCTCATCAGAATCCTCCTCCATATGTTCTGCTTCTTCCGGGTCCTCTTCTGGATCCTCTTCCGGATCCTCTTCGATAGGGTCTTCCTCAGGATTCTCCTCTTCTGCGTTTTCCTGTGGGTCCTCTTCTATCGGGCCTTCTTCGGGGTCTTCCTCTTCATCGTCCGAATCATTAATCCTATTGATCTCTGGAATTGTGACATCGACTCCCTCGTCCTCGGATTCGTTGTCGTAGAAGATGACCTGTGCTCCATCGACCTCGTCATCTGCACTCACTAATATACAGTCGAAAGAAACGCAGGACCGAGTGTCCTCATCAAGAAGCGGTGCTACCCCAGGGTTGGCCATGGCCTGAAAACTAAGGATCATGATCAGATAGTAGAACACGAATGAAAATAACGATTAATGATGCGGAACACGAGGAAAAGATAAGGTAGATAAGATTTCAAAAACATGAACTTGAGTGGTGAAGCACAAGTGGTATATGGAAGTGAAAGTGATGGAACAAAGTATAATTCAAGGGACCCCTAAATTGAACTGCAATCTTATTCTAAACCCAAGGCTCTCATACTAACAAAATCATGTCACGCCCCGCATCCCAAAATACAGAATACAAGGGTGACAAGGCCAGCCATGCTCCTACGATCAAGGAAAGATCCTGTCGTAGTCACATTTTGGCTTCTAGCATTATATGGTAATCAGTAAAATGCAATACGGGTGAAGAGAATGTAGTCACTAAAACTATCAGGTATAAAGGAATCTGAGCTCAATGGAAGTAAGCAAAAGGGCAACTAACCAGGAATATCAATGGAGAAATGTAATTGGTTCACTAATCGGATCTTCACAGTCTCCTCGAGGTCAGGCGAATCCATCTCTATTACTGAGCATGCATACTCAGGTCGTCAGAGCGACGTAATAGCAATATTATAATAATAACAAAAGACAAGAAAATGAAAGTAATGACGGTGAAGATAAAATGCAGGTAAGCAATATATCACTAACTGATGCAATGTATGATTCATGTCCCTATAAGTCTCTAAGTCACTTTTGAAATCGAGTTATGGAAAGGAGGATCATGTTTAACGAGGGTCTCGTACATACCCGAGACTACGGCCCGCTGTTGCCCGGGACATAACCCTGTCAGCCGGACCGCTAGGCCCAACCTAATATATATAAGAATCGTTGTACGAATGATCATCCTCTAAATCACTGTCCTCGCTAAATACAATTCCCTTTCCACTTCGATTTCCCTATTTTTACCCAGGTTTCACTATACGTGAGTATAGGCTAGTTGTGTACAGGTACGCGTCAATAACACGATTTCTTTCACTGTTCACTGTATGGTTCATTGTCACAAATAACTCACTATTCATTGGCGTACTTGACACAACCGCACCAATACTTCACACGTTCGACAATGCAATATACACTGAGAATTAAAACGACAGTAAAAATGGATGAAATCACTTTCATTAGTTAGATAACTATTTCATATTCGCTATGGTATAGGGTTTCGCATTATAACATGTTCATACAGTAGAGTGAAAGTGTTATAAAACGAGAATCAACAGCCAGTGCTGCTCTGGACTGCAGTCCAGAGCCGCACTACGAACCAGTTTCCGTCACCTTTTTAGCATGGAAACAAATTAAAACTCTTATGGGGTTCTAAGTCGTCGAGTCGGCTTCGATATGATCTCTCGAACGTAACAATCCAATTTGCAACCAATTAACTGTGATTTTTATGAATTTCGGGTATGGAAAATTTCGGTTTTAACGGGTCTAAATGGGAATGCCTATCACGTCATTAAAGATCGTATTTTCCATCCAAGTCATGACACGACGTTCGTTACTACTCGGGTCATCCTATGTGATCAATTTCCGTCAATTTAACGGGGTTTTCTCCCTCGGGTTTTACATCGAACACTTACATATTATTGATTCGCACGAAAAGTATTTACGGAATTTATTGGTATTTAGAACTATAATAGATAAACTTAGCATTAAGCAAGTAGTACACTTGCCTGACAATGTGTAGACTATGATATGGTAGCGACACAGTGGTGACAAGACACGTGCATGGCACAACTACAACACAATGAGGCTCGGTTAGGCTTGGGCTTGGCCTCGGCTCGAGCTTGGAGATGGAACGCTGGCTTGGAGCTGCAGCCAGGGATGACCGGAGCTGGGTTGGAGGGGAGCTCGCAGTGGAAAGAGGCAGCCAGCGATGTTGTTGGCCGACGATGATGAAGGATGCCGGCGAAGATAGTCGGCAGTGGAGGTTGGTGTGGTGTTGTTGGGGGTGTTGCGAGATGGAGGTTGCGGCTTGTGCTCGAGCTCAGTGTGGTTGCGAGTAGTGGCCCAAAGGTGGCTCGAGGCGAGACAGCGGTGACAGAGGGTAGCTCAGCCGCCGAGGGTGGTGCATGGTTGTCTCGTATGCTTGTTGTGCTGAAAGTTCCAGATTCCAACAGCCTTTGCTGCTCCTTTTGGATATCATCAACTTGATGACGTATTTTATAGCTGAGATAAAATTTCCACCACCGCTCAATGTCATGTTGACGATCAATTGCACCATCTTTCTTAGAAAGCTTTTGCTTGATGACAAACATTAAACCTGTTTTAAACTGTAGTACACCTCTGCCCTCACTACTTGGATCCAAGTTTTGAGCCATGGTATGCTTGCTCACACAAGATGCGAGCGACGCTAGGATCCTCATCCTCGATGTCGTCAGCGGAATGCAGGATGGCGTCGGTGTTCGTCTGCTTCCCAAGCGACGGAGGAACTGCCGCGGCGAGGCCGGAGGTCAGAGGTCGGTGGTCGGGAGCTCGGGTTGTGGGTTATGGAGGAAGTGGAAGAGCTTGGGTAGAGGAAGATAGCGAGGGTGGTGCTGGGGTTGCCGGCGATGATGGCTTCGACGGTGGTGATGCAGTGGAGAAGCTCGGTGGTGTTGGGTTCGCTCGTGATCGACGTCGGCGGGATGGAGGCTCGGCGATGGGATTGCTTGGTTGAGGGGAGGAGGAAGATAGCGACGAAGGCGACTTGGTGTTGAAGGATGTGGCGATGGAGGGTGATCGGGGTCGAAGGGTTTTGGTGAGAGGAGAGAGAGAGCGGGAAGGAAAATATGGAAGAAGGAGGGAGAGAGAGGTGGTTACGAGAGGGGAGAGAGATGGAGACGAGGTCGATAGGAGTGAGTGTGCGCGCGCGAGATCGTGGGTCGAGGAGCGGGGACGTGGTCGCGAACGAAGCGCGGAGGCGTGGGGCGAGCGGCGACATGGGAAGAAGAAAAAGAAGCGGGAAAATGAGGGAGTGGGGAAGAAAGGGAGGCGGGTCGGGTTTGGGCACGGGACCGGGTCGGGCATGGGTATGGGGTGAGGATATGGGCTGGGCTTGGTTTTTTTTTTGTTTAGGAAAAGAAATTAAAAATAAAATGTATGCATCCAATGTTCAAAAAATGGCATAGAGAAAAATAGATAACATTCAAGGGAAAAATTTTGTATTTACGGAACTGGGAATTTACAGTCATGGTCGTTGCCAGAGAGAGAAAAGAAACACTCAGCATGAACTCTATCAAGATTAGATTGGTTTATTAATTTATCTAATTTGGATGGCTCCCACTGTTTCGTCGAATTCTCTTTCAAATCCTAAAAGGAGAACTAGCCGGGATCATGTACACTCATAAGTTCGTTAACCGGTCATCCAGTCCAGTGCAAGTACTCCGAGGGAGGTCCTCCGTGTTTTCGCACGGACCCAATTTAATAACCCCGTTTTCTAAGAGGCGTAACCTCGTAAACATCTTTCTAGACACTTAATGGGTTAGCTAATTGTAAAGTGAAAATCTCCTGAGCGTAGCTTTTACTCACAGTAGGAATCGAGACTCAAACTATCCTGGCGTGGTAACCTTGACGAAGGCCAACAAGTCACCCCACTCCATAGGAGGTATGCAATCACATTGTAAGTTTCAACACTTGAAACTTCTGATATGGTTTTTACCCCTAACGACCTATGATCTTGACGGAGGCCAACAAACCATAGGCCGCTAGTCAAGTTATACCCGTCATTTCGTGATTAATTCGAACCCATCCGCATAAGCCCTTGACAAAGGCCAACAAAGCCGTGCGAATGTCCCGGCAAATTGCATCAACATACAAGCAGGAAGACATCACTTAGCTACCGCACACTACGTCTTGATGGAGGCTAACAAACGCAGCACAAATGCAAAGTACTAAACTTCCTGAAATAACAGAGGGCTATGGCTGGTTTTGAAGAAAACCTTTAACGTAATAAACTTGATCTCATTAAAGGAACCGAGTGGTTTTGCAAATTTATAGTTACATAAACTTTTGCTTAAGTGGGGATTCCCCATGAAGGGATCATGGCTCTTACCTCATCGAATAAGGTGCAGAATATTCCTAATTGAATAGCTCTTTGTAAAGCAAAAGAATACGGCTATAGTTTCTTTTGAAAAATAGATTGGTTCCAACAATGTGTTTTAGGTTTGTTTTCTTTGCATTAATCCGAATTAATGCAATCCCATCATTTAGATAATCACGTATTATCTAGTATTTTCTCACACCATTACAGAAAAAGCATGATATGAAAAGAAAATAGAATGTTATATATGTCATCCACATTCGCCAAGGGGCCTCGGGTCTTCACCGTAAGATTACTTAACTTACGGAAGGGCAGAGATAGGGCTAGCGCGGATGCAAAACATATAGAAGTATTTATTTATATATCATATATATCATCATATATATACACACATCATCACATTCAGATAATCATATTACATGCATGCGATAAATATCACCACATGCAGGTAATCACATTACAAGCATGCGGTAAACAACACAAAAATAGAATAGTCGGATTTCTTAGGAATCCCGCGTTTCGATTAAGCCACAAACGAAACGCGATATTCCCCGTTCATGTGAATAGCTCGTACGCAGCCAAACCAAGAACCCTACGAGCGTGGCGAGCCACCCGCCAATCCTAGAAACGAAGCAACCCGGCCTCAACGCCATGAGGGAGCCACCTGACGTTTTCTAGAATCCGGCGGCTCGAGCACTCCATTGCGGGTCAATCTATATCCCCTACAAGCACGGCGAGCAACCCGCCAATTCTAAAATCAGGTGGCCGGGGTTTCAACTCTTTGAGATGGCCGCCCGCTGTATTCTAGAACTCGGTTGCCCGATCGCTTCTCTGCGGGGTAAAACCTATATTATATACAATGGTAATAATGACCGCAACCTAGTCATGTCCCGACAAATAATAATATAAATAACGGCAACGACGGCCATAAGTCGGCCACTCGTCCAGAATAAAAAAATATACAATTGTCTTGTACAGGAAATGAAATACAAACAAATCACACGTGGAGCTATTCATTACGACAATCCGAGCTAAACCAACCAATCTCAAACACACAAAGTGCAACCCCGTCGAATTGATCAACCATCAATTCATCGACGTTAAACAACACATATCAACATATGCATCCGAACCGAATCGATCAAATACTTTGATCAGATCGATTCGAACCCATGGCCAATGAATTCCATAACCCTTGAATCCGATCATGAAATTCCAAAGAGCAAATTCCAAGATCAGCCTGGCAGTCCAAAAACCCACATTTCTTGCTCAAAATGAGTCGCAAACAACCTGAAAACTACCCGAGACCACGGGGGGCCTCAAGAATGGCCCATTAGGCCCAGGGGCCAAGGTGGGGCCCCCACCCCATGGCCACAAGATTGTGGCCCTTGGGTGGATGAACAGAACCGAGAGCAACATGCTAGTTGCTCTCGGTTCTAAGACCCCATCTGAGGACACCACAAGGTGGTCTCGGGTGGGGTTCCCCATCCTAGCCCCCGGGGGTCCTCCGAGGTCGCCTTCGAGCAATCATGGGGCTCTCGGTTCGAACCGAGATCCCGCGGGCACGGGAAAAGAAAGCAATGTTCGCTAGTTTCGACTGCAGCTTAAAAAACAGTGAGAATGAATTTTGAAAATGGGTTACAAGAATCAATTTGCCACCAAAATACAATTAGATGTAAATGATTGGATCTGATACCATGTTGGTCAGACAGCGCACCCATTCCAAGAGGTCGTCATTTCACCAACTGGTCTCTCAGAACTACTTTTTACGCATGTCCCCTCGCGATAGACTACAACCTACCGGACCCTCCGTACGGGACACCCTAGGGTAAGAGCATCCGCTTCACCACATTGTCACACGGTGAGAACCCCCCCCATGGGTCAACACTGCCTAATAGCTCTGATACCATATTAGTTGATCGATACTAGAGTCGCAACACTTACGGAACGTGGCGGAATGACAAATAAAATTTTTCAAGACATAACATCAATTAACAACCAAGATCATGTCATTTACTTACTAATTGCAAAAACTAGAAACTATTAGAGAGCAAAAGAGCCAGAGGGGCTACAACCTTTGTAGCGTATCCACCAAATTGTGGAAGACCCATGCTAGACTCCGTCGCCATCCCGATCGAGTTTGCAAGTCGGTTTCCATGCCGAACATGATCCATATCGAGAAAACCCTACATCAATCTTCATCTCCACTAAAGTAAGAAACCTAGTGAAGAAACTTGATAGCATATGTTGCTAAGATATGCAATCAAGTGATGTAGTTGTCTCACATTAATATTTTCTCTCTTTAATCCACCATTTCCAAAACTCAAGAGAGAGCTAGGATGAAAGAGAAGAGATGAAGAGATGGCATGCAAGAATGAATGGATAAGGAATAAACAATATCAACCATATCATTTAAATCCCATTTTCCAATTAAATAATAAAAGCCGACGCCTCTCTACATCCTTCTTTCCACCTCATTTCTTTTCTATTTAAATTAAATAAAACTAAATGAGGTATCTCCTTCTAGATCACACTCTCACACACACATCAATTGTGTATCATATACACAAACCCGTATTTGTATCGCATACAAATACCAATGAGAGAGAAAAATATAATGTGAATTATATTATATTATATATATATATATATATTAAATCATCACTTCATTTAATAATCCAGTTTAACCTAAACCGGCTAGTATTACCAAACGTTCGATTATCACATATAATCGAACTCCCACACGTATCGCCATACGCACTCACTACATCGTTTTTCCTAAGCAGGAAAAACCTCTCCGTGGGACTCTAAAGACTCAATCAATACGCAGGCAGTAGGTTAAGATCATATCTGTCAACCCACAAGCAAATCAGCGGTACTAGCTGCACATAACGGCTACCCAGGTATTGATCAAAAGAAAGGTCGACAAGCAAATTCGTCCAAACGCAATCAGAGCCAATCAGAGCCTATTAGCGACAGTCACCGTACAATCTGGTCTCTTCGTATGAGAGTGTCGCATACCGGGTCTGGAGGGTGGAATCTGTCAGACCCCCAATAACACAATAAGTCATGCTGACAGAGGACTCATTACCATCAGAGATACAATTGATAACACTTATCAGTTTATCTCAACTGCCATATCCATGGACTTCTAGTTATAGTCATGCCCTGCACAGCGCGACATCAAACTCCCTATACAGGCAAAGAAGAATCCCTTCGACCGCTCACTTCCTCTATGTGCTTCGGGACTGTACCAACTAAAACCTGTTTGCACGACTCTTTAAAACCGTGGTAGGATAGTAATCAAAGTACAGTAGGAACATACACAGGACACTATGGCGATCTCAGGTCTAAGGAATACCCTGTACTCATGTCAGTAGAGAACTGCTATATGACAATTGGTATAATACCAACTAGGAGTTCTCAGTGAGTCCGTCCAGTGAAACTCATTCTTCAATGAACACCTATATACAATCTTTAGTGTCAAACACCAATGGTTATGGGATCAACCATCGCCCTTATCGAGATCAAGAAACGTATACATTAATCTAAACTAGAATACCGATGCCTAGTCTCGATACTCCTACGACTAGGGACATTTAAGAATGTGCTTATGAACTACCCAGGTCTCATTAGTATGATCCCTATCATTAGTCCTGGTAGTCAAGAAAAAATCCTATGAGTTTTATCTCAAGTATTAGCGATATGTGATAACGAGTAAAACGTATACACATGAAAGATAAAGACAAACAAGATAGTATACTATCATCTCGAACAAGATTGTTCTCCGTAGAGGTCCTCCTTGAATTCAGTAATTGCATTCCTGCAATTACGATAATTGCCTTGAGGGCGCCTATATCCAACAAACATAAGCTGGGCATCTAATAATACGAAGCCGCCTGTAATCTCCAGTCTTCCCGGTCCACACTTCCTTAGGAATTTTCATATCTATCACTGTCAATGGTGATATGTTAATGAGGTATACGGCGGTAGATAGGGTTTTAGCCCAAAACTTCTTAGGAAGACCAACTGTAAGCCGCAAACATCCGGTAATCTCTAATAATGTCTGATTCATCCGTTCTGCAACGTAATTTGATTGAGGGTCTCCCGGAGTGGTGTTTTGGCGCACAATCCCTTCTGACTTGCAGAAATCTACAAACGCATGCGAAGTAAACTCTTTACCGTTATCAGACCGAAGGGCTTTTCAGACTGCTTCTCCACCCTGGCCTTCCACATCTTGAACTTCTCGAAAGTCTCGGCCTTACACTTGAGAACATACACCCAGACTTTTCTCGAAAAGTCATCAGTGAAAGAAACGAAGCATCTGGCTCCACCTCGCGAAAGAACCGGTGTTGGACCCCAAACATCAGTGTAGACATAATAAAGAGTACCCTTCGTATCATGTATTAGTGTCTCGAACTTTACCTTTGTTTTCTTTCCTAGGACGAACTCGTTATAGAAATCAAGGCTACCGAAATCTCCATCTCCAAGTAACAGCTTCTTGCGAAGCACCTCCAAACCGAACTCCCCTATATGACCTAACCGTAAGTGCCACAATTTGGCCGAATCTGAATCACCTGAACGAGTAGATACCGCAGCAATATCATCTGTAACTGACTGCCCCTCTAGAAAATACAAGTTCCTCACCTTCTTTCCTTTCATGACAATGAGAAACCCTTGGAAATTTTTATGGAACACTCATCGACCATGCACTTGCTGCCGATCCCCGCCAAAGCTCCTACAGAAATCAAACTCTTCTTCAGATCTGGTATATATCTGACATTCGTCAAAGTCCACACTACCCCATCAAACATGCTTATTCGAATGCACCTCACGTTATTCCCCATCATGACTGAACCTCCATCAAGAGATCGAAACGTCTCAAACCAACTTCTATATGGAGTCATATAGAAAGAGCTCCTCGAATCTAGCATCCATAAATCATACATGTCACCGACTGTGTAAACTGATAATACGGAACAATCGCTGCCATCCTCTGAATCATCTATGACAATTGCGGTAGTAGAAGCAGACCCCTTCTTAGTATCCTCCTTGAACTTCTACAGTCCCTCCTCCAATAGCCTTTCATCTTGCAATAATTTCACTAGTTATTAGTGCGATTCCTCGGTTTGGATCTCACTTTACTCTTGGATCGTGACCGCTTCTCAAAACGGCCTGTAGAAACCAGCGCATCGTCCTGTAGAAACCAGCGCATCGTCCTGACCACTTTTATCTCCCGATACCTTCTCCCTCGACACCTCGCTGTGTAGGCTCGCTTTAATATCTTCTAAAGAAATTTTATCCCTGCCGTACACTATCGATTTCACGAACTGGCTATATTCAGAAGTCAAAGAGAAAAGCAGGATCATGGCTTGGTACTCGTCTTCAATCTTCACCTCTACATTAAGCAAGTCCATAATGATTTGGTTGAGTTCGTCCAGGTGGTCTTTGACTAATGTGCCCTTCATCTCCAACGTGTACATATGCTGCTTGAGATAGAGACGATTTGTCAGAGATTTCTTCATGTGTAAGGATTCTAGCATGCTCCATAAACTTGTTGCCTTAGTCTCTTGCCCAACCTCTTAAAGAACTTCGTCAGCCAAGCACAGCTGTATCGAACTGAAAGCCTTATCCGCCATATTTTTTCTGAACATCTGGTGTAATACCCGGTTCTTTTATAGGCCAATAGGCCTATTTTTATTAAATAAGGGTCACTTACAAATTTACCTAATTATATTTATAATTATTTTATCCTAATTCTCTTATTCTACTTTCCCAACTTAAATCCATTTTTCCTAAAACTAATTCTAATACTTAAACCTTTTTATTTTTCCCTAAACTAACCCAAAACCCTATTATCTATTTCTATGATATTTTTCCATTCCAAAATCCCAGTCAGCCCAAACTTTAAACCTATAGATAATTATCCCCAATTTTTCATCGGCCCGAGCTCTGTTCCCCCGGCCCACTCCCCTTCTCTGCAAATTAAAACAAAACTTCTAAATATTGAAATCCCAAGCCCAGCACCCCATTTCCTTTCCCTACATAATAAATTAGTTTTCCCTTTTTAAATTAAAACCCAACTACATTTCTTTCTTCTTTTAAATTAATTTTCCCTGGCCCAAGCTATTTTCCCCCGGCCCAATCTCCCTTCCCAGCCCAAGCACAAAAAAAAAGTAAAGGATCAATTAAAACCTTAACTCTTTCCTTCCCGGCCCAACAGCCCGCACCCGCTCACCTCTACCCGACCCGCTTACTAACTTCTCTTCCCCACTCCACAAAAATTTTCCCGCTCACTCCTTCCCGTCGCACCCACGTCCCCCTCGCGCCCACGTCGCCGCGCCGTTGCCCCACACCCCGCGACCCCGGCCACGACTCCCTCAACCTCTTCTCGACTCCAACTCCTCTCTCCCTCTCAAACTCAACTCCTCCTCTCCTCTCTCTCGAAAACTCCACAACCCACTGCCTTCGAGCCACTGCAGCCTCTTTCGCCGACGACGACGAGGACAATGACTACAACCCCTCAAACTTCCTCCTTCGCTCTCTTCTCTCCAGAACTCACCCCCTCACTGAGCCCCCTGCATCTTCAACCGCCACCGCAGAACCCCCTGCACACCCAACCCACTCGCACCCGACCATGGCCACCGCCTGCACCCGACGCCGACGAGCCCCCACTGCATCTGAAACACCTCATCGACCCTCTACATCCTCAGCATCATCATCATCACTCCATACCGAGCCCCACTATCCCTCTTTCTCTCTCTCCAAAACCCACATCTTCACCCCCACTGTGCACATCGCTGGAGTGACCACCGCCGACATCGTCGACCCCAGCACATCCCAGGAGATCCACAGAGCATCCCCCTCCGCTTCCAACGAATATGAGCCACCCCCGGACAACTCCGACGTCGAACCCGAAACGCGAGCCGAGGCCGCGAACCCTAGCCGCGCCGTTCGTCACGCGTTCGTGTCGTTGTCGCTGCCATGCATCGCCAAAACGTCTCCAGGCAAGTACCCTACTTGCTACATGCTCTATTATATCCGTTACAAATCAAACCGTATTAATTCCCTATTTGCGATTCATGAGAACTTAAATAACATAAGTTTTCGATGCAAGATCCAAATGAAAACCTTCATTTAATTTGGCGGAACTCGATTGCATATTCTGGTCCGTGTGGCAAGGAGCACTGTGTAGGAATTTTACTGGAAAATACAATTGTTAATGGCTTAAACGAACACCTCCAAATACACCCGCAAAAACTGGGAATTTCCCGTACCTGAAATTTGTTAAAATTATAATTAATTGTATACACATTGAAATGATGCGTTCGAGGGCTCAAATCGAAGACGACTCGACGAAATGTAACCGTATGCAGGTTCTTAATTGTTTCTGTACTGAAATTATGACGAGAATTGGTTCGGAGAGCGGCTCTGGACTGCAGTCCAGAGCAGCTCTGGTTGTTGTTTTATGTCTCATGATGCTTACCCCTTCGCGGCCTGAACTTGTTTGTTGCGGAACCCTGCATTTTATTGAATATCAATCTGTTAGATAAATAAAGCAAGTGATTTCACTCTGTTATATCGTCGTTTGCTATTTAAACTGCAATTTAAAGGAACGGGACGTATAGCAGTCCCAAACAGAACCAGAACGGATACCCTAGTGTTGAACAGTGCGTAACTTCTGACATAGAGACGCGATTGAGAATCCGTATAGTAACTTAGATACCTTATTGAAAACCCTAAATTTCATTCAACTGTAGCGATGCTAAATTCTGATCCCAACTGGGATTAAAATGCGTTATGAAACGGACTTCCGATTCTGAAACCGGATTTCCAGCAGTGAACGCTTAAAATGAATTGGCCATATCTAGTGATCCTGACACCCGATTGATGTGAAACCAAATTTGATGGATAGATAATCAAACATACTACTCATCCCCTGTTCATTGTTTTGCAAAATTGTGCACGTATGATTTATGAAGAATTATGCAAGTGGTAAGACACCGAGTGTTGACCTCTCAATCATGCCTTAAATACTATTTTCTCATCACATCACATATATGTCATTGCATTGGTAACCTAATGATCATGTGCATTACCCAGTGTTAGGTATTAGTGGTGATTGTGGCAAGTACGTTAATGTTGAGCATGAATGGATAAGTGAAAGTGACATGTACTTGTACACAATCAGTGGACCCTATTAAATTATTGCATTGTCGACGTCTGTGGGACGTGTATAAGTGTGACCATAATTGGTATGGGACAATTATGGAAGCACTTGTATGGGTGTCACAGGTAAGGTACCAAACACTGTCCATTGATCTTGAGTATCAGTCGAGACATGCTTGATGGAGACCCTGTCTCCAGTTCTCGCATAGACTCGTCATGGACCGGCTGGTATTTGAGTTTATGGTTGGCGTTTAATGTAGACCACGGGGTGTGGGGTAGTTTGAGTGTGAGTTCAACAGAATCTCGGGAGTCCTATGTCGGCACATATGGAGATATATGGAGATATACAGGGTTATCACTGAGTGGAGGGAGGGAAGGAAGTGTCTGCTCGACGTGGAGCATCATTATCCGCATAGGACAGAGCGACTTGGGCCCGTGTTCCCTTGCCCTTAGGTCCTACCCTTGGGTGGGGGACACTCACGAGTGGTTGACTCTCACACTTGGACTGACGATAGGCTTAGTGACCTGTACAGTGAGACTTAGAGACTAATAGGGATAGTGACATTGACATGCATTGCTTACTGATTCAACATCCTTGCCATACTACTTTACTGCTTTCATGTTCACCTGCTCTTTTAGACACCCGCATCGGCTACTTCATGTTCATGTCTTTACTCTCTTGATTTACTGTTACATATTCAGTATTAATGTATGAGTTACCATTTGTATCCATATATATATATATATATATATATATATATTGCTATCGTGTTGCTCTGACGACCTGAGTATGCATGCTCAGAGTGAGAAGTGGACCTAGCTTGGACCAGGACCAGACTTACCTCGAGGACATCGCGGACATCTTGATCAGCTACCCAGAACCATACTCTCTTGATCCCCATCTGGTTAGTTCTTTTGTATTTGTTTTGGTTTATATACTGCATTTCTCATTACCTGTGCATTGTTTACTGATTACCACGTAAAGCTAGAAGCCGAAGTGTGACTACGGCAGGATACTTCCATGACCGTAGGAGCATGGATGACCTTGTCAACCCCTCGTATTCCGTATTTTGGGAAGCGGAGCATGACATGGTTTTGTTGGTATCAGAGCCAGGTTTTGCTATGATTGGGATTGCAGTTCCAATGTAGAGCTTGGCAATTTAAGTCGCTCTTTCGGTCCAGATTGTGAACTGTTATTTTTGACTTGAATCTTTATTATTCGTCATGCCATATGTTGACTCCATCCGTTAGAGTTTTGGGTGACTTGGTAGAGTTACGTGGTTGTAATTATGAACTGCAGCATAGCTACAATACTGTACTCTATTGGGTAACTTGGAGTTCTACATTTATTTTTCCGTTTGAATGAGTTTCACCTCACCCGATATTCTTATTTCATTGTCAATTTTGTATCTTGTTATGATTTTCCCTGTATCTTATGTTGTCCTAAAATTGTTGTCTCAGGACCATGTCATCCAACGACTCTTCCTCTATCTCCATTCCCCAGAATCAGACCGTAGAGATTCTGAATGCACTGCAAAGTCTGAAGGAAGCCCAGGAGCGAACAAACGACCTGTTAGCTAAAGGACTAAGAAGGCAGACGACTCAGGCACCAGCGGAAGCCTCCAATCGTAAAGGGATCCCTGTTAGACGAGGAAAAGAGGTGAAGATGAAGCGCCCACTTATTCCCCCGCGATAGAAGCAGCAGAAGACCCAATGTTGTGGGTACTGCAAGAAGCCAGGACACCTTCAGAGGGATTGTCTCCGTGCCAATGGGAGATGTCTGATTTGCGGATCCAGCGAACACTTTATCAATGATTGCCCTAGAAGGAAGGAGCTACATGGAGGCGGTTCATCCACACGCTCAACTTCTGCTAAGTGATGGTTATTTCGTAGTTCGAGCGTCAAAGAACAGTATGGACCCAGCATAGGATTCAACTCGCGTGACGAGATTGCAGCGGTCTAGAAATCCAAGAAGAGTTATCGCGTTTTCTGCTTTCAAAAGAAAAAAATATTGTCACTCCTTTGTAAATATTTTCCTTTCGTTTAAGATCTTGTATCCGTTGAACTTTAGTTGAAATGCAATGAAATTCTGAGTTGTGATGTATGTAACGTCCCCTTGTCACTTACCTTCCTTATACTAATCATTGCATCAGCATTTTTACATTTTAATTTTTCTGTCCTTGCCTCCAGCATATTCTCCCTGTGCCACCGTATCCTTGGATATCTTCTTAATGTGTCCCACTGTCTAATCATGACACTCTCTTTTCAGGTCATGGCCCTTGTTGGAGAAGCGCCGCCTCTAGATGAGGACACACGGTCGTACGTTCCTCGGACTACATGCTGGTAAGATCAGATGAAGAGATTAACGGCCCACAGGTTATTTTCGGAAACAGCGATTCCGAGGGTGAGGGATTCGCAGCCCCAGAAGTCGACATAGTCAGCGACTCTGACGACGAAGAAGAGGACCTCGAAGAAGACCCAATAGGGGAAGATTCCGAGGAGGACCCGATAGAAGAAAATCCTGGAGAGGAAAACCTTGGGGAGAATCCAGTGGAAGAAAATTCTATGGAAGAGGATCCAGCAGAAGAAGATCACGTAGAATCAGACCTCGATGAAGAAGCTCCAGCCGAGGAAGAAGGGCCAGAAGAAGAAGACCCCATGGCAGAAGAACTTCCAGTGGCGATTCCTACGAGGCGATATGGAGATGGACGCCCTTATCTGAGCGCGCGAGCCTATCGTAACCGCTGAACCTCCATAACCGCGACTGACGTGATTTAGCTTTCGTCTCCTCTGGCCAAATAAAATCCATGTATAGTTTAGGGATATCTTTTATTCGTCGTGGATGCCATGTTCGGACCTTTCTGAAATGAAATGAATTGCTGAGTTCGCTAATCTTTTGATTTTTTTTGGTTCACATGATGCTTGACTGTTTCCCTTATACATTTATTTTCCTCCGGAGATCCCTGACTGTCCACCTCTGCACCTTGTACTGTTTTGACCTTCGTTGAGATTAAAAAGTACCGTACCTCGATCTTTTGAATGGGCCACCCTTCACCCTTCGTATGTGCCTTGTTTGAGATCCTTCTGGAGGAGAAATTGATAGTGGAAGTTCCGAGTTCGCTAACCCTTCGGATTTTTGATTCGCACGATGTATCGACCGTTTTCCTTCCCATATATCCCTTCCCCTCCTGAGGTTCATTACTGTTCACACTTACACACCGGGCTAACCCGACCCCGGTCTCTTCGACCTTCAGTTTAAAGTGTCACACTCCGACCTTTTGAATGAGCCATACTCCATCGTAATCCCTACCCTGACTAGCCCTATACGTCTTTGTGCTATCTCTAGTGCCCTAACTATATTTAAGGATATCATTATTCGAAAATTTAGTTTTCATTATTTTGTGTTTATCGAAAAGTGCGTGTTATTGACTACTCCGTTTTATGCATCTTAAGTACATTACTATTCTTCCCATTTTTCGGTAGCGCAACCATATATTGCACATATTATTTTGGGCCATGTTTCTTATTTTCACCATGTGGTTTTCTAAGTTATGTTAAAATTGGTTGATTGATACGTTATTTTAAAATATTTTAACCTACCGACAAATCCTTCACTATTTCATTATGGTTATGCCTTATACTTATTATTTTAGCTGCGCTACTTTTGATATACTTATGTGTGCACATATCTAGGATTTCGATTTTATCTAGCACGCCTCGAATGTTATTATTCGTTATTGCTATTTTATTCTTTTGTACATATAGGTTGCCCTTATAGTTGTTTCTGCCTTATACTTATTTAGACATATCCTTTTAGTTGTGTTATTCTTACATATATAGACCTTCAAAAACTTTTATCCACCTGTTTTAAGTAAATCACTATATGTTAGTATTCGATGTGGTAGCCTTTCGCTTATTATTTTGTAGCTTATCGTTTATTTTGAATTTCGAGGACGAAATTTTTGTAAGGGTGGTATGATGTAATACCCGATTCTTTTATAGGCCAATAGCCCTATTTTTATTAAATAGGGGTCACTTACAAATTTACCTAATTGTATTTATAATTATTTTATCCTAATTCTCTTATTCTACTTTCCCATCTTAAATCCATTTTTCCTAAAACTAATTCTAATACTTAAACCTTTTTATTTTTCCCTAAACTAACCCAAAACCTTATTATCTATTTCTTTGATATTTTTCCATTCCAAAATCCCAGTCGGCCCAAACTTTAAACCTATAGATAATTATCCCCAGTTTTTCCTCGGCCCGAGCTCTGTTCCCCCGGCCCACTCCCCTTCTCTGCAAATTAAAACAAAACTTCTAAATATTGAAATCCCAAGCCCAGCACCCCATTTCCTTTCCCCTACATAATAAATTAGTTTTCCCTTTTTAAATTAAAACCCAACTCCATTTCTTTCTTCTTTTAAATTAATTTTCCCTGGCCCAAGCTATTTTCCCCCGGCCCAATCTCCCTTCCCAGCCCAAGCACAAAAAAAAGTAAAGGATCAATTAAAACCTTAACTCTTTCCTTCCCGGCCCAGCAGCCCGCGCCCGCTCACCTCTACCCGACCCGCTTACTAACTTCTCTTCCCCACTCCACAAAAATTTTCCCGCTCACTCCTTCCTGTCGCACCCACGTCCCCCTCGCGCCCACGTAGCCACGCCGTTGCCCCACACCCTGCGACCCCGGCCACGACTCCCTCAACCTCTTCTCGGCTCCAACTCCTCTCTCCCTCTCAAACTCAACTCCTCTTCTCCTCTCTCTCGAAAACCACACAACCCACTGCCTTCGAGCCACTGCAGCCTCTCTCGCCGACGACGACGAGGACAACGACTACAACCCCTCAAACTTCCTCCCTCGCTCTCTTCTCTCCAGAACTCACCCCCTCACTGAGCCTCATGCATCTTCAACCGCCACCGCAGAACCCCCTGCACACCCAACCCACTCGCACCTGACTACGGCCACCGCCTGCACCCAACGCCGACGAGCCCCCACTGCATCTGAAACACCTCGTCGACCCTCTACATCCTCAGCATCATCATCATCACTCCAAACCGAGCCCCACTATCCCTCTCTCTCTCTCTCTCTCTCTCTCTTCAAAACCCACATCTCCATCCCCACTGTGCACATCGCCGGAGCGACCACCGCCAACATCGTCGACCCCATCACATCTCAAGAGATCCACAAAGCATCCTCCTCCGCTTCCAACGAATACGAGCCACCCCCGAACAACTCCAACGTCAAACCCGAAACGCGAGCCGAGGCCGCGAACCCTAGCCGCGCCGTTCGTCGCGCGTTCGTGCCGTTTCCGCTGCCGTGCATCGCCAAAACGTCTCCAGGCAAGTACCCTACTTGCTACATGCTATATTATATCCGTTACAAATCAAACCGTATTAATTCCCTATTTGCGATTCATGAGAACTTAAATAACATAAGTGTTCGATGCAAGATCCAAATGAAAACCTTCATTTAATTTGGCGGAACTCGATTGCATATTCTGGCCCGTGTGGCAAGGAGCACTGTATAGGAATTTTACTGGAAAATACAATTGTTAATGGCTTAAACGAACACCCACAAATACACCCGCAAAAACTGGGAATTTCCCGTACCTGAAATTTGTTAAAATTATAATTAATTGTATTCACATTGAAATGATGCGTTCGAGGGCTCAAATAGAAGCCGACTCGACAAACTGTAACCCTATGCAGGTTCTTAATTGTTTCTGTACTGAAATTATGACGAGAATTGGTTCGAAGAGCGGCTCTGGACTGCAGTCCAGAGCAGCTCTGGTTGTTGTTTTATGTCTCATGATGCTTACCCCTTCGCGGCCTGAACTTGTTTGTTGCGGAACCCTGCATTTTATTGAAGATCAATCTGTTAGCTAAATAACGCAAGTGATTTCACCCCGTTATATCGTCGTTTGCTATTTAAACTGCAATTTAAAGGAACGGGACGTATAGTAGTCCCAAACAGAACCAGAACTGATACCCTAGTGTTGAACAGTGCGTAAATTCTGACGTAGAGACGCGATTGTGAATCCGTATAGTACGTTAGAGACCTTATTGAAAACCCTAAATTTCATTCAACTGTAGAGACGCTAAATTCTGATCCCAACTGGGATTAAAATGCGTTACGAAACGGACTTCCAATTCTGAAACCGGATTTCCAGCAGTGAACGCTTAAAATGAATTGGCCATATCTAGTGATCCTGACGCCCGATTGACGTGAAACCAAATTTACTGGATAGATAATCAAACATGATACTCATCCCCTGTTCATTGTTTTGCTAAATTGTGCACGTATGATTTATGAAGAATTATGCAAGTGGTAAGACACCGAGTGTTGACCTCTCAATCCTGCCTTAAATACTATTTTCTCATCACATCACATATATGTCATTGCATTGGTAACCTAATGATCATGCGCATTACCCAGTGTTACGTATTAGTGATGATTGTGGCAAGTACGTTAATGTTGAGCATGAATGGATAAGTGAAAGTGACACGCACTTGTACACAATCAGTGGACCCTATTGAATTATTGCATTGTCGACGTCTGTGGGACGTGTATAAGTGTGACCATAATTGGTATGGGACAATTATGGAAGCACTTGTATGGGTGTCACAGGTAAGGTACCAAACACTGTCCATTGATCTTGAGTATCAGTCGAGACATGCTTGATGGAGACCCTGTCTCCAGTTCTCGCGTAGACTCGTCATGGACCGGCTGGTATTTGAGTTTATGGTTGGTGTTTGATGTAGACCACAGGGTGTGGGGTAGTTTGAGTGTGAGTTCAAAAGAATCTCGGGATTCCCATGCCGGCACATATGGAGATATATGGAGATATACAGGGTTATCACTGATTATTAGCGAGCGACTTGGGCCCGTGTTCCCTTGCCCTTGGGTCCTACCCTTGGGTGGGGGATACTCACGAGTGGTTGACTCTCACAATTGGACTGACGATAGGCTTAGTGACCTGTACAGTAAGACTTAGAGACTGATAGGGATAGTGACATTGACATGCATTGCTTACTGATTCAACATCCCTGCCATACTACTTTACTGCTTTCATGTTCACCTGCTCTTTTAGACACCCGCATCGGCTACTTCATGTTCATGTCTTTACTCTCTTGATTTACTGTTACATATTCAGTATTAATGTACGAGTTACCATTTGTATCCATATATATATTGCTATCATGTCGCTCTGACGACCTGAGTATGCATGCTCAGAGTGAGAAGTGGACCTAGCTTGGACCAGGACCAGACGTACCTCGAGGACATCGTGGACATCTTGATCAGCTACCCAGAACCATACTCTCTTGATCCCCATCTGGTTAGTTCTTTTGTATTTGTTTTTGTTTATATACTGCATTTCTCATTACCTGTGCATTGTTTACTGATTACCACGTAAAGCTAGAAGCCGAAGTGTGACTACGGCAGGTTACTTCCTTGACCGTAGGAGCATGGCTGGCCTTGTCAACCCCTCGTATTCCGTATTTTGGGAAGCGGGGCGTGACATCTGGGGTCGGCGGCGGAACCTTCTCCTTTGCGAAGACTATCTTATGAACTCCTTATTGTTTTAGACTCACCGTCATCTTCAATCTCCATAAACTGAAATTGTTCCTTCCATCAAACTTTTCGATCTTATAACGTGTATAAACCATCTTCCCAATAATCCGAATCACCGTAACAAAAGTTCTGATACCACTTGTTATGAAAATCGGCACCAAAGTATGCAACAGACGATCGGAACGCATGAATCGGAACTAAAGAAAAATATGAAAGGCAGAGAAACACACCAAGCAACAAAGGACGCAAAATGTTATCCAGATTAGGTGCACACTTGTACCTAATCCTGTAAACCCGACGACAAATCTCTTCCACTCTTCAACAAAGAATTACTAAAGAATTTTCTGCTCTCACGATCTCACCAAATACACACTTAATCTCTCCCTGCAATCCCCTCTCTATTAATATTTCTTTTCTGTGTTTAACCGCAACAGAGAATAATTTATGCGGATTAATTGATTAGGTCTTAATTAATTCTAAATATAAAGGTAGAGGCTTTGTTGGAGATAATGTTAAATTTAAATTGCAGATTATCTCATAAACTGCATCTTAAACCTTCAGCGAATCCGCCACGAGACTCCCATGAATCGCACATCGCCACGTGTTCTGAACCGCTCTCCAGCGAACCGTGCGTTGCCACGTGTCCCGAGTCCACCGCCTCCGCTTGAGGTTATCGCACAATAACGACAAAAAAAAAGAAATCTTCTGGAACCGCGTGATAACAGCTGTCCTCCTCAATTGATTTTTTTTACCACGAGATCTCATGGTGCTGCTGTTGCTTCTCTTCTTGTGGTTCATGATTTGGCCAACTCCTTGGGCTTAAGTTTGGGCACATTCTTGAGGCTTGATTTGCAACATAATATAACATAGTGGAAAAAGAATACACAAGAAAGCCATATATTGAGATTAATGGAGGAAAGAGGCCATAGGAGGGAATTCCCTCCTATGGCGTCGAAAAAATACCCCCTCCATCAATTTTTCCGACGATCGGCTCCCATCATCTTCATCGTCATCATTTAAGATGTGGGTACACCAAATTTCATGTGATTCTACAACTTTTTCACCGTTGATTTAGTGGGTTCAAAATTAACGGTTTACCGACAATAGAACTTTTTACATTGCTAAATCAACGGTGAAAAAGTTGTAGAATCACATGAAATTTGGTGTACCCACATCTTAAATGATGACGATGAAGATGATGGGGGCCGATCGTCGGAAAAATTGGTGGAGGGGGTATTTTTTCGACGCTATAGGAGGGAATTCCCTCCTATGGCATCTTTTCTCCATTATTCTCCCATATATTACTATTTCTGATATTGGATATGCATACCGAACAAATATAATATATGTTACCATGTACATATCTGTTAGCTATTGGTGGATGCTGATACGGATATGAATACAAATCGTAATTGGATATGGAAATCATTTTTCGTATTCGATAAAGATCCTATACTGATACGAAATCAGCTTGGATCATTCATACTCGTTTACATCCTTAATCCTTGACCATTAGGCTACGGGTTACAGTGGCACTCAATTATCATTGAAGTAATACTCGTAATTTGCACTTGCACGTAGTTTGAAAATAAAATATAAATAATACAATTAGAAATTAGAATGTGTGCTCGTTTCAAATAATTAAGTTATGATTAAGAGATAAAAATATAGTTGCCCGTAAAAGTTATGCAAGAGGTGATTTTTATCACGAAGAGTTTAGTATTTTCTTTTTTGTTTACATTTTTTGTTCCATTTTTTTGATGGTTTAATTATATTTTGACACATAAGGAAAATCTATATGGGATAAAATTAGAGACTCAATTTCAAGAGAAACAACCAACCCCTCCATTTGCCTTTATAATAGTAGAGATATTACTACCAATCTATCTAAGTGACAAATGATGGGACCTACAACATCTAGATACTAGTGTGAAACAGGTGTGCATACCTCTCTTGAGTAGATTGTGGTAGAATTTCAAGCCTGGTAGGTTAAGCATTTTTCTTAGGGTGCGCTTAATAGGAGGTAATCTAGATGGTAATCCTATATTATTATGAAATATTGCCACGCTTGTGCTTGTTTAGATGTAAAAGAGATTTCCGGGATATAGGATTACCATGGTAATCAAATGGCCACATTTCATGGTAATTCTATTCCCCCTAAAACATGTATCTACCCTTAATTACCACAAAATATTCCCGTCTAACATGAATGAGCCATGACCATCAGCCGTCGCCCTCTCTCGCCACCCGCTGACCGTAGTTCATAGGCGGACGAACCTGCCTCCCATTGTCGGTCTCTTGTCGGCCCGCCGCCGATCCATCGTTCGTTGTCGATCATCGTCGATCATTAACCGTCCGGCCCGCCGCCAATCGGACGTTCACCAACATCCGGCATAGTTCGTTACCGGCCGACCCCGCCTCTGGCCAGCTTCGCCGCCATCCACCAGCCCTCCTCCGGCCTCATCGCCGGTCGCTGGTTGCGCATACATATTACCAGGAATGATTAAAATACACCAAGCACGTTAATACAAGATTTCTTGGAATTAGATATCCGGTCATCCCATTCCCAGGAATATAACGATCCACGACAATCTTTCATTTCATGTACCAAATGCAACCTTAGAGTAGTACTTTTTGAATATAAGATGGGTCATATTATCCACTAACTAGGTACTTGTATTCCATACCCCATCTTGTATCTAATGGTAATCCATATAGCCTTTATGGATTCCACCGCAACGGCAGGAAAATTATTATTCTTTTTCTCATCAATTTAGCTAAAGTTACTCGGTATAAGTATTGGCTAAAAGGGGTCTGCAGCGGCACTGCAGGCCTTGGTTTTTTTGGGCCTACAGTGGCCTGACCTAGGCAGCAGCAGGCCAAGGGTTTTAGTTGCAAAAAGGCCCTGGACCTGGAGGCCCTGAACCTCATAACTATTACTTTTGGATATTCTTGACTAGGAATGAAAGTGGTGCTGTTGGGCATCATAACCCACTTGTCAAGCGTTTGACTTGTCCTCTTCTTGAATCGGGCATTATTATCTGTCCTCTTCTTGAATCCGGCCTCACTATTTTAAATAGCTTAAGAACAAACTGAGTCATCCATTTGGATTAAATTTCCTCCCTTCTCTAAAATAACTCTAGTAAAGCCTAGCATATTAACCAGCCACGTATACTATTGAGGATTCCGACCCCGTCACCGTCACCGTATAAAGCACATCAAGATCTCAAATCTAACATATCATAATCACACCATGAGAAAGATCAACACACCGATATAACGTGTTTCGACCATCTCGGCTTACATCCACACGGCTAAATACAAGGATTTCATTAAGCACACAAAAAAGATTACACAATATTCACACCACTCAACAATCTCTCTTTCATGTCCCTCTCTTGCTCTCACACCACAAGAGAAGGGTGCACAATCACACATCCTCACAGCAATTACATCTCAAAGCCAACCTAACTCTTCCCCCACAATTTTTTTTTATATATGCTGCTAAAACCCTAGCATCTATCAGTAGCCCACACCAGACCCGGCCCAAGTGACCCATAAATACATACGGACACGAGACACAATTCCAGCAATCTCCACCTTGGCTCGAATCCGTAAACCCCTCCTGGAAGATACATCATTGTTCTTCGTAATCCACTTCACAAAATACACACCTGCAGGGAACATCTAGTTGTCATCATCGTCTCTAACACAAATATCATGATCAACTCAACCTGCACTGCACCAACAACCTCCGATTACTCAAGAGCACTCATGATATATGTCTAGAACTTATATGAGGGATAGCTTTTCTCACTTCTTAAATTATTTATTACAAAAAAAGAGAGCATCATTTAATAACATGAGCTACATCTCTAAAGTTTGCATATTGCATATCTATTTTATTTTATTACTATAACCTTCAGTACTTACTATTACAATGAAAACTTGTTGGATAAGTCGAACCAATTAACATGAACATGTCGATAATGTCCGGTAAAAACCCATTTAAAAGAAAAAAAAATTGAGAAAAATATGATGGTCCCATTCTTAATATGCTACATCATCAAGTTATGGAAAAACAGGGAAAAGAAAAAGGCAAAAAAGGACAAAGCTAACTTAAATTCAAAATCAAACATAAGTAGATTCAAACTTTATTCAAATTGGCACCCACAAGGGCCACAACCATAATAAAATCATAGGTTCTAATTACGCGTTTATAGCAATTTATTACTTTTTTTTGGCACTGATCCGTAAATCCTAATCTATGTATATAACACACACAATACATCCATGCATACACCATACACAAATACACATCAACGTCCAGAAAACCCATGAATTTGAACATAAAACATTAATTTGTGGTCGTTTCTTTTTCTGGATTCAAACCCTCAACTTTTGACCATATTGCAATTTATTTAATGGTACCAAAGCATCTTTGAAAAGTAAAGAAACAATTTAAGGCAAAATAGGGGACCAACCATGTGCGTGGGTTCAAGGGAATCTGATTTCTTTGGACTCCTTCGAAGAAGCAAGAAAATGCACTGGTTTCAATGGGAAAATTGTCCTTTTTCTTTTTAATTATGATTCAGCAGTGAATAGGTCTCGGACTCTTGAATAATTCAAGGGTCACATTGATTACAATGCACAGAGAAAGGACAAAATGTCCACCTTTATATTTGGACTGAGGCCCGAAGGTGAAGAAACAATAATTAACGAGCAGGGCAATTTGGAAGATGGAAATCAATTGAAGAGGAGGAGTTAGGTTATTTTTTTTAATTTAAAAAATAAAGAATGGTGTATTTAATTCCTTCCCTCCCTTTGTTTTCCAAAATTTATTTTCTAAGCTAGAAATCAGATGAAAATTGAAGATAACAAATGTTAGTTTCCCTTTAGGTTGATGTTTGATCAAAACTGCTTGTTGCTTTCTAAAGCATGATCATAGCAAATTTAATATTATTTTATGAAGTTTCATGAACTCATCTTTTCAGAAAATTCGGAGGATTTTTTCTTTGTTTAATAAAAAAAAACAAATTATTATATGATGAGTTTTTAGGGAAAATTGTCAAAAACCCAGACAGAGTTTTCCGCTATAAAAAAACCCATGTCCTAAAGAATCTAGTCAAAAACCTTCCGGAAAAGTTTTCAGTTGACAAAAGCTCCCTGCCTGCAATATCTGTATAGTTGTTGCGATATCTAGTTTCCCGTAATATGTATGCAGTTTATTGCAATATCTGTATAGCTCTCTGGTATATGTTTGCGCTAGCTAGATATTGCAGGCAACTATACAGATATTGTAGACATGGGGTTTTCGACAACTGAAAACTTTTCCAGAGGATTTTTGACGAGTCTTTGGAACATGGATTTTTTGACATTAGAAAAGGCTTTTTTTTTATACAATTTACCCTTTATTTATTATTGTTGGATGTTAATCAAAAACAAAATCAAATAAAATAAATAAATTAATACTAATTGTTTTCTTGCCTTAAAAGCAATAATTGACTACCAGTTAAAAAGGAAATCAAATCAATATTCCGTACTCAAATAACCTTAAATGCTGCATGCCATAATGGTAATAAATCAACAATCAAAATTAAAAGGTAATAAATAAAATATTTGCACCAACTTATGATTCTAATTGGCTCTAATTACTGGTCCAAAAACTCTATATAAAGAGGCCTCAAATGAGCATAGAAATGCAAGCAAAAAGAAAAGCTAAATATTAATTCTCCTCGCAAAACCTTTTCTTAAAATCTAAATGTTAGTGATATATGTCTTAGAGACCATTATTGTATCATACTGAATTGTATATTACATATTGGAAGCTTAGGATATTCACAGTTGTATTAACAGTCTTACTCAAAATGTTAGTACGCTACCTAATTTGATTCTACCTCAATATGTGCATGCGTTTCTTTTAGCATATCGCTTATACATATTGGTAGAGATTTTATGATGTTTGCTTGACTACTAGCATTGTGATGGCAATCAGACTTATGGGGACTGGGTAGTCTATAAGCACATCCTTATACAGGCTCCTAGTCGTTGGATTATTGAGACGGGGCATCGATACTCCGGAGTAGACTAGTGTATACGCTTCTCATCCCAGCAAGGGATATAGTCTGTCCCACAGCCATTAGTACGACGTACTGAAGATGGTATGCAGGTGCTCATTAGGTTATGAGTTACACTATACAAGACTCGTCGGGAATTACTGGTTGGTATTATACCTATCGTCAGGTAGCAGTTCCCAGGTGGCATGAGTACAGCTTAATCCGTTGACTTGCCATCGCTACTTCGTCTCGAGTGTGTTTCCACTGCACTTAGATTACTACCCTACCATGCTCAAAGGAGTCGTGCAAACAGGCAGTAGTTGGGTGTAGTCCCGAAGCACTTGAAGACAGTAGCGATCAGGTAGGATTCGTCTCTCCCGGTATTGGGGGTTGATGTCGCGCAGTGTTTGGAAAGTCATTACACAAAGTCCCTGGTCAGGGCAGTCGAGAAATATTGGTAAGGTACTCCAGTAGTTTCTCAGGATGTATTGGGCTCTCCTCCGGCACGACTTATCACGTTGTTAGGGGTCTGTCGTTTACCATCCCCCTAGACGGATATGCGAGTATCTCAGACGAACAGACCGGACTGTACGGATATTGTCACAGATAGGCTCAGTAGGAGTTCGGATGAGCTTGCTCATAGTCCTTCTTATCGATAGATACCTGAGTAGCTGTTACATGCAGCTAGTACCGCTAACTGACTTGTGGTTAAACTCACTGTCAGCGTACCGTCGAGTCTTTAGAGTCCCACTTAGAGGGTTTGTGTAACATTTCAGAAATATAAAAATATTATTTTTGGAATTTAATATTAAAATAATATATTTCGCGAAAACTATTCGATTGGCGGATAGGGGTTTTCTCTCTCCATAAAATGGTATAAATATATACCAATATTTGGAAAATAAACGGAGATTTAAAATGATTTATTCATTAAAAAAATATTTATCGGATTTTGGCATTTTTATGATTAAATATATGCAAGTTAAATTAAATTGATTAGTGCACTACTAATCGTGATTTGGCAAAATCCGTATTTTTACATTTTCCATGGCTAGTGCACCATATCATGTGCATGTTGTGTTTGTATTTGTGAGTTTTGTGACTTGTGACTTATGAGAAAAGAAAACAAAGAAAAGAAAAGAAAAGAGAAAAAGCAAAGGAAAAGGAAACAAGAGTTAAGAAAGAAAAACAAAGCTTGAGAAGCAGATATTTTTTGAGAGAGAGTGAGGGTAAGAGAGAGTGAGGTTAAGAGAGTGAGAGATCTTTGACTTCTTCACAATTCTTCTTCCTTCTTCATTCCTTCACCAATTCCTTCACTCTCCATTATTTTCTTCATCTCCTTCAATCTCCTCTACCTCCATGCATCATCTCCAAATACTTTCCAAAACCCCATGCCACCTTCACACAAAACATGCACAGACCCATTCTAAACCCTTTAAACCATCCAAGTTTGGATTTTGAAGATTTTGGGCAACTTAAGAATTTTCCTAAGTTGCCAAATGAGGTAATCCCTTCACTTTTAAATTAGTAATTGTGTTTATATATCCTAGTTTAGTTAGAAATCGATTTAGTTAGGTTATGTGATCTTGGAAATTTCCAAGTGATATTAAGTGATAATTTAAGGTGTAGTGAGTGTTTCAAGACCTTAAAGATCATTCTATTGGCCAATACCTGAGACTAGAACCTGAAACACGGAGTTAGAATTTCCCCGATATCGTATTTTGTGGATTTTGTGAGGGGATACTAAGATATGCTATAACTCGGAGACCCTAAAAATTATTTAGCGAACACAGAGAGTCGTGCAGGCGACCAGGAACCTACCCTAGAAACCCGAGCCCATCCTACTCTTTTCTGGCCGCAGATTTATTCCATGCGGCCGCAAATTGCGGCCACGTTGTGGTGGAATTGTGTGATTTTTGGTGTGTGGCATTGTTATCTGATATCTAGAGCAACCCCATATGCAAAATAGCCTAGTTTGGCCGAGGCTAAAATCTGGGAGTGAATTCTCATGTTGCTGAATTTTGTTTTGCGATTTTTGAAACTTGGTTTTTAGATTTGAGTTTGGATTCCGTCGTTGGATGTTTTTATGTCAACAGACGAGGGTTATTTGGTTGATTTGGCATGCGTAGGCTATAGGTTCTAACCTATAGGCAATCCGTGTGCCGTATCGGTTTTAGGATATTGGTTTTAATTGCATTTCGATGTGTATTGATTATAGGTACTTCGCGTGGACTTCCGAGATGACGAAGCACACCGACTTCAGCTAAGCAAGGAGTTTAGCAGGTGAATAGATTTATATCTACGGGGGAAGTCGGGTGAATGGCGTATAGCACCCCCGCAACCATTGATATGGAAGATCGTGTTATAAATTATAATTAAATAAAGGATATGTTACGAACTTAAGATAATATGGTTATAGGTTTAAGTAAAGAGATGATATGATAAAAGTTGACGCTAATGAATATATATTTGCTTGAGAATATGAAATGAGAAAGTGAATCAGGACAAGTATGAGTTGTTAATGGTATGATATGAGATCGAGATCGATAAACACGACACGAGATTGAGATAGAGGTGTTGTGAAATTAATAAAATATGACGTTTATACAAATATGATTTGAGATGTGTGTGTGTGTGTGTGTGAGTATAATGAGTAATATGCCCTACGAGACTTTAGATCCGTACCCTCATTGTATAGGTCGATAGATTCCCTATTCTGTTTTATGTTACCGTACGATAGATTGTCGTACGCGATATGTTTCACCGGATGATTGATCCGCGCTAGTGATTTGAGGATGATGATCAAGAATTATTATCATATCAGATGTTATGAGACGGGATCGCCGATATAAAGATTGCCACATGAACTATACCTATTTTCAAAATGACGATGTGTATCGTTTAAAAAGTGACCGTATGATTCTTGTGTAGATAGATATACCCATTTATTGTTCATGTTGTGCAGGATATTACCTCTCGTGATGTACATACCACATGCCGGTATTTAATGCTATATGATATTATTTGTTAGTACACCTGCACAATTACCGTTGATGCACATACACAGATTTGCCGGCTCACACACATTCGTCATCGGTAATTGCCATGCCACTTACACAGTAGAACTGCCCAATCATGAAATTGTTCTTAACCGTAAAAGTACATTCATTGTTCAGTACTATCACTTGACATGCTTGCATGATATACTCGATATGCTCATATTACTACTCTTTGTTGCATACATCGTACTTTATGGTTATATGCTTGAGATGCTGTTGTTCACCGCCGAAAGACGCGACCGGGACGTTGGGAAGTCCGGCCTGAATTATGGGGGCAGATGCTATTTGGGTTTTATCTGTCCACCCCTCCGAAGATACCAAGTTGATTTATGGCACCGTATATCGAAGGTTTAAACAGATGTGGCCGTTGTAGCAGACTTCGTCAGATTCCCCCTCGTTTACAAGGGGTTTTTGATTGTGGGGACACTCTTCCCTTCAGGCGCAAACCACTGCAGTTAATTACGCTACCGCATAGCGGTAACCACTTTCTCCTTCTCCAGATGGTCAGTTCGTGTCGTGTATATTTGTTTTATTTTTGGTTGCCCGTAGATCGTATACGGAGACTAATTTATGTTGTCGCCCGTAGGGCGTGAATTAGTCCAAATCCGTATTTTCTTAGATTTCGATTTGTGTTGATTTAAGGATCGTTAATCTTGTTTTAGATTAAGATCAACTCAAACGTTTGTTGAGAATACGTTAGTTTAATTTTAGACTAAGATCTACTCAACAGGATTTTCTTTAGTTTATAGGGACATTGCGGTCCATTGGGTGTAAGAACGTCATAGTCCATGAGTTTAAGGACCTTATAGTCCATAGTTTAAAGACGTCATAGTCTATAGAGCTTAGTTTAGGGACGTTACGGTCTATTGGGTTTAAGGGCATCATAGTCCATGAGTTTAAGAACCTCATAGTCCATAATTTAAAGACGTCATAGTCTGTTGGGTTTAAAGACATCATAGTCTATGTTTAAAGACATCATAGTCTGTAGGGTTTTGGTTTGACAGTTTGGGGTTGCGCCAAAAGTTATTGGTTATTGGGACCCTCCATCTCTCTGAAGGCGTTGAAGAATTACAACGACATGTATCAGAGGTATGGAGATATACCCTCGAACCAATGTCCCGACCGAGGGGGAATGCGATGAACATCATTTTAGATGCCCTTTGCTGGGAGCTCATTAGCTATCTCTGGGACTAAGATCGGTTTTGGGGACCCTGAGCATAAGGAACTCAATTAATGGTTCTCGGGAAATTTGGTCTGGGTTTGGTTAACATTGGCCTTTCGAAGTATTAAACACTAGTATATGCTCAGCGCTCACGTGCTCCCACATGAGGTGCTTGAAGTAATGTTAAACACTAAAAATTTGAGACGTTCTTTCTTTGGGTTTATTCTCTTGTTCTTTTCTGAGCGCTAAGCGCTATTGGGTCACATGGGATCACGTGAGGCGCCCCAAATGGCAACAGCCTTTGATTCACTCCCTTTTTACTTTATAAGTGCTAAGCGCTAATTGGGGGGTCACGTGGGGTCACATGAACCAGTCTCAGCTGTCCTCTTTGTTCATCAAGGGTGCTCACGTGGGAGCACGTGATCGGTCATTATCATATTGGGTGCCAATCTTTTGTACGTGCATGGAGATCCTGGATTTCGAGACTTTCAAGCCCACTGTTTTGTAAGAATTAAATTCTTAAGACTTAGTTTTTCTCTTAGCTTTGGGATCTGCATGGTAGAATCTCCCCGATGAGAATTGAATTATCAACTTGTAGGGGGATCTGCTTCTGCAAATCTTTCACTATAAGGAAGAACTAAGTTCTTATATGAAAGGTTAAACCCTTGTTTTATCAGAGAAACTAAATTCCTATATACTTTTTAGGAGAATTAAATTCTCTGAACTTAGATCTTCTCATAGGTTTTAGGTCTGCATGGCAGGATCTTCCTGATGAGAATTAAATTCTCAACTTGTGGGGAGATCTGCTTCTGCAGTTCTCGACCAGAGGAAGAACTAAGTTCTTTTTAGAAGAGTTAAACTCTTATGGAGGTGAAAGGGAGATGAGATATTTTCTGTGTTTTGTTCCTTCTCTTATCTAGAGTTTCTTTTTCTCTTTTTCTCTCTGAAGAATTAAATTATCTTTTCTTTTAAGCTTACGAAGGGTTTCTCTCTCTTTTTATCTTCTCTTTTCTCTCCTTTTTCCCTTGTGTCTCTTGGCTCCTATTTATAGGAGAAAGAAAAGAATCAATTTGTTCAGAAAATCTCTTATTGAGAGATTTTGATTGATTTTATAATCAACCAGAAACGATCTTTTAAATCAATCGGTGAATTTTATTCACCGTTGTATTTTTAATCCAAGGGCTTTTGTTTTACAGAAGATATTTCTCACAAGATTAGAAAAATATTTTCCTATACAGAATCTTCTTTTGTAAATTGGTGATTCTTTAATCACCATTTGATTTTTAATCCAACGGTGTTCTGCTTTACAGAGCACAATCTTTCTTGTTTTGAAAGGTCTAAGGAAATATTTTCCAAATGGAGCTCTGATCCCTTTTATTTCAGAATTTAATTCTATCGGTTCAAAAGGCATATGAGCCCATCACGTGTAGCACGTGACCCCACAAAGTTAAGCACATCAAAGAGCATCGCGTGCCATCACGTGACTTCTTTTGTCCAATTGTTTGTTTTAAGAAGGTGCCTATATACTTTGTATATAGAAGTCACGTGTCTGCACGCGAGGCTTAGTTTCAGCCTTGTTTGCAGTGCCTATCACGTGTGGGCACGTGATGCTCCATTTAGAGACTTTTCCCATTGCTTTTATATTTTTTATTCAGTTTTCATGAGGGAACAAATGCCCCTACAACGTTGTTCTCACGTGGCTTGCACGGGAGTGCAACGCTGTCACTTTTAGAGCCGTTGGATTGTCTAGGGGAACGGGGAGGTGAACCGCCCTTGTCACGTCTTATAAATGCAAGGGTTTGGTTCCTTAGGCAGCCATTGTTCCTTTCATCTTTTTCCTTTTTCGTTTTCTTTGAGAATTTAATTCTCCTCCTCAGAGCGTAGTTCTTTGCCATTGTAATTCCAGAGTTAAACTCTGTCAAAAGAAACCCTTTTTAGGTAAAGATCTTGCACATCAGGAAGAACTTTTTCTTTTTGAACAAAATTTCTGGATTTTAAATCCATTATGAGAGCTTTGCTCTCTTTTGAAACCCATCCGCTTAGGGATTCAAAGATGTGATCTTTTCGCAGTAAACCTCCATATCTCGGGCATTCCCCTCTGATTTTTTTTAGGGTTCATGGGATTTTGTTTCTCATATGTTTTTTTATGAGTTTCTGGAATTTAATTTCCTCACATAAAAGGAATTTAATTTCTCTGGTAAAGAGCTTAGCTCTGAAAGATCAAGAGGACCCTTCAGAAATTTTATTCCCTGGTGTTCTTGAAAATCTTTTCATAGGGTTTTACCCTTATTCGCACAAATTTGAATTTGTTGCGTGCTTAACGGAACTTATTTTCCTAAGAATTTGTTTGAATTCCAATATTTGTTTAATGAGGATCTTCTTGATTCTCGTAATGATTCCCCTGTCTCATCATTGGTGAGCCGCCATATTGATTTTGTGGGGTCTATGTGTCTTGTAGGCAGTGGTCCTGCGAAACAGACATTTTATCGTTTTCTTTTGTTATTATATATATATATATATATATATATATATATATATATATATATATATATATGGGCTCCACTAATGGTTTTTCTTTCCCTTGTTTCAGGAACAATGGCTTCTCTTCCCTACTTCCTTTTTACTCATTCAGACGCTGCTTTTCCACAATCGCCGTCAGACGAAGAAGCAATGGCGATGATCTGGGCCCATGACAAGGACTGTACCAGTTTGCTCTTGTGGGGAACTTGGTATGGGCATATCATCCGGGGCCGCTGCAACTTTCTTTGCGAGATGCCAACAGAGCCTCTTTGCCCAATTTTGCCAATGGAGCGTCCGCAGACTGCTTTTGCGGTGAAGGCAGCTGATTGGACTCCTATAGGCCGGCTTAAGTCGTCAACAGTTGGGATACCAAACCAGCCTTTGCCGGCCATAAACATCTTGGGGTGTCGCATTTTCCAAGGTGAAGCCCAACCCTGGGGACAAATTTATAAGATAGGGCTTACCCCTCGCCACCCAACGGGCTATCTTCTCTGGGCTCGATATGTTCTGTCCGCTCATCGCGCACGATTGCAGAAGGTCTGACTTTATCAGGCGGTGTATGCGTACCTATTTCATTATCAGTCCCCTCATGTCTGGTAGGTTAAAGCTTTCCCGAATCAATGGAATCTTCCCACCAACACTTTCTTGCTAGGGGATCGTGAGGTCTCGATTTCTCTGGAAGAGTTCCGCGAGATTTCTGGATTGCCAATCAGGGGAGAGCACTATGAAGAGTTGCTGCCTCCCGATGAGTATGTGTTTGAGACGATGCCGGCTTCACTTGACGGCTTGACGACCGAAAACGCTGTCCGTCATAATTACCCCAGTCTAATCAAGACTCTGGGTATTTTCGAGAAGCTGTTCGCGGAGTTAGAGGGATATGGCGTCACCTTTAAAAGCTTCATAGCCTGCTTCCTCCGTGAAGATGTCTTATCAAAGGAGGCTCCGAAATTTACGAATATTAATGACCCCTTCGGGTTTGGGCTGAATAAGCTGCCGGCCTGTTCATATCAGATTTTTGCATTTTTATATCGCCCATTCTTAATCACATTACATATAAATAGGTGTTTTTGATCCATGTCTGCTAAATAGTTGTAGGTTACAGGTTCTTAGATCATTACGGTGAAATTCATGAAAAGTCGCTACAATTGTGAGACTACGACCAACAATAGATGAATCCGTATGATGCCACCTACCAGTTCAAGAAACAAATGAAAATCATTAGACAGTTCAATGCACAAAGCACAAGGGCAGCACAAGATTCAAGACTTTAACGCGGAGCTCAAGGCAAAAGTCAACATCATTCTGCACTGTTGGAAATCTGAAAGAAAATAGAAGAGATTCTGAGGAATCAAGTAAAGAAAACAGAAGGAAAAAGCAACATGAAGCAACCCTGAAGAATTGAGCCAAAGATCCCACTTATTGGCCGCGGAACCGCGGCCAATAAGGCATTTCTGCCGCGGTTCCGCGGCCGTGCAATGCAAGTGTCCGTGGCAGTATCGGTGCTTTGACTCGGCTCTCTTGGGGTAGTTTTGTAAATTAGTGATTGGATCAGAATGTAAACCTAAGGTTTCTTATCTATAAATAGGAGAGATCAAAGCCAAATAAAGTATGCCTCTTTCAGGGTGCCTCTTTTTAATTTCTAGATCTAGATTTAATTCTCATTTTGTAATGAATCGTTGAGAGGTCATCAATAAAAGTAAGCTTTTCTTTTATCTTGCATTGTTTTTTATCTGCAATTTATTACCTGCAATTTCTTATCTGTTCTTTTATTATTTGCAAATTAGTTTATCATTCAAAAAGAAAATATAAAAATGAATTTTATCATCACTTTCCTAATGAGTGAGTAATTCCTCACTTGTTAGGGTTAGGATCGGGAAGGTTTGAGAGAAGGAAATCTCTCTCACTCCTTTTTTTCCCATATAATTTTAAAATACGGACTCTATTTAATTCAACCACACACCGTTCACTACAGCACCCTATCTTAAATGATAGCGGTGATTCCCTAGTTAGACCGGTTGTGGTTGAATTAACTGGAGATTAGGGTTAAGAGTTAAGAACGGATGGAGAAGGACCAAAAGGAAGAAACTATGTTTCTTCCTAGTCGTGCTAATCCCCGTTGTTGACTATTACCCTAACACCTATAGTCTTAACTAGGGCATTGATAGAAGTGAGAAGAATACTTATTTCGAACTAACCAAATCCTAACCTTAGCAAGCCTTTAAATCAATTTATTCTCATTCTTAGATCATAAACCAAGCCTACCAAAAATAGGACTTAACTCGTTAGAACTTAAAGAAAAAGACACCTTTTCCATGTGGATCAACCCGTACTCAACCGGCTAGCTACCAAGCGACACCGTCTTGATTGCGGTATTCTTAAATTTTATAAAACGCACACACAAAATCTCAAACAATCAAATGGCGCCGTTGCCGGGGAGACGGTAGTCTCTTTCTTTGTGTAATTTCGGGTTCATAAAAAAAATTTTAAAAATTATAAAAATTGAAAATTTTTAAAACAAAATAAAAATAAAAATAAAAATCATCTTGTTATTTTTGAAAGGTTTTTGTGCAAGTGTGCAGGCTTGGAGCAAACTCTGTTTCAGATCTGGAGCAAATTCAGTGAACAAATCAATATTCAAGAGATCTAAACAGAAAGAGGAGAACCAACTCAGCACAGGGAAAAATTCAGAAGATCTAAATCAATAGTTCAGCCGCGGAACCGCGGCGGAATCAAGGGTTTGACCGCGGAACCGCGGTCAACTAGTGACGTCAGCACCCAAAAATCTCTGTGAGTATCTCATTTCTCATCTACTCTCCTCTGCACTCCACCGAAAAAAATTTCCTGCAGGTTTCTTTGCACAGATTCTCTTTCTCATATCCAATAAATTGTTTTTGTGCAGGATTTTTTGCGCTGCCAAATAAATTTTTTTTTTGGAACTGTTTTAGATTTTTAGTGTGTTAACTGCTTTGCATAATTAATACGGAATCTAAGGGGCTGTAACACAAATTAAGATTGGGTGGGGATTTCATTACCCTTCCTAAGACCCCAAAAATCACTAAAAGCATATGCATCACCCTTGAGTTAATTAAAAAATATCTAAACTCAGCCAACTAAGGACTTTCGTGCTCATTAGGACAGAGGAAGGTTGTGGGCATTCAATCGTTTATCTAAACTTGATTTTGTAGTGCCTAGGCTAGACAAGTGAGAAAGGTAATTTTAAAAGGCCCGTCTCACGGTGATTCGTGAGCGGAACCTTCCTTTCTTCATTTGTGCTTACCTAGCCACAATTGGTAGTGAAGAGGCGATTTGAGGGTTATCTCACAACTTGTCACTTTGGAATAGTTAGGAGCAGTCTAGTTGACTTAGAAGACCGTAGCTCTAGGTTTGATTGTGTATGTTTTAAACTGTGATTGTTTGAAGTAAGTCCGTACACATTCTTGCAAAAACTCTTTCTAAAAAAAACGCTTTCAAAAATTTCAAAACTCCAAAAACAAACATTTATTTTTTAAAAATAAAATAAAAATAAAATAAAAAAATACACCACTTCCCTTCCTTCCTACATTTTCACTCTTCCAACATAGGTACCCCACCTCGCAGAACTCTTGCCGAACTTTAGTACCCACAACCAGACATTACTTCCTACGGTTCTTGTTTTGGTCGAATTTCGAACGACCCCTCCATGCCCAAAATTTCTTTGAAAGATCCGATAGACGCGTCTAGGACAACCAATTGCACTCCGCAATCCACCTTGTATCAACCATTTCAACCTTCACCACCTTCTTACGTTGATACTCCTTTTTCGAGTCCTGTTGTAACTCCGAAACCCATGTCTATTGCTGAACATATTGAACAATCTCGTAACCGATCTTTCACTCCTTTCACCACTGCGAATTCTTTGGATCAACAATTCCATTCATCTTCTTATCCAAATGTTGATCCTACCCCTGTCCAACCATTCTATTTCTATCCATCCTATCCAATTTTTACACCTTCCCTGGACATTGCTTCTACACAGCCATTTGGGAGTTTCCAGTATCCAAATAACTTTGAATCTCTTACCGAAACTCCTTTACAACCCATGTCTAGTTTGTAACAGGCGTTGGAAGACTTTAGGGTAGCGTCATGCCAACAGATGATGGATTTGAATGCGTCCATGACTGCCCTCATACAACCTAGTGACCCGGTAGTTGGTTTCCAACTAGCTCCAAATTTCCCAATGTATGATGAGGCGGTTGGACAGATTGAGAATTTGAGTGGTGAGAGTGAGCTGTACACCCTTCCAAATCAAACCTACCCATCCCTAATTGAATCCCACAACTCCGGTTTTGAATGTCTATCAAGTGTTCCAAATGATTCACCAGTTGAATATAAAACGTTTAATGAGTTGTGCGACTTTGTAGTGTTTGATTTACCTGATTGTGAAGGGTCCCTTTCGAGTGAAACCATCACCAATCCCTTTGACCTCTACACCTCCACTCTAGAACCTGAATTGATTAATATCCATGCTTTTGATGAGGTGTCTAAAAAAATTGATTTTCACTTGATTAAGGATATTGACGCTGGGAATATTTTGGATGATGAACCCGCAGATTTGACTGAATTTTCCTTTCCAATTCATCATCCCGAGTCATTAAATGTTTCTCCCGAACTTCATATGCGTCTTGATTTTGATGAGAATTGCATGGATAAGCTAAATTTTGAGGAGAGTATTGAGGAAATTATTGAGGATGAAGCAGTTTTACTTGAGGAGTCGGATTTTCCAATTCATTCTATCCCTTTCATTGACTGCGTACACCCTCCCGAACCTTTAACCGATACCCTTCCTCAATCACTTCCCTCTATCCTCGCTCCGACCTTGCAAGAAACTGTTACACTTCCATTTTCAATGTCTGGTTTACCAAGTTCAACATACCCATGTTTTCTCACGAATCTTGAGGGATTTGACCTTATTTCTTAGTGGGTTGATAGATTAGTACAATCGCTTTTTACACATCGGTCATTACAAATTATGCTAATTTATACACTCC
Organism: Agapanthus africanus; assembly: GCA_030015575.1. Classification (NCBI taxonomy): domain Eukaryota; kingdom Viridiplantae; phylum Streptophyta; class Magnoliopsida; order Asparagales; family Amaryllidaceae; genus Agapanthus; species Agapanthus africanus. Next base: position 326,956,795 of record CM057339.1, read on the forward strand.
ATCTCCACCCTCAAGTTTGTATTCAATTTCTTTCTCCCACTTTCTCTGGTTCTTCTTCTAATCTTCCTTTAATGATAGCGAGTGTTAATGAATCACAATCCGATATTTTGAGTTCGATAATTCTAGAAAAACAACTTGATTTAGACTCTTTTGAGAATAAGGTAGATAAGCTTTACGAGTCTCCCACCTCCGTAATTTTTGAAAAATCAAGTGTGTTGAATTCTGACGCGACACTTATTGACATTGAAATGTTCAATCGGACCATCGATGGAAGTTTCAAAGATATTTTCACCGACGAACTCGCATTCCTAAACGACACGGATTTTGTGATTAATCAACCTCCACCTGAAGAAGTCGAACCAACACCATTTCTTCTTATCCCATACGAGAATGTGACCATTCTTCCTATTCCTAATCATCCACATTCTCGTTTCCGTTCACCATTATTGTTTCGTCTCTACAAATCGAGACGTAAATCTTTTCCATTACACCACTTATCTTTACCTCATTTCTTTCTGACTCTATACAACATGTTCTTTCACCAACCGCCGCTTTATAACGATAAAATTTTTGAATGGTTGGTGCTAATCTTTGGCCTGTGTAAGGCCTTGTATAGCTTGATACTGTGTTTTTCTCCTCCCTAACTCTGAACTTTAATGCTTAAACAGTGGAAACACTGTTTCACTTAAGTTTGGGGGGGGGGGGAACATTTTGTGTATATATATATTTTGTTTTCTTTTTCTGTTAATAATAAAAAAAACAAAAAAAAACAGGGGAGTGCCGGAAATTTTGACCCTCTTGGTGTTGCCTGACAATGAGGGCACTGTCAAGTTTAAGTTTGGGGGTGTGCTCGGTAAGCTTTCTTCCTTCGCATTCATATGTGTATTTTTGCATTTGCATACTTATTTTAAAACCCATAAAAATCAAAAATCAAAAAATAAAAAATAAAAATCGAAAAGTTCAATTTTAGCCATATTTGACTTAAGTTCAACATGACGGTTGATTAGTTAGGAAAAACTAGATCCTAAAGTTAGTAAATTAAAAACCTTAAAAAATAACCTTTCTTAAACTTTAACTGTAGAAAATACACGTCCTTGTAATTTATTTAGAAATAGGCAGATTTTGAGTTCAGTTCTTGGGCTAAATCGAAATAAGGGAAGAGTATTGAAAGCTCTATTTGAAGTATAAGTCTGAAAAATAATTCTGAACCTTATGTCCAAATTCTGAAAATATATACCCTATTATACACATACCTTGAAATGCTCTTGTCTAAAATCCTTAGTATGAAGGAAAATAAAATAAAAATATAAGAGGTGAATAAAGAGATAAAAAAAATGAACAATGGTTTTGTAATTGCTTAAGGCAGCATAAATAAAAAATAAAAAAATATAGCGAGGGTGCTTTATCACCTAGTGCCTTAGACCAGCTGGTTTGGGAGTCACTGCTAAGCCTCAGGTGTTGCAAGACGAGGAATTACGCCTAAATGCGCAAGCACATTTTGTAATCGGTCATTTAGTACATCAAGAAGTATTAACGGTCGCATGAAAGATGTGTGAGCAATTTCATCTAAAATTCACCAACTAAAAGTATTTTGGAAGATGGACTAGAGTACGATAGCTTGAATTGAATTTCCAAGTGTAGGGGTGATAATTACACACATGTAGGGGTATATAATTGGAGTTTGGAGGAGAGATAGGAATAAAAGATATGGCTTATATTTTCAGTAGAGATGATAGAAATTCCTGAGTTAAGATTGCACCTTAGAAGGAAAACTTTGGAGATGCTGAAAGCTTTATAAACTGGCAAAACGTATATGATCTTAAGATAAATGAAAAGGAAGCGTGAAAAATACGGGTTAATGATTTCTAAGTTGAAGATGATAGAATTTCTTACTAGAATATCAGAATTGAAGAATTAGAGTGAATGGCCAAATTGATAGGATTTTATGGGTAGTATCCGCTGAAAACCCTCAGGAGACAACGCTCCTCCTACTAGGGACACCTAGAGGTTTAATGGCTTGTTGCACGAGCTCGGTGCAATCGCGTTCCCTGCGAAAGTGAGGATAGGACTTTTTGAGAATAAAATTGGCTTTGCTCGGGACGAGCAAAAGATAAGTTTGGGGGTATTTGTTCATATCAGATTTTTGCATTTTTATATCGCCCATTATTAATCACATTACATATAAATAGGTGTTTTGATCCATATCTGCTAAATAGTTGCAGGTTACAGGTTCTCAGATCATTACAGTGAAATTCATGAAAAGTCGCTACAATTGTGAGACTACGACCAACAATAGATGAATCCGTATGATGCCGCCTACCAGTTCAAGGAACAAATGAAAATCATTAGACAATTCAATGCACAAAGCCCAAGGGTAGCACAAGATTCGAGACTTTAATGCGAAGCTCAAGGCAAAAGTCCACATCATTCTGCATTGTTGGAAATCTGGAAGAAAATAGAAGAGATTCTGAGCAACCAAGTGAAGAAAACAGAAGGAAAGAGCAACATGAAGCAATCCTGAAGAATTGAGCCAAAGATCCCACTTATTGGCCGCGGAACCGCGGCCCAACAGGCATTTCTGCCGCGGTTCCGCAGCCGTGCAATGTACATGTCGGTGATAGTGTCGGTGCTTTAACTCAGCTCTCTTGGGGTAGTTTTGTAAATTAGTGATTGGATCAGAATGTAAACTTAGGGTTTCTTATCTATAAATAGGAGAGCTCAAAATCAAATAAAGTATGCCTCTTTCAGGGTGCCTCTTTTTAATTTCTAGATCTAGATTTAATTCTCATTTTGTAATGAATCGTTGAGAGGTCATCAATAAAAGAAAGCTTTTCTTTTATCTTGCATTGTTTTTTATCTGCAATTTATTACCTGCAATTTCTTATCTGTTCTTTTATTATTTGCAAATTAGTTTATCATTCAAAAAGAAAATATAAAAATGAATTTTATCGTCACTTTCCTAATGAGTGAGTAATTCCTCACTTGTTAGGGTTAGGATAGGGAAGGTTTGAGAGAAGAAAATCTCTCTCACTTCTTTCTTTGCCCATATAATTTTAAAATACGGACTCTATTTAATTCAACCACACACCGCTCACTACGGCACCCTAGCTTAAATGATAGCGGCGGTTCCCTAGTTAGACCGGTTGTGGTTGAATTAACTGGAGGTTAGGGCTATGAGTTAAGAACGGACGGACAAGGAAAAAAAAAGAAACTAAGTTTCTTCCTAGTCGTGCTAATCTTCGTTATTGACTATTACCCTAACACCTGTAGTCTTAACTAGGGTATTGATAGAAGTGAGAAGAATTCTTATTTCGAACTAACCTAATCCTAACCCTAGCAAGCCTTTAAATCAATTTATTCTCATTCTTAGATCGTAAACCAAACCTACCAAAAATAGGACTTAACTCGTTAGAACTTAAAGAAAAAGACACCATTTCCCTGTGGATCGACTCGTACTCAATCGGCTAGCTACCAAGCGACACCGTCTTGATTGCGGTATTCTTAAATTTTATAAAACGCACACACAAAATCTCAAACAATCACGGCCAAAGAAGAAGATTTACCGCAGTTTTACATCCCAATCTTGTCGGCCGTGTCCTTTGATTCGATTGCAGCTCCCGGCATAGATGAAGAGACCTTCTTTGTCGGTTTTATCAGCTTTTGGCTTACTGGTTTGCCGTTCCAACGCATCGTCGCTTCATGAGAGCTTCGCCCATCTATCCTGCTCATCGTGTGGCTGAAGGACACGACTGACCGTGGACATTGCGGGGCTATCACACTTATACCATGGGCTGAGTACTGCGGCCAATACTTTGACCCAGGGTGTAGATGTTGTGAGTTTCTCCCTCCACTACTTTACGTCGTGGATTGAGATGCATGTAATGGGGGTGTTCGTAGCGCATCAGAGGCCGGATTTCTACGATGCTTACACCTTACCGCGACTCATGAGATTGGTGGATGCTTCTGCTCCTGATCCGACTCGGCTGGGGGCCCTTCGTGTGTTGCTTAACCTGTATGCTAACGAAAGTGGGATGGTATTCACCAACCGAGTCCTCTCTGCTCCTTTGGGACCTATTCAACAACTATTCGATTTATTGAAAGGGGGACACCATCCTTAAAGCCTAAGGAAATTATGCACTTGTATTCGATTAGGCCGGGCTATTTTGTGTTTCGTCGCAATGGTACGGCTCTTTTCATGCGGTATAATCAGCACCGCTTTGCTCGTCAATTGGGCTACAACCAAGGTGTTCCCTTCGAGGCATTTTTGGTGGAGCCCAGCTCGTCTCTGGGAGTTGTTCGTGACATCACCCATCACTTCATGCGGATAAACACCGGCTCTCGTTTCATGATCCCCGAGGCTGATTATATTCCAAGGTGTGTGGGGGCTTTTACGGGTTGGTACCGCCATCAAGTTGGTCCCATCATTGCCGAGGAGAGGCGGATACTCTTCGGATATAGAGCTCCCGCACCGACCCAGGCCATGGGAGTTCCGCTATGACCGCGGATAGTGGTTCGCCCTCCATTGAGGGGTAACACTGCCTTACTTATCCCTGAGGCGGTGGATGCGGCATCGACTCCTCCCACAGTTGGTATGCCGATGAAAAGTAGAGCCCAGGCAAAGGCTTCCGATAAGGCGCCAGCAGTAGTTTCATCAGTTGCGGCGTCATCAATGGCAGTGTCATCATCGGTAGTACCGCCAAAAGAGGATATTGGAGGCGAGGTTAGGCAGCGCCGTATCAAAGCACCAAAGGGGAAGAAGCGATCCTCCTCCTTTAGTGTCAGCTCCGGCTCGAAAAAGAGGAAGAAGACGGTTACCGGTCTGCTCAACCTCTTGCTCGAATCTGAAGTTGTTGTCCAAGATGAACCCATATCCATGCAAGAGCCGGATGATGGTCTTCTCTTTCTGGGTTCGTCTGCCGAGGAAGTCGCACAATTGGCTGAGGCTATAAGGCGCTCACAGGATGAAACTGAGAATGTGGGTGTCCCGAAGAAACCTTATCCTCCCGTCATATTCTACGAAGACCCCCCATCACTCGGCGGATACATATGGGTCCCCTGCGACCAGAGGATGAGGTAGCCCTCAAGCAGCCTATCTCAGCCGCTTCCGAAGATGAGCTGTCATTGAAGACCGGCGGCCACGAATCTACATTTGAACCCCGGCGAGCACACTTTCTCAGGAAGGAACGTCGGCTTTAAAAAGCCATACTAGAAGCATCCTGGCGCATCGGTATGTGTGCTTTCCGTATTATTTTTTTTATAATTTGTATCGCTTTTTATATCTCCTTATCTTTTGCGAAAACTTTGCAGGGACTTCAGCAATGGCAGAGAATTTGAGCTCAAGTCGCGTACTGACTGTGGACTCTGTAAATGTCCCCGATGAGGCACTAGTAGGTGCGGAGGAGGTCGTTACAGCTGCTATTCTTGCTGCGGAGCTTCCATTGGTGGCCTCTGTTCCCCCGATGTCTGTTCTCCCAGAAGAGGTATCCTTATCGGCCGTAGATTTAATGGATCTTTTCGGTGACGGCCTAGAGATTGTGGAACGGGTAGTTGAGACCACCGTCCCTTCATTGGATCCTGAAGCGGCGGCTGCCGCCCCTTAATTGGAAGCTGTCATATTAGCAAATGTCTCCGGTGATGCTTCTGAGGGAATGGAGGAGGCTGCCGAAGCTGCTATCCCTCTGGTTCAAGGCGGGAAGAGTGTCGAAGGTAGTCTCCTTATACTTTGTTTTAATAGTCTTTCCATTATCTGAACTTTTCCTTCATTTCAGAACTACGGGAATTGGCGGCTTCCATTGTGGACCTATCTCCCAGAAAGTCCTTCCAGCGCTTACTTGACATAGGTGCCCTACAAGCGATTTTCGTACAAAGCATAGTCCTTTCTTCCGGGCAAGGTTGGTGTTCTTTAACACCTTTCCTTTTATTATTATTCTTTATAATGACGCTGATATGCGCTCCACAGTTCTGGAAGCCGATGACGAGGTCGAGATCCTCGATAGGCCCGGGGATCCTTCAAATCCTTCTTGCATGACTGCGGGTAAGTAAGGTTTTACCTTTGACATTGATTTGCCTGTCCCATGTTTGTGACTCTCACTGACTGTTCACAAATCTTGACAGCTCTGCCAACCCTAACTCCGTTAGAATCTCGGATGTTCATGCCACCGGGACCGTATGCCCGACGTGCGTCTGAAAGGATGGAAAGACATAGCATTCACTCCTTGTCAGCCCTTATTGAAGATCTTCGTGCTGGAAGTTCTGTTACGTCCGAAGAATTTACTGCCGAAGCCAATACTTCTTTGCCCTTCTTTGCTACTTATCATGATGAGACATTGGTGCATGCTTAGGTTGAGTATTGTCGCAGAGTGGAGGCTTGCCTACATAATCCCGAGTGTATACGCCTTCCTTCCGAGCTCTTAACTGCCAAGGTAGGCTTGCGGGGATGGATTGAGCGGTGCGCAGCCAATCTGCAGTCGTGCGAGAAGAGGCTTAATCGGAAGTTTTCGGAGAGGGAGTTAGCTTCGAATGCTTTGGGAGAACTTCAAGTTGAACTCACTGCTAAGACCACCCGTGCGTACGAACTTTGGTGGGTGCTTCAAGAAGCTATCAGGGAGGTGGTAGCTATTGATAAAGCCGTTATCTTTACCCGTGAGATGGTTGAAGCTCACAAGGTTGCTGAAAAGGAGCTTGAGAATCGGCTCGCCTCATATCAGGCTCAACAGTCTCAGGCGGAGACCCATCTCGTAGCAATAACAAAACTTGAAGCCGAGGCCCAGCGGAAGAAGGATGAACTGACGAATTTAATACACCGTCCGTCGGCTTAAAGATTTTTTGTATATTCTCCTTTTCTTGTATTCACTTCTAAATGAGAGAATATTTTGTATGCATTTTGATTCTTTTTATGACATGTATCTTGTATTCATTTTGAATTTATGAATAAAAGACATACTTTATCTCATATTGGCGTGTCCCTTTTAGAAAATGCGTTCCGTAAATAGTCTATCTTAATCTCCTTGAAGGACAGCGACGGCTTAGGAAACAGGTTCAGGTCTGCTGTCTAAGACTTTCCAACTTTATGAGCCGTGAGGGTCCCATAAAGACTTTTCTCCCTACGAGTCGAGAGGATCTCGTAGGTGTATTTTATCCTTAGGAATCGTGAGGATCCCTAAGTGCGTTTTCTCTTGAGAGTCGTAAGGATCTCATAAGATAATTTTCTCCCTTACCAGTCGAGAGGACTCGTAAGGTGGCTGGTGGGTTGACTTGTTTCCGAGTCGAAGCACTGCTCCGACGGGGAGGTCATTGGCTGACTTGTTTCCGAGACGGAGGTCATTTATTGATGTGTTTCCGTGATGGGGTCATTTGCTAACGTACTTCCGCGACAGGGTCATTTGCTGACGTATTTCCGCGACGGGGTCATTGGATGACGTATTTCCGCGACGGGGTCATTTGCTGACGTATTTCCGAGACGGGGTCATTGGATGACGTATTTCCGAGACGGGGTCATTGGATGACGTATTTCCGAGACGGGGTCATTGGATGACGTATTTCTGCGACGGGGTCATTTGCTGACGTATTTTCGAGACGGGGTCATTGGATGACTATTTCCGCGACGGGGTCATTTGCTGTTGTATTTCCAAGACGGGGTCATTGGATGACGTATTTCTGCGATGGGTTCATTTGCTGACGTATTTCTGAGACGGGGTCATTGGACGACGTATTTCCGCGACGGGGTCATTGGATGACGTATTTCCGCGACAAGGTCATTTGCTGACGTATTTCCGAGACGGGGTCATTGGATGACGTATTTCCGTGACGGGGTCATTTGCTGATGTATTTCCAAGACGGGGTCATTGGATGACGTATTTCCGAGACGGGGTCATTGGATGACGTATTTCCGAGATGGGGTCATTGGATGACGTATTTCCGAGACGGGGTCATTGGCTGACGTATTTCCGCGACGGGGTCATTGGATGATGTATTCCGCTTTCTGTGGTGTCGGGGCTGACTCTAGGTTGCCCGCGAACCGTAGAGTCTTGGAATGGGGATGAACGCCGTTGCTGATCTCCTGGGATGCAGATGATGCCGTTGAGATTTGACTCTCTCTTTGACAGAGTCTGTCGGGAAATGTGGTTCTCTTTTCATTTATGCCTATGGATTGTATACAGAGTCAGTATGGACTCGCCTGTAGGGCAAAAATTTTATTTTTTCATTTTTTTTATTTCTTTCCACGATGCTCTATCATTTCAGCTTTTTATATTGCGAAAGTCGCGATTGCCTAATCATTTCGGCTATTTTTCATGGTGTCCAATCATTTTGGCTATTTTTGTTTTTACGCGCTGCTTTTTATTGCGAGTTGCCCAATCATTTTGGCTATTTTTGTATGCATATACTTTACTTGCTGATTTTGTTGCAAGTTGCCCTATTATTTCGGCTATTTCATATGCATTTATGGCTCGCTGACTTTTCGCCGTGAGTATGGAACTTGGGACCTGATACCAATCTTAGCATCAGCATCACTGGGATTGGAATATTTTCAGGAGCGAACCATCACTTGCCGTGAAAAGACTTGGAATTTGTCACCGATTTAGGCATCAGCATCGCTACTACTGGAACGTTTCCAGGAGCAAATCATCATTTGCCTTTGTCGATTTGAACAAAGGTGGCTCAGCAAACAGGGTTATAATCCCGTCGACTAAGGCTTTTGATTTCATGAGCCGTAAGGGTCTCATAAAGATGTTTCTCCTTACGAGTCGTGAGGATCTCGTAAGTGCGTTTTCTCCTTAAAAATCGTGAGGATTCTTAAGTGTATGGTCTCTTATAAGTCGTAAGGATATCATAAGAGCATTTTCTCCTTGCAAGTCGAGAGTGTAGGGATGCTAGGCACTGCCACAAGGGTCTACGAGGCATCAACCATGTCCGATTAAAAATTAGCTGTGCCGAACAACCCGAAGCCGGATCTTTAAACTAGGGTTTAGGTGAAAACGAACATGCTAAACACTTTAACACTAAGTGAGAGGGATTACAACCTTTGTAGATCCGGTCCTTCACTTCTTAAGCTCCGTGTTGAAGTCCCTTCGCTGCGATCATCGTGTTCCGGACTCTCGAGAGGTTCCACGAAGAGAAAGATGCAGTCTTGCTTCCGATCTTCGATACAAAGATGATTTACCTTGAAGTTTCGTTAACACAAGCTAACACTCATAATATGAAGTGAACACCCTCATCTAAATGGTAAGGATAGATGAGGATGATGAAGTAGGATTTTTTCCCTCTTTTGTTTTCTTATTCTCACTCATTTTTCATCACAAATAAAAAGCAAGAAAGCTTTTGCAAAAGGAGGAGGACGAAGAAGAATAGTGATCAAAAAAATTTGTGATGAATAATGAAAGGATAATTATGATGAATAATGCAACCATGGTCAAGTAACCTTTGTAGAGATTGAACTAGGGTTAAGGGGTGCGGTTGGGTTAAGAAATATCATGCAAAAATATCTAAACAAATATCTTTGCACAAAACAAAAAGAAAACTTCTAGAAACATCTAGAAATGCTTAACCCTAATCAAACCCTAACCATGTTTAATCTCTACTAAACATGTTGCATTAATAACCATATCATGTTACAATATTATATATCACATATATAATATTTATCGTAACAAAATAAAATAATACAATTAACATATATCGCATATATATCAATGTATTACCCGAGTGAGAAAAAAAATCTTTTAGTGAGCTAATATTAGATAATGTAATTTAATATATCATATATATTATTATACATTAAATTATCGAATCAACACTTGATCCGACAATCCGGCTATATCGCATATAACCGACTAATATTTATCGGTACCGATTTATCGAATCAACACTTGATCCGATGACCCGGCTGATATCAAATATCGCGAGAATAGAATATGGTATCTCATATCGCATTATCCTCGGTCCCGCACATATCACATACGTGCCCCTACTCCGTTTTTTCTGAGTCAAGAAACCTCTGTGTAGGACTCTAAAGAATCGTCAATACGCCGGCAGTAGGTGATGATCATATCAAACACCCACAAGCTGCAAGCGGTCAGCTAAACGTAACAGCTACCCAGGTATTGAGCGCTCAGAAGATCAACAAGAAACCTGCACATTCTCCTATGAATCCAAACAGTAACACTCCCGTACAGTCCGGTCTCGTCGTCTGATATGTCGCATATCTCGCCTAGGGATGGTAAACGTCAGACCCCATTAGCTTGATAAGTCGTGTCGATATGAGGTCTATAACAGTTCGAGAAACTACTGATAACACTTACCAATAAATCTCAGCAACCCTGGCCAGGGATTTCCGGTTATAGCCAATCGAACACAGCACAACATCAACTCCCTATACCGGGAGAGACGAATCCCCTCCTATCGCTCATCGCCTCCATGTGATTCGGGACTGTACCTAAAAGCCACCTTTTTGCACGCCCTCTTGGACGTGGTATGATGGAAATCAAAGCACAGTGGGAATCACACAGGACTCTATGACGATCTCGGGTCAACAGACTACTCTGTACCAGTGTCACCGGAGAACTGCCATCTAACGTGAGATATAATACCATCTGGGAGTTCTCGGTGAGTCCGTCCAGTGTACCCAGTCTCTACTGAGCACCCGTACACCATCTTTGATGTCAAACACCGATGGATATGGGATCATCCATCGCCCATCATATGGGTCAAGATGCGTATACGCTAGTCTACTCTGGTGCATCGATGCCCTGTCTCGATACACCCTCGACTAGGAACAGTTATAGGATGTACTCGTCGACTACCGTGGCCCCACTAGTATGATCTTATCATAGTCCCAGTAGTCGAGTACATATCCTAAGGGCTTTATCAACATGTAACATAGAGACAATCAGAGTACATGTTAAGATAAAGTACAACCAGATAGCGTACTATTATGTCGAGCAAGAAAGTCCTCCCTATATATGTCCAAGCATCCATTACAATATATATCATATGTACAGTAATGGCCTCTAGGGCATACATATAACTAACAATCTCCCACTTGCACTAGGGCCATCTGTTGTGGTATCACATACCCAACAATTAGCTGCGGTTGAAGTATCTCATACTCAACCATCCCATAAAAGTCTCTACTGGGAAAAAGGCCTTTGTGAGTGGATCCGCGTTGTTGTCCTCTGTGTCTACTCTCCTAACCTCGATCTCCCTGGAGATCAACCATCTCCATGATCAGGTGATACTGCCTAAGAATTATATCTGGATTTCTGATGGGACGGAAGTTCCTTAGCTAAAACCACAACTCCATTGTCACACAACGGTAGGAACGAAGATCATCTTATGAACTTATATCTATCCAGACTGCCTCTTTGGTAGCATCTTTGGTAACGATGTATCTTGCCTTTAATCGTCTAGTAAGTCACGGTATCTAGCTTGGAACTCTTCCAACATACCGTCCCTCCACCGAGGGTAAAGACAATGCCTGCGACTGACATTCAGTCGTCCTTATCACCCTGGAACTTTTCCAGTGATTCTCCCCAGGATCGATTGATACCATCTCACTACAACTAGTGAGTATCCTAACATCCAATTAGATCTATCTCATAGATCCAAAACCCAGGATTTAGGAGGCATCACTTTGATCATATATGGAGAATCCTTGTGATAAGCGGAGATTGACCGAGCGTAGCATAGGAAACTCCTTCCCTATCAAGAGTATGTCATCCACGTACTCTACGAGGATCACCATCATACTCTCTACTACCTTTTTGTATATACAAGGTTCATCTACCATTTTGATGAAGTCAAACTCTTTGACTACCACATTAAAACAGACGTTCCAACTCCGCGATACCTGCTTTATCACATAAAATATCTTGCACACGTTTCCGCTGCTCCCACTGTCTACGAAGCCATATGGCTGTGTACTTATAGACGCTCTCTTCTAAAATATCATTTAGAAAAGCAGTCATGACACCCAACCACCAGATATCGTAGTCATGGTATGTAGCCGTGGCAAGTAGGATCTGGATGGACTTAAGCATAGCTTTGAAAGTCTCAACTTTTCCATGTACATCAAGTAATCTTCTCAAGATATACTTGCACCTGATAGGGATTTAACACTTCAGATAAAGCAACTAAAGTCCATACTTTGTTGGTGTATAAGGATTCCATCTCAGATCGCTTAAGCATCCAGCCATTCTTACAGAGTCCCACTCCTGATGGCCAGCTCGAAACTAGTTGGGTCATCATCTCATGATGCAATCTTCGCTCCCACTGTCATAGAGAAACCGAAGTATCTCTCAGGTGGGTGAGGAACCCTACTAGATCGGCGGAGAGGCTGAGGTTCGTTGGAAACTATTGAATCTTTTGGTTCTACCAAATCATCAGCTGCAGTTTGTATAGCTGGAACATTTCCAGTTCTACAAAACAGACCTTGCCTCGAGCTTGTCCGGATTTTGCTTTTAGGCATAGGCCGGACAACCCCAAATCTTAACAAACTTAAGATATGGGCTCTTCCCTTTCCATATCACATATGAAGTGGTAGACAACTGATTTGATTTGAACGCTATTCAATAGGTATGCAGCTTCTCAAGTGCATAACTCCCAAAAGGAAATAGGAAACTCAGTTGTACTCATCATAGAGCGCACCATATCAAATAGGGTGTGATTGCTCCGCCCCGATACATCGACGTGCTGTGGTGTATACGGAGGAGTAATGCTGAGAGAGAATCACATTCTCTTTTAGAATAGTCCAAGAATTCCGTGCTCAAGTATTCTCCTTCTTGATCTCATCAAAGGATATAATACTTATACCCATATTTTGGTTCCCTACTTCTAACTTACATTCTGTGAATATCTCAAAAGGTTCGGACTTGTGTTTCAACAGGAACATATGTCTGAATCTTGAGAGATCATCAGAGAATGTAATGAAGTACAAAGAACCGGTCTTGGCATGTGTAGACAGGAGACTTTCATACATCAGCATGTATCAATCCCAAGAGTTCACTAACTCTTTCTCTGTTTCCAATAAACAGAGCTATGGTCATCTTATCTTTGTGACATGACCGGCAAGTTTCATAAGATGTAAATTCAAACAGATTTAAATATGCATCTAAATGTAACTTAGCTAGTCGGGTCGCATTGATATGACCTAGTCTACAATGCCTCAAGAAGGATTCGTTCATTTCTGAACTCTTCCTCTTGTGTGTGTTCTGTGTACTAAGAACTGTGGTTTGATTTAGAACGTCAATACTTTTAGATAACGTGCCTGAACCGATCAACTCTTGATATAGGAAATGTTCAAAACATTATCCAACAATACAAAATTATATCCTTCTTTACTAATAAAGAGACTGATATGATGTTGTATATCAGGTTCGGTATCTAATAATATTCGTTCAGAATCAATGTATTCTGGTAATACAGGGTGATAGTGACCAACAGACTTGGCTGCAACACTTGCACCGTTTTCTGTCTCATGAAACTTATCACCCGTTCTCAGTTCTCTACCTATCTGTAGCCCATGTAACAGATTACATATGCGGGATCCTGATCCGGTATCTCATACCCAGGACGTAAAGGATACTGAGAAACAGTTCTATGTAATGAACACACCCGAAGATGATGCATCAGTACGCACTTTCTTCGTTTGGGCGGCACGGGAAATCTGGTATTCCCCAATTTCCTGCTCTGTCTTATAACATTTATAAGTTGGAGCGGGACCAACGTTCCCCAGCTCAGTATAATAAGCGGGTTCGGTTAATTCATCCGTTTTATTATCTTGATTAAGGCGTGATATGGTCGCTACCTGGAGAGAGAGAGAAGAAAACACTCAGCGTATGCTCTTGCAAGATTAGATTGGTTATCTAATATATCTAATCAGGATGTCTCCCACTGTTTTAATCAAATCTTCCTTCAAACCCTAAAAGGAAAGACTAGTCGGGATTAATTACACGCTACAAGTTCTCCAATCTTTCAGCCAGGCTAGTGTCGGTACTTTGAGGGAGGTCCCCCGTGCTCTCGCACGAACCTAATTAAAGTAAACCTCGTTTTCCCAGGGGCGTAACCCCGTTGACACCTTTCTAGAGACCTACTTGATCGGCTAATTGTAATGTGTAAAACTCTCCCAGGAGTAACTCTTACTCGCAGCGGGTATCGGGATCCAACTATCTCATAGAAGGTATGCAATCTCATTGCAAATTTCAACACTTGAAATTCCCAATAATATTTTACCCCTAGTGACTTATGACCTTAACTATGGTCAACAAATCATTAGCACTAGTCAAGTTCTACCCGTCATTTCTTGATTAATTAGACCCACCCACATGACCCTTAACTAAGGTCAACAAAGTTATATGACTGTCCTAACTAATTGCATCATATGCTATATAGGAAGACATCACTTAGTTACCGTACATTGTGCCTTAACTAAGGTCAACAAACACAACACGAATACTAAGTACTCTACTTCATAAAATGACGGAGGGTTACGACAGGTTTTTAACAAAACCTATTGCGTAATGAACTTGATATCTTTGTAGAATCGAGTGATTTTTAAATGGAGTGTTTTTGAGGCTTTTCTAGTTTTGCTAAAGGGGTCACTCCCGGTGAAGGGATCGTCGGCCCTTTCCTCATCGAATAAGGTGCAGGGTATATCATATATACCACTATGCAAAGCAAGAACTATTGAAGCAATCAAAAGACAAACCGAGTTTGTAGCATCTGCTAGTTTCACTAAAGAGGTCACTCCCGGTGAAGGGATCTCGGCTCTTTCCTTATCGAATAAGGTGCTGGATGTTCTACAAGGAACACCGCTATGCAAAGCAAGAACTAGAGCTACCAGTTTTTAAACAAGTTTCTACAACATCTTTAGGTTTCATTTTAGTTTCATTAATCTCATTAATGAAGTCCCATTTTATTATTCTTCACAAGCATCACATTTGAAACGAAATCTGCAATATAACATGCATCTCATATATATAATATAAACATTCGTCTCAGGCAGTAATATGATCTCATCACAGAACATTGTAGCAGAAGAACATATATGAAATATTGGATATACTAGGACGTCCGTGTTTTAATACGAGCCTGTATAAAACACGGATTCCACGGTCGCGATGAATAGCCAAACCCACATCCCTAGACCCCTACGAGAGCGGCAAGTAACACTGTCAATTCTATGGTTAGGAGACCCGGTCTCGACTCCTCGAGATGGTCTCCCACTGGACCCTAGAACCCGGTTACTTGTGCTCCCCGCCTTGGGTCTACCTAATGCGGAAAAGTAAATAATATACAATGGTGACATCATCCTCAGCCCGGAAGTGCCCTAATAAAAGAATATTACATACAAATGAATTTTACATGAATGAAAAAGAAAAAACTCTCATGTCACAAAAAACCCCCGGCTATTCAGAACACGACGATCCAATATAACATATCACAGCAACACATAATATCTCATATCATCAACGTAAGTAAGTATGCATACACCGATCGTCGTCGATGTATAGCAACGAAAACCGGCAATACAACTACATACTACACTTACGGTCACAGAAAAGAAAGTGTAAAACTACAATAGTTGGAATCCGCAACCTCCTTAGACATCGCATGCCTAACCAAATGAATTCCTTAGACATCGCATGCCTAACAATTATAAACCCCGCATTTTAGTCTCATTATCGAAAACTCTTTTCAATATCAAATCGGGCAATTCAACAAGGTTCCCGACATCCTGATCGAATGCTCGTCGCAAACTTTAGTAGACGGCCGCACCCCGATGCCGTCGAAGAAGTGCACTAAGGCAGAACACCGCTGCCGCGAGCACCCGAATGGATGCTTTTGGCGACGGGGTTCTCCTACAGTCACTTGGTCGGGGCTATGGGGCATGGCTGTCTATTAAGTTTACCCGGCGAGTATCCGCGTACGCTACGTGATTGCGACGGACTTTTGATCACATCAAAATTCCGTGGCAACCGATCATCTGAGACTAAACTGCTATGTTTATAACATTCAAATTAGTTATCTCATAACTACCTGTGGATTCCAAATATTGTATCACATTCCAGATAAAAAGACAGTGTTAAACTTTCCGATCGAATAATCAAACACCCAAGATTTCCCCAATATATCTCAACACTTGAAATCAGTTTAAAAACATCCATCACATGCCACAGTACCAATGGTCCAGCCGTAGAAGGGTCAAGCCAACGCCTCACATGTGGCACGCCGTACTGCGGTAAACCCTAAGGTTTAGAGGCAGTTCAAGACGGTCACATAATCGAGTTAAGGTTTGTTGTCTTCTAGAGGGTCCACCGCGTTACTTGCACGACTTAGAACGTTCTTAAACTCGAGAAAAAATCCAACTTTTGAAAAATTTTCCGACAGGGGAAAAAGTGAGTTATTGATATCCGTTCGAACTTTTTAACAGTTTCTAAAATTATCCGGACAAAACTAAACAAAGTTAAATTATCTGATCGAATCAACGAGTCCCCAATACAACCCTAGAAAACTCAACACTTGAGTGGAATTAAAAAATTCCCATAAAAAATTGCCAATAAAGGAACTAAGAATAAATATGTGAAATTCCAGGGACTAAGTCCAAATTTTGGCCGCGGAACCGCCGCCAAACCCATAGTTTGGCCGCGGTTCCGCGGTCAAAATATTGACTTAGTGGACCGTACTTCACAGTAATTCTTAGATTTTCCTGCTTGTTTTTCTGAGCATTTTTAATTCAGGAAAAAACACATTTTCGAAAAATATACAGAGAAGGGTTCGTGTCGGGGTATTCGGGTTCGATCGGACTTTAAACTTCGTCTAGACTTCGCCTAAAGCTCTAGCTTGGCTCTGATACCACTGTAGGGATGCTAGGCACTGCCACAAGGGTCTACGAGGCATCAACCATGCCGGATTAAAAATTAGCCGTGCCAAACAACCCGAAGCCGGATCTTTAAACTAGGGTTTAGGTGAAAACGAACATGCTAAACACTTTAACACTAAGTGAGAGGGATTACAACCTTTGTAGATCCGGTCCTTCACTTCTTAAGCTCCGTGTTGAAGTCCCTTCGCTGCGATCATCGTGTTCCGGACTCTCGAGAGGTTCCACGAAGAGAAAGATGCAGTCTTGCTTCCGATCTTCGATACAAAGATGATCTACCTTGAAGTTTCGTTAACACAAGCTAACACTCATAATATGAAGTGAACACCCTCATCTAAATGGCAAGGATAGATGAGGATGATGAAGTAGGATTTTTGCTCTCTTTTGTTTTCTTATTCTCACTCATTTTTCATCACAAATAAAAAGCAAGAAAGCTTTTGCAAAAGGAGGAGGAAGAAGAAGAATAGTGATCAAAAAAAATTTGTGATGAATAATGAAAGGATAATTATGATGAATAATGCAACCATGGTCAAGTAACCTTTGTAGAGATTGAACTAGGGTTAAGGGGTGTGGTTGGGTTAAGAAATATCATGCAAAAATATCTAAACATATATCTTTGCACAAAACAAAAAGAAAGCTTCTAGAAACATCTAGAAATGCTTAACCCTAATCAAACCCTAACCATGTTTAATCTCTACTAAACATGTTGCATTAATAACCATATCATGTTACAATATTATATATCACATATATAATATTTATCGTAACAAAATAAAATAGTACAATTAACATATATCGCATATATATCAATGTATTACCCGAGTGAGAAAAAGAATCTTTTAGTGAGCTAATATTAGTTAATGTAATTTAATATATCATATATATTATTATACATTAAATTATCGAATCAACACTTGATCCGACAATCCGGCTATATCACATATAACCGACTAATATTTATCGGTACCGATTTATCGAATCAACACTTGGTCCGATGACCCGGCTGATATCAAATATCGCGAGAATAGAATACGGTATCTCATATCGCATTATTCTCGGTCCCGCACATATCACATACGTGCCCCTACTCCATTTTTCCTGAGTCAAGAAACCTCTGTGTAGGACTCTAAAGAATCGTCAATACGCCGGCAGTAGGTGATGATCATATCAAATACTCACAAGCTGCAAGCGGTCAGCTAAACGTAACAGCTACCCAGGTATTGAGCGCTCAGAAGATCAACAAGCAAGCCTGCACATTCTCCTGTGAATCCAAACAGTAACACTCCCGTACAGTCCGGTCTCATCGTCTGATATGTCGCATATCTCGCCTAGGGATGGTAAACGTCAGACCCCATTAGCTTGATAAGTCGTGTCGATATGAGGTCTATAACAGTTCAAGAAACTACTGATAACACTTACCAGTAAATCTCAGCAACCCTGGCCAGGGATTTCCGGTTATAGCCAATCGAACACAGCACAACATCAACTCCCTATACCGGGAGAGACGAACCCTCCTATCGCTTATTGCCTCCATGTGATTCGGGACTATACCCAAAAACCACCTTTTTGCACGCCCTCTTGGACGTGGTATGATGGAAATCAAAGCACAGTGGGAATCACACAGGATTCTATGACGATCTCGGGTCAACAGACTACTCTGTACCAGTGTCACCGGAGAACTGCCATCTAACGTGAGGTATAATACCATCTGGGAGTTCTCGGCGAGTCCGTCCAGTGTACCCAGTCTCTACTGAGCACCCGTACACCATCCTTGATGTCAAACACCGATGGATATGGGATCATCCATCGCCCATCATATGGGTCAAGATGCGTATACGCTAGTCTACTCTGGTGCATCGATGCCCTGTCTCGATACACCCTCGACTAGGAACAGTTATAGGATGTACTCGTCGACTACCGTGGCCCCACTAGTATGATCTTATCATAGTCCCAGTAGTCGAGTACATATCCTAAGTGCTTTATCAACATGTAACATAGAGACAATCAGAGTACATGTTAAGATAAAGTACAACCAGATAGCGTACTATCATGTCGAGCAAGAAAGTCCTCCCTATATATGTCCAAGCATCCATTACAATATACATCGTATGTACAGTAATGGCCTCTAAGGTATACATATAACTAACAGAGAGGACCTCCAAGTGTTTGTTCACCAAATGAGGACATTCTTCGTCGTTGGTGGGACTTGGTGGGGGAGACGTTTATTTGTGCCCGTGGATTGTATACAAGGGTCAATATTGAACTGTTTGTAGGGGTTGTCTGAGAAATATGATTGCTTAAGAACAGGTTCAGATCCCTGTAATTTAAGGCTTTTGAATCTTATGAGCCGTGAGGGTTTCATAAGAGGGTTCTTCTTACGAGTCGTGAGGATCTCGTAAGTGTAATTTCTTCTCAGGAATCGTGAGGATCCCTAAGTGTGTTGCTCCCTTATGAGTCGTAAGGATCTCACGCAGGTATTTTCTCCTTACAAGGTCGAGAGGACCTTGCAAGTGTACATGAATTTTTTTACGAGTCTGCGCCCTTTCGGGTTTTCACAAACTCGCCAGTAGCCCTGCTGTTTTTACTCATGGAGCCCTTTCGGGTTTTCATCCGTGCCCATCTTGCTCATGGACGTACCGTTTTTTTTGCGTCAGCCTTAGGATGTTGCGATTTGTAGTAGTTTAAGGGCGTTCCGGTCCGTCGTTAGTTTTAGGACATTGCGGTCTCTAGCTAGTTTTAGGACGTTGCGGTCCATTATTAGTATAGGGACATTTCGGTCCATTGTTTCCGTTTTGGAGACAACAGTTTTGCTGGATACTACTTATAGAGTTTGGTCTTGGGAAGATAGCGAGCGGACATAGGTGTCGTCATCTATCGTTGACCTAGGCAATGACTCATCAGGCGTAGTATTTTTTCCGGAACTGACCGTTTATTGGCCTGAAGGGTCTTTCGCCATGCATATCCATGAGAAAGTAAGCCCCACCTTGGTAGACTTTGTCTATGATGTACTGGCCCTCATAATTCGGCTCGAATTTCCCCCGTTTGGCACGATTGGGGATCATAGGTCTCTTGACCACTAGCACGAGTTCGCCTCGGTTAAATGTTCTCGGCCTAGTCAATCTCTCGTATGAGCGCGTCATCTTTTCTTTGTAAGCCTCCAAGTTTTGCTGCGCCATGAGACGAGTTTCATCGAGGGCGTCGAGCTCCTTAAGCCGAAGATGAGCATTCTCCTCGTCTGTTAGCTCGTAATGAACCGCCACTCGTAGAGAGGGTAGCTCTATCTCTAATAGGAGTACTGCTTCCGTGCCGAATACTAACGCAAATGGCGTTGTATTTGTGGCCGTTTTGAACGTGGTCCGGTAACCCCAGAAAGCTTCATGCAGTCTCTCGTGCCAGTCCTTCTTATTTTTGGACACCATCTTCTTTATGATCTTCATCAAGGTCTTGTTGAAAGCCTCAACTAGACCGTTAGCTCGGAGATTATAGACCGAAGAGTATCTCTAGTCTATATTATACTATTGTGCAAAGCGGCTGATTTTGTGATTTCTGTAGGCCGGCCCGTTATCAGAGATAATCCGTCATAAAGTGCCGAACCGATAGATGACGTGTGTCTTGAAAAAATGGAGAATATTCTCCGTCTTCACTTCTCTTAGCGGTACTGCTTCTACCCACTTGGAGAAGTAATCAATTGTCGCCAATATGAACCGATGTCCTCTGGATGACGCTGGTTCGATGGGCCCAATTATGTCAGTTCCCCACATTTCGAACGGCCAGCTAGCCACCGTTGGGTGTAGCGGGTTTGGATGCTGGTGGATGAAGTCTCCATGAATTTAGCACGAATGGCACTGCTTCGCATATTCGAGGCAATCCTGAATCATCGTGGGCCAATAGTAGCCCATCCTTTTGATCTTCAGCTTCATCTTTGGCCCGGCTTGATGAGAACCGCAAAGTCTGTCGTGAGTTTCTTGGACGACTCTCCTTGCTTCTTCCAATCCTAGGCATCTTAACCACAGAGAGTCGAACGATCTCTTATATAGAGTATCGTTGACGATGGCGAAAGACATAGCTTGTTTTATGAGCTGATGTCTTGAGGAAGCATCTTCAGGTGTTCGGCGGAATTTGAAGTAGTCTATAAAGACTTCTTCCCGATACTTAGCCTTTTCCTGGTCCTCTATTTGTAGGGCTGTTTGCTTGGTCGTTTCCTTTTCTTCAGATGACTCCGGAGATATTTTCGCTGGTGCAAGAACCCGACGGTTTTGCACAACGATCCTTACGTCATCGAGGTTTTCGCCAGCCAATTCTTTAGCGAGCTTGGCTAACGCGTCCGCCTTACTATTTTCCACGTGCGGTATGCTTAGGGCGTAGGAAGGGATTTGAGTCAGCAATTGTTGCACTCTCTCATTGTACTTTACCAACTTTGGTTTGCACGTTTGATAGTCGCCGTATACTTGGCTAACGACCAGCTGGGAGTCTCTGTATATGAGGAGGTTTTTGATTCCCATGTCGACAGCGATCTCAAGACCTGCTATCAAAGCTTTATATTCTGCTTCATTGTTTGTCTTCGGCTCTGTTAAGAAAAAGGCAAAGCGCATTATCCCTCCTTGCAGAGTCACAAAGATGAGGCCTATCCCAGATTTGATTATGTGGGAGCTCTGCTTTCGCTTCTTCATGGAAGATGCCCCATCGAAATAGAGTTCCCATCGGGTATTACTCTCTCCTCTCTCCCCGTCGAACGTGTCAAACGCGTGCTTGTCTGGCAATTCGCAATTTAGGGGTGAATCGGCAGGTATCGGATGTTCAGCGAGGAAGTCTGCGATGGCCTGGCCTTTCACTGCCTTGAGCGGTCGGTATGTTATCGAGAATTCCATTAAGAGTAGGGCCCATTTAGCGAGCCTTCCCGTTAGTACGGCTCTTGACATCAAATATTGAGAGGATCCACTTTTGATATCAGGTGGACCTCATGCGCCAAAGCATAATGCTGAAACTTTGTTATCTCGAAGATTAACGCCAGGCAGTGTTTTTCGATAGGGGAGTAGTTGTTTTTTCCCCCAGGAGAACTCGAATCAAATAGTATAGGGCTCTCTCTTTTCCTTGGTCGTTCTCCTGTGCCCATAGCGCGCCTAAAGAACCTTCAAGGGCGGTTGTGTACAGGATGATGGGCTTTCCCTTGACTGGAGCGGTCAATACCGGCGGATTCTGCAGGTATTGCTTGATTTCTTCCATTGCATTTTGGCATTTGCGATCCCATACGAACGGGATCCCTTTCTTCATTAAATGACTGTAGGGGCGGCATTTGCCGGAGTGGTTAGCTATGAACCGTCAGATATACGCGAGCTTTCCTTGTAAAGACCGCAGTTGCTTGAGAGTTCTTGGCGGAGGCATTTCCATAATCGTCTTGATCTTTGACGGGTCTATCTCGATGCCCCGGTGTCGTACGATGAATCCTAGGAATTTGCCTGAGGAAACTCCGAACGCGCATTTGAGAGGGTTCATCTTCAGCTTGTATTTCCGAAGGTGTTGGAATACTATCTTCAGATGCTCCCAATGCTCTTCGTGCGATTTGCTTTTCACCACGAGGTCATCAATATAGCACTCGATGATTTCATGTATGAGATCATCGAAAATCTTTATCATGGCCCTCTGATAGGTAGCGCCAGCGTTCTTCAGACCGAATGGCATCACTTTGTTGCAAAATATGCCCAGAGGAGTCCGGAAACCGGTATGCTTCTGGTCTTCGGGATGTATCTTTATTTAATTGTACCCAGATGACCCATCCATGAAGGAGAAAACTTCGTGAGTGGACGTGTTGTCTATCATCAGCTTGGTGACCGGTACGGGAAAATCATCCTTCAGACAGGCTTTGTTGAGGTCCCGAAAGTCTACGCAGATGCGCACCGTCCCATTTTTCTTCATCACTGGGACAATGTTGGCGATCTAGTCGGGGTATTGAACTTCTTGGATGAAGTCGGAGTCAATTAACTTCTTTACTTCGGCGTTGATACTCATTTCAAGTTCAAGCCGCATCCTTCTTGGTGCTTGTTTGACTGGCTTGACGTCCGGGGATATCGCCAATTTATGCACAGCTATTTTCGGATCCAGCTCCGGCATATCAGAATAGTTCCATGCGAAGCAGTCTTTATACTGCATGAGCACGTCTTTTAGCGTAGCTACCTGTTCTTAGACAGCAGCTCGCTGACGAACGTAGGCCGCGGGTCGTTTGCCGTCCCTAAGTCGATTTTCCTTAGGTTGTCCGCAGTATTATGTATTCCATCTTCTAACTCTTTTGGCGCTGGTGGAAACTCTGAGATCAATTCGTCTTCATCCTCATTTTCGAGGCACCAAGAGAGGTCATCCATGTTCTCGGGCTCTCCTTCTTCTGATAGCGTTATCACGTGACAGGTACGAGATCGTTTCCAAGACCGATGTTGATCTGGTTCTACTCTCGCCATATACGTTGCTTTTGGCACATGCTTTTGTGGTAGGGCCACCCTCCAACTGTTGGATAGAGCGAATCTGCCGAGTTGATATTGGTCTTCGACCCAGTTTTTGAAAGTGAAGCAGTCTTCAAGAGGATGTCCTATCGCTCGGTGATAGGAACAATAATCCGGGTGATGAACCTTGTTTGCCTGATCGGGGTGTTGAGACTCCGGGAGTGTCATCATTTGATGTTTCATGACAAGGTCAAAGATTCTCCTTGTCTTGTCTTGTCTTGAGGGAAGGAATATGCTCGACTCATCTTTTTCGTAAGAGACGGATTCCAGCTGACCCTTTCTTGAACGCGTGGCCTTTTGGATCCGTTTTGCCGTTGTCGAACGTTTTTTCCTTTCTTTGACTTGTTTTTGCCTCTGCGTCGGGACTTTTTCTTGTCTTGGGAATGCATGGCGGGCTGATGGTGAAGGGCATTGTCGTCCTCCGTAGCCTGCTGAAGGAGGCGTTGCGTTTTGGCTTTCTTGTAAATGGCCATTTCGCGACTGTAGTCGTTCCGAACCTTTTGACCCGCTTCCCTTA
Organism: Agapanthus africanus; assembly: GCA_030015575.1. NCBI lineage: Eukaryota > Viridiplantae > Streptophyta > Magnoliopsida > Asparagales > Amaryllidaceae > Agapanthus > Agapanthus africanus. Next base: position 326,980,676 of record CM057339.1, read on the forward strand.
TTAGCTTGTCCATCTGTTCTTCAAATGACGGACCCGAAATTTTTATGGCAGGACCGCGTTCAGGCTCAGCGTCAGCGTCTTTTAAAAGAGCATCCGTTTCTTCATCGAGGTCCTTTATAACATGGCAGCCATGGAACTGCTCCCGTTTCTTAGACCGAACAAATCCGAGCCCGATCGTTTCCATTTTTCCGTCGGGCAATTTTCGCTGCGTTCCGGGGACGTTCCAAATCTGGTTGTAGAACTGAGCTTGTCGAGGAGTTTGTTTGAATGGTACGCCTTAGCATCTTAATAACTTTTTCAATCCCTCGGTGTAATACCTGGGCAGACGAATGGGTTGGAGCCTGTCGAGTGTAGGATCGGTACTATGCCAGACTTCTCTTTCGACTTTAGTCTCCGTGGATCGATAGAATAGGATCTCCTTTTCACCTCTTCGCCTAGGAGGGACGTAGAATGTCTGCAACTCTTGCACACTATATGTCTCGAGTGCATCAAGCTCTCTGTAGTGCTGCTGCGGAACCATGGCGATCTGCAAACTCTGATCATCTCCAGTGAAGGCCTGAATTGGTGGGCGGACCGAGAACACTGCGTTGACTTCGTATTCAGAGTCACTGCCAAAGACCAAAATAGGGGTAGATGCTCCTGGCCTGTTGCATTGGGGCGGTCCCGAATAGACTATCTTTTCTTCCTCCTCGGTATCGCTCCCGAAGACCAGAACAGTGGTGATAGCTTTTTACTTATTCTCCGGTTTATGGTATCTTTTCGTGTCTTCAAAGTCTGGTAGGAAATACTTTACATCTTCGTACTTTCGGACTTCATTTACGGAGAATGGGTTCAGTTCCCCCGTCACGGTATATTCGAGACCATCTTTAAAATACTTCATACACTGATGTTGTGTAGAAGGGATGATGTTGTATTCGTGTAACCAAGGCCTGCTGTGCAAAGCGTTGTAGCAGGTCTTGGCGTCAATGATATGAAACTTGATGTTAGCGACAAGCATCCCAAAGCCTAATGTCAGTATTACAGACCCGAGCGTCCGTGATGACTGGGAGTCGAATTTGGAGATAGTGATTTTATCCCGAGTAAGGTGTTGAATGCTCATGCAGATTTCTTTTAGCACCCTCACATTCAGGAGATTGACAGAGGACCCATTGTCAACTAAGATCTTCCCTATCTTGATGTCATGGCAGTACCCGGTGACATACAGAGGACGGTTATGCTCGCACATTCCGAGGAGGAGATCTTCATCGCCGAAAGTGATGTCAGCTGTGTGCACTTCTTCCAGCTCGTCCTTCATCTTTTCTTCGGTAAGGAAAGCTTGAAATTGGTCGGGCACTTGTAGTGCCTTGCTTAGAGAATCTCGCGCCTCTTTAGATAGCAGAAGGGCATCCAAAATGCTTAGCTGTGAGGGTATCTTCCTTAGGTGTGCCAGAACATTGTAATCCACCTTATTTTTCTTGGGCGGGTCCTTGGATGCCAGCTCTTTGACGACTCGATCATCGAGGGCGATATCCTCAGGGACTTTTTCCTTCCCTTTATCTTTTTTGTCCGTCCCCTTGTTTGTGGGTCCGAGATTCTTTTCAGGTAACGTACGGTTATGCAGCTGAATATTCTCGCAGTTCTTCATCTCTTCTTCTTTTCCTGAGGTAGATTCTTTGAAGAGAGGGCCGAAGGCTATCTCTTCATCAGAATCGCTTCCGAAGGTGAGAACTTGCGATCCCCCGCCATCAACCATGTGATAGTTGCCGGCAGTTCTTTTACGCTCATCTGTCGTGCTTCTCTGTTCCCGACGAGCCTTGCGCTTCGATCGCTTGACGTGTTGTTGGTGGGCAACATATCCCTGCCATCAGCTTTTAAAGGTGTTGCACTCTTCGGTAGGGTGTGTGAACCTTCGGTGGTACAAGCAATAGTGAGGATATACATCCGCTTCGTCAAGGCGTATACCGCCAGGAGTATTTCCTTTGGGAGATGGCAGTTTCATTCCCATCGATAGGGCTTTAGCGAACCGTTTCCTTGACTTAAGCTTGCTTTTTTCTTCCACAGGCGTGCTTCGATCTGGTTGGAGCTCTTTGCGACTCATCCCTACCATAACTTCTTCAGCTTGATGCCGACACCTGGCTCTTTTGAATATGGCCATTTCACGCTCTTGATCAGCTTTGCTCTTCTGACGGGCTTCGTTCCGTAGCATGTCAATCAATTCGTCTGATGGCTCCAGGGATTTTGGTTCCGGTTCTGCCCCCAGTCTCTCTGCACCAGGAGCTTCTTTACCATCTATTGACGAGTGAGAGATCATGTGGCAGCTCGCCACATAATCCTCAGGCTCTTCTGAAGAATCGTCTCCTTCATCAGCGTTATCGTCTTCATTCTCAAGAACATGCTTGAAAAATTCGTCCAATGTAATTGGGGTCCGTGCCTTCTGGTTATATTTTTCCAGTGCATCGATATATTACTGCAAACCTGTGCGATTTTCGTCGGGTTGGACGGGCTTCTTGGCCTTCTTCTTTTTCTTTAAAGACTTCGGAGGCTTGGCCTGAAGGTTCTGTCCACCATCACCAACTTTCAGCGTTGGACGCGGCTTCAGCATCCCCTCAATAATCTCAAGCTCCAGCGGGCTCTTCCACCTAATCGCCGGACATACTTGAAGGTCCTTGAACATTCTTTTAGTTTTTGCCGAGAGCATAAATTCCCATAGAGTTTCCTCTATAAGTGAGCATGACGCCCCCGGCGTGTCCATCTTTTTCGGAGCATGTGGTTGTGGCGGGTTTACCCTCCAGTTTTCAGACAGCGCGAATTTGCCTTACTGGTATTGGTCCTCAATCCAGCTTTTGAAGACAAAGCAATCTTCGATCGGATGGCCCAACATTCGATGGTAAGGGTAGTAGTTGGGATTGTTGATGTCACTGGGCTGCAGTGGGCGTTTCGGATCCGGCAGGGTGATGAGCCTATTACGCACCGCTAGTTCGAACAGCTTTCACGTTTTATCCCGGGGGAATGAGTAAGGACGTCTTAACTTCTCGTCGAGGAATCGCGACTTGTTGCCTTGGCGAGTAGCTGGTTTCGGCTCACTCGGCTGTTGTTGAGCGTTGGCGACAAAGGTCGCTTTCCCTTTGCCCTTTTCATTTCGAAGCTCCGTTTTCGAGGAAGGCGGTCTGTGGCCCATCTGGTCCATTTGGGCCCGCTTATCGTTCAAGGCTTGGAAAGTGGTCGGCTTGAAGAACATCATAAACTGAGATATGGTCACCTGCGGATCGAGGGTCCCTACGAACATGCCCACGGCAAAAGCTTCTTCTATGCGTTGTTCGCATCTCGACCATAGGTTCCGCCACCGGATTGCATACTGCACCCATGTCTCTCCTGGTTTCACCCTGGCATTGATCAATGCCGTAATTGGGGTGCGTCCGCTAGCGCTTGCGAAACGCTGAGTGAATAGCAACTCCATCTCTGTAAACGTTTTGACGGAGTCATTCGGCAGCTTCGAATACCATTCAAAGGCCGTCTCCGCCAAGCTGCCGACGAACTGGCGAAGTAGCAATTTGTCGTCACCTTCGGTATTGCTGCAGAGAGCCCTGAACTGAGCGACATGCTGATGGGGACTACCCGTCCCCTTATACACATGGAATTCAGGGATCGTATATCCTGGCGGGTACTTTATTTGATCGTACCAACCCGGATAGGGTCGTCCAGTTCTGACGACTTGGCCGGTTGCTTCATTTTCCTGATGAGCTCGTATTTGTTGAGCTATATAGTCATCAAGGGCGGATTTGGAGATGGTCTCCTCCTTGGCTGCTGATAGAGCCGGAAGAGGGTTTGATGTCTCCCCACTGTCATCTTCAAGGATTATTGGAGGGTCTTCAGCTCGAGAATCCGGCTGTATCATCATGCCGACCGTATCTTGGAACAGGAGCGAAATTTGTTTTATGTTGGCCGTTTGTTCCGCGACCTCTTTCTTTCTTCTTGAGCATTCTTCGGAGGAACTCGGCGTCAGTTTCCTGTTCCTGGCGCTGCTCCGACGACGTCTCCGGGTTTTCTTTCGGCCCAGTGAGCGCGGCCATCTTTGTCAGCATCTCCTGGAGCTTTTGCTGTTGTTGCTTCTGAGCCTTTGTCCCAGATCGAGTGAGTGGTCGATGAACTGTGGAGATACGGCTCTCCTCTTTCCCGGAGGCTATGTAGATGGTGTGCACTACCATGCCCCCATACCTGGGGCGTTTGGATTCTGTGCCTTTGAGATTTGTCGCAGACACAGGGATCTTATCCGGCCTTCTCCTTTCATGAGCGGTCGACGTTGAGGGAGCTGTTGTCATAGGCACCCGGGATGACGATACCTTCCGTAGCACGGCGACGAGATGGTCCTTCTCTCGCCAAACCTTTATTCTCTTCGGTCGGCGGGAGTAGTCTTGGTTAATCACAGAGTCTTGGACTCTTCGCCAAACCTCGTGGATTTTGGAGGATAGCCGCTGAGGAGGCTGCTCCAGCTTCGGCTTTGTAATGTTCTCCGTAGGTGGAGGAGACTTCTTCAATATAGCAGTTGGAGAGTTCTTGTGCACCCTCTTGAGTGGCTCAAAGCTATTTCCAGTTGAAACAGCAGCATCAACTTCCACCATTGGAGCTGGTGGAGTCAGTCCAGAAGGGAAATTAACCCCAGCTTTCCTTACTTGGCGCCAGTGGCGACGTCGAGCATGTCGTGCGGATGGAACTGGCTCAGTTACGGGGGTAGCTTCATCATGCCCCCTGCTTTGAAGAGAGGCTGTAGTTGGTGCCAGTGTATCGAAGACAGACGTCTGCTGAGAAGAAACGTCCAACTTGTCGAAGACTGACTTTCGGGTAGGGGAAGCATTTTTAACGACCCCGCCTGCAGAAGGAGTTGGAACGGCCAGTCTTGCGAAGACTGATCCCTTAGCAAGAGAATCCCCCTTGACGACTTCGTCCGTCGGGGATGGAATGGCTATCCACTTTGGGATAACTCCTTCAGGTATTGCAGGCTTCTTTGCGGGCCCACTGGAACTCAGGCTCAGCCTGTCGAAGACTGATGTAGTAGACTTGGAATTGGACGACCCGTTGAGAGGGGTCGTGATAGTGGTAAGCCGATCGAAGACTGACTTCTTTGGAGCTTCCTGAGACGGCACTGGAGTGTTGAAGCTCATTGGCGGGAGCATGGTCCCGAAGAATAATCCAGTGGTGGCCTGAGTCACCTGTTCCACTGGCATGGCAAAGATGGAGGCCGCTTAGGGCCCATAGGTCACTCCTCCAGCGAAGACGGAGTGGGAGTTGTTGTTGCAGTTGGTGCAGTTGGAAGCCATTTTCTCTGCACAGAAACAAGACACCAAATCTTAGTACCTCGAATCCAGGGGCAACCATATTAAACCGCGATTTGTTCGCGAACATGACACACGAAGTGTGGAGTGGAAAGAGGAAAAAGTCCTACCGGGCGTGCCAGAATCTGTTCACCGCTAAAAGACGCGACAGTGACGTTGGGACGTCCGGCCTGAATTTTGGGGGCAGATGCTATTTAGGTTTTATCTGTCCACCTCTCCGAAGATGCCAAGTTGATTTATGGCACCGTATATCGGAGGTTTAGACAGATGTGGCCGTTGTAGCAGACTTTGTCAGATTCCCCCTCGTTTACGATGGGTTTTTGATTGTAGGGACGCTCTTCGCGGCAGGCGCAAGCCCCTGCAGTCAATTACGCTACCGCATAGCGGTAACCACTTTCTCCTTCTCCAGATGGTCACTTCATATCGTGTATGTTTGTTTTATTTTTGGTTGCCCGTGGATCGTATACGGAGACTAATTTATGTTGTCGCCCGTAGGGAGTGGATTAGTCCAAATCCGTATTTTCTTAGATTTGGGTTTGGGTTAGTTTAAGGATCGTTAATCTTGTTTTAGATTAAGATCAACTCAAACGTTTGTTGAGGATACGTTAGTCTAATTTTAAACTAAGATCTACTCAACAGGATTTTCTTTAGTTTATAGGGACATTGCGGTCCATTGGGTTTAAGGACATCATAGTCCATGAGTTTAAGGACCTCATAGTCCATAGTTTAAAGACGTCATAGTCTATAGATCTTAGTTTAGGGACGTTACGGTCTATTGGGTTTAAGGACACCATAGTCCATGAGTTTAAAGACCTCATAGTCCATAGTTTAAAGATGTCATAGTCTGTGGGGTTTAAAGACATCATAGTCTGTGTTTAAAGACATCATAGTCTGTAGGGTTTTGGTTTGACAGTTTGGGGATGCGCCAAAAGTTATTTGTTATTGGGACCCTCCATCTCTCTAAAGACGTTGAAGAATTACAACGACATGTATCAGAAGTATGGAGAGACGTACCCTCGAACCAATGTCCCGACTGAGGGGTAATGCAATGAACATCATTTTAGATGCCCTCTGTTGGGAGCTCATTAGCTATCTCTGGGACTGAGATCGGTTTTGGGGACCCTGAGCATAGGGAACTCAATTAATGGTTCTCGGGAAATTTGGTCTGGGTTTGGCTAACATTGGCCTTTCGTAGTGTTAGACACTAGTATATGCTCAGCGCTCACGTGCTCCCACATGAGGTGCTTGAAGTAATGTTAAACACTAAAAATTTGAGGCGCTGTTTCTTTGGGTTTATTCCCTTGTTCTTTTCTGAGCGCTAAGCGCTATTGGGTCACATGGGATCATGTGAGGCGCCCCAAATGGCAACAGCCTTTGATTTACTCCCTTTTTACTTTATAAGTGCTAAGCACTAATTGGGGGGGGGGGTCACATGGGGTCACATGAGCCAGTCTCAGCTGTCCTCTTTGTTCATCAAGGATGCTCACGTTGGAGCACGTGATCGGTCATTATCATATTGGGTGCCAATCTTTTTTACGTGCATGGAGATCCTGGATTTCGAGACTTTCAAGCCCACTGTTTTGTAAGAATTAAATTCTTAAGACTTAGTTTTTCTCTTAGCTTTGGGATCTGCATGGTAGAATCTCCCCGATGAGAATTGAATTATCAACTTGTAGGGGGATCTGCTTCTGCAGATCTTTCACTATAAGGAAGAACTAAGTTCTTATATGAAGGGTTAAACCCTTGTTTTATCAGAGGAATTAAATTCCTATATATTTTTTGGGAGAATTAAATTCTCCGAACTTAGACCTTCCCATAGGTTTTAGGTCTGCATGGCAGGATCTCCCCAATGAGAATTAAATTCTCAACTTGTGGGGAGATCTGCTTCTGCAGATCTCGACCAGAGGAAGAACTAAGTTCTTTTTAGAAGAGTTAAACTCTTATGGAGGTGAAAGGGAGATGAGATATTCTCTGTGTTTTGTTCCTTCTCTTACCTAGAGTTTCTTTTTCTCTTTCTCTCTCTGGAGAATTAAATTCTCTTTTCTTTTAAGCTTACGAAGGGTTTCTCTTTTTTTTCCCCCCTCTCTTTTCTCTCCTTTTTCCCTTGTGTCTCTTGGCTCCTATTTATAGGAGAAAGAAAAGAATCAATTTGTTCAGAAAATCTCTTATTGAGAGATTTTGATTGATTTTATAATCAACTAGAAACGATCTTTTAGATCAATCGGTGAATTTTATTCACCGTTGGATTTTTAATCCAAGGGCTTCTGTTTTACAGAAGATATTTCTCACAAGATTAGGAAAATATTTCCCTATACAAAATCTTCTTCTGTAAATTGGTGATTCTTTAATCACCATTGGATTTTTAATCCAACGGCGTTCTGCTTTACAGAGCACAATCTTTCTTGTTTAGAAAGGTCTAAGGAAATATTTTCTAAATGGGGCTCTGATCCCTTTTATTTCAGAATTTAATTCTATCGGTTCAGAAGGCATAGGAGCCCATCACGTGTAGCACGTGACCCCACAAAATTAAGCACATCAAAGAGCGTCACGTGCTATCACGTGACTTCTTTTGGCCAATTGTTTGTTTTAAGAAGGTGCCTATATACTTTGTATATAAAAGTCACGTATCTGCACGTGAGGCTCAGTTTCAGCCTTGTTTTGTCAAGCGCAGGGCCTATCACGTGTGGGCATGTGATGCTCCATTTAGGGACTTTTCCCGTTGCTTTTATATTTTTTATTCAGTTTTCATGAGGGAACAACTGTTTTCTTGAGATCTCTGGATTTGAGAACCGCAGCTATATTTCAAAGGGAATCATGTATTGCATTAAAACGCGGTTTCTCTTGATATGATATTTCGAGGTGTCCACCATGAGTTTTCTCGGTTCTGAGCAGTGAGTATACCAGATTCGAGAAGCGGGAGGCACCGTCTGTGGGTACATGGTGGACCCGGTAAGGTACCCCGGGGCAAGAAGCTCGAGATGTGGACAATGAGCCTGGCAGTAGGAACACTACCTACCGGTGATAGTTTTGGGCTCGGCGGATATCTGGAGGATACCGACCGTAGTCGTGATATGGGCTGAGCCGGACTGATGGAGCCTGAAATATGAGGATTTACGTGTTGATGCTGGACATGGGTTTTCATGAGGTTTCGAGTGTCGGTGTTGGACACTCAGGTTCCATGATTTTGATATGTCGTTGATGGACACACGTGGTTGATATTCTCATGTATATATACAGGCTTATATTTTCATGATGTTCAAGTGTCGGTGTGGGACACTTAGGTTCCATGATATTGTTTGTGTCGTTGATCGACACGTGGATGATATCCACATGCTTACAGGCATATGATGTCAGATGTTTATTTATATATGTCATTGCATTGACTCGATTGTTGACATGTATGCATACTTGGTCACCCTAGATATCATAGTATTACCTTCAGAATATAGTGACCTAGGAAATCGTTGTTTTATTCGATTTCTACTTGCTGATATTTTCTACTCACGAGTTGGAAACTCACCTCCGTTGTGCCACAGTTCTTGCAGGTTTATCCGCTTGGGATCAGTTGTGGTATCGCTGGCGTACAACTTCATCCAGGATGTTTTGCTTTGGTAGGTGGGACACATATTTGATCGTGCCCACTCTTGTACTGTTATATTCTGTTGTATCTAGATAAACTCTATCAGATCAAATCAAATCAGAGACTAGAAATTGTGTATTGGTAGACCTAGTCAGACTTGGGTATTGTGTGAGACTTAGAGCGATGGGTTTATGATCGTTTTTCTCGAGTTTTGATGTCTTGCTCATTTATTTGTTCTTTCTGGGTTGATCTTCGCCGTTGGGCGTCGTATTTATGTATTGCGTGGTTGTGATTCCGCCGATTGGCGAAGTGATAGCTCCTAATTGGGGATGCCTATATATTGTTGTGTATATGTTTTTGGATCAAAATATTCAAAAGAGGTGCTGCCCAAAGTTTTAAAAGATGAAATATGATTCATTATACCTTTATTTCAAAACTGCACCCCTACTATTTTCCTCAAAAAGGTTTAGATTTTCTGGGCTTCGGCTTACTTGATTTACGTTACGCCTTTAGACGATGCGTAATTTAAGTGCTGGTCACGTGCTAAATTACGGGTCGTGAAAGTTTGCCTACTTCAGGCAATTGATGTAGACGCTGTATGGTTTTACAGAAGGGCTTCAATCACATACGTGTATTTGTACACGGATGCTGATTGGGTAGACGATACTAGTGGGCTTTAGTTTAAACCGGATCCTAGTATTGTATTATTGGATTGTTATCGTCTCTGTGTATCCGTGTTTTTCGAAATATGGATACATGTATGTATATACGGTGAGGGGAATTCTTATAATTTGTCAAGGCATATTTCTAGAAGGAGCTACCTCATTATTTAGTTTTATCCATTTTCTTAATAGATTAATGATGTGGAAATGAATGAGACTTTGGAGGCATGGTGTAAAGAATGGCCATGGATTATTTTATTTGGTCTTGACTCACTATTCCAGCATGTATGTTTTATTCTATTATATTTTATTGCATGCTTGAATAATTGAGCTCATATACTTAGCCATTCTCTACAGTTAGCTTTTGATGGTTGTTCATTTTTCCTCTCCTCATTCTCTCTCTTGGTTTCTCCATCTCCTTATTTCTCAAGACTAAACCCTAATCCTTCACATGTGTTGTGAGCCATAGGGTTTAGTGAGACTAACACTACTAGAATAGGGGGTTGCCCCTACGGATACTGAAATCCGTAGGGGCATATTTATTTTGGACCTACGGACTAATCCGTAGGGCCATAAGGTTGTTCCTACGGTCTAAGACGCACCAACGTAAAAATATTAAATCTTAATTTGTTATTTGCCCCTACGGTGCCGCAAACTAAGGACCTACGGACAAATCCGTAGGGGCATCTAAATATGGATTTAATAGAAAAGAAACATAATTTCCCTACGCGCTGATTATCCCCCTCCTCGATCGAGCGCGCGAAACCTCGCAAATTGCCTTTTCTCATCACCGATCTCGCCGATCTCGTCGCCGACCTCACCGATCTCGTCGCCGTTCTCTCTCTGTCGTTCCCGATCTCGACGCCGTTCTTCCTCATCGCCGATCCACCAAACAGGTAAGTAATTAAATCTTCAATTAAAGATATTTTTGATTATTTTAGGGGTTGGGGTTGCGGTTGCGGTTCGGCTAGGGTTGTGGCTGGGGTTGGGTTCGGCTAGGGTTGCGGTTGCGGTTGGGGTTAGGGTTGGCGTTGGGGTTGGGGTTAGGGTTAGGGCTGGGGCTGGTGCTGGTGCTGGGGATGCGGTTGGGTTGGGGTTGGGGTTAGGGTTAGGGTTGGGGTTCAGCTGGGGGGCGCATAACTGTTGGGGTTGCGGTTTGGGTGGGGGTTGGGTTGGGGTTGGAGTTAGGGTTAGGGTTAGGGTTGGGGCTGGGGCTGGTGCTGCGGTTGCGGTTGGGTTGGGGTTGGGGTTAGGGTTTGGCTGGGGGGGCGCATAACTGTTGTCTTGCATGGTAAACTATAAAGGGGGTTGTGCAATAAACCCTGATTATTGCGCTGCGCTTGCAACGAGTACTTATCCATGTTATGCATGTTGATTCCCACTTTTGTTAGCTTGCTTGCATATATTGTAGATATGAGCTTATTTGTTTGTTGGGTTTGTTTGTTTCTTATTCCATTGATGGGCACATCCAAGCAGTATGAATTGCATCTTCCTTTTGCTACCAACGATTAGCTAAGTTAGATTACGCAGTTGTGCCTTTCTTTCTAGATTTTGGATAGATTTTCCACTTTACATTTCTATCCATAATTGATTGGATAATTTATCGACCAAAGCTCTCTACTTGAGAAACCGAGCGGCATTAGTGTGACAATGTCATCATGTGAAACTTTCGTTGACCGCCTAAATTCACAAATTTCTTTTTCTATCTGTTAGTTTAGGGGCATGCATAATTTGTTTTTAGTCGTAAATGGTTCTAGTTATATATTTCTCCGTCATGTTTGAATTGTGTATCACAAAATGCCTAAATGGTTCATTATATGTTCCCTCATTCATGCATGTATAACACACCCACACATATTACCTTTTGTGCCAGATACTTTTGGAAATCAAACTTTCAACACTAATTTTGATCTGAGACCCGTGTCATGTAGCATTAATTATGAATTTATATTATATTCATCTTGTTTATTGATTTCTTTTCTATGTTAAAGGTATGCATCTCAATCCCAAGTCTAATGCATCTTAGTTCTTTAATACTCAATTCTTCATATATCTTATTCTCAAGTTGCAATTTGCAAATAACTAAGCAAGTATTATTTCATAAGTTTAAAATCATGTTACACATACAACACGAATGCACAACAAATGCATCATTAAAGAGTGATTCAAGATGATCAAGTTAAAACCAATATATGATACTCGATGATAATATGAAACCTTCATATTCTCATCGATACTCATATATGAAACTAAAAGTGCCACTTAGTCCCCGTCTATCGGTTAACATACGTGCGATGTTCGTCGTGACATAGAACTATACGAAGGTTGTTAAATATCGGACGGTATAGCTCAATACTAACAACCGTCGTATAGTCTACGCGACGAGAAAATTCAATCGTATGGTAACCGATAGATTTGTCCCGTGTGGACAAGTTAAGAATGTATAAAGCAAACACCTTCATTCACTTGTGTTTTCATCCGTTTCGAGATATTTCGTCGGCGCCTTTCCGCTGGTTCTCCGTGTACAAAGATAGATTAGATGTTCATTTCAACGTTGTTTCACAGCTTTGAAATGATTATCTATTCTATTACAGTGTACTCGGAGAACAGCGGGGAGGTGCTGCCGAAATTTACTCGAAACGGTTGAAAGCACAAGTGATGGGTGTTCGCTCTATACATTCTTAATGGGATAGAAGCCTACCCCCGACAGCCGGAACACACACATACAACAAGAATACACAACAAACGCATAATTAGAGAGTGATTCGAGATGTTCAAGTTAAAACCAATATATGATACTCGATGATAATATGAAACATTCATATTCTCATCAATACTCATATATGAAACTAAAAGTGCCACTTAGTCCCCGTCTATCGGTTAACATACGTGCGATGTTCGTCGTGACATAGAACTATACGAAGGTTGTTAAATATCGGACGGTATAGCTCGATACTAACAACCGTCGTATAGTCTACGCGACGAGAAAATTCAATCGTATGGTAACCCATAAATTTGTCCCGTGTGGACAAGTTAAGAATGTATAAAGCAAACGCCTTCATTCACTTGTGTTTTCACCCGTTTCGAGATATTTCGTCGGTACCTTTCCGCTGGTTCTCCATGTACAAAGATAGATTAGATGTTCATTTCAACGTTGTTTCACAGCTTTGAAATGATTATCTATTCTATTACAGTGTACTCGGAGAACAGCGGGGAGGTGCTGCCGAAATTTACTCGAAAAGGTTGAAAGCACAAGTGATGGGTATTCGCTCTATACATTCTTAATGGGATAGAAGCCTACCCCCGACAGCCGGAACACACACATACAATTAGAATACACAACAAACGCATAATTAGAGAGTGATTCGAGATGTTCAAGTTAAAACCAATATATGATTCTCGATGATAATATGAAACCTTCATATTCTCATCGATACTCATATATAAAACTAAAAGCGCCACTTAGTCCCCGTCTATAGGTTAACATACGTGCGATAATTTATTCTTTTCAACGACAAACGCACACACAAAGCATATACACGGATTTTCTCCTTTGTCAGTAACTATCTCGTTCTTATATTTCTCAATATAGTCAGCATAACCTACAATTTATATGTTATACAGTCTAACATGGCCCATGGGTACGTCAGAGTTAAGAACTGGATGTATATGGATTGGCAACAACGTATGCAACCTAAGTTTGTCGCAAGAGTTGCTGCTTTCCTTGAATTTGCACGCGCACATAATAAGATCATAATAGAGAAGATTCTCTGTCCGTGCGATAGATGTGGCAATAAGTACTGGCAGAAGGTAGAATTGGTAGAGCTTCGTATTGTAAAATATGGGTTTACTAGACTTTATACAACTTGGAAATATCACGGGGAAGGAGAAGAATTGGGGCAGAAGAAGAAGGAGAACACGATAATGCGGCAGGAGAAGAAGAAGAATTCGGTAATGCGGCAGAAGGAGAAGACGGTAATTTATTTCCATCAGAAGAAATGGAGGATATGGTAGAGGCTGCCCTAGATGAATCTATTCGTACCGAAGATGACATTCCTTCCGGTCAAGGACCGCGTGCGGATAAATATGAAAATTTCATGAATGATGCTAGGAAACCAATTTATGAGAATGCGAAGTATTCCACCCTCTCATGGTTCGTCCAACTTTTCCAGATTAAGTGCCTAAATGGATGGAGCAACAAGTCATTCACAATGCTTCTTTCGTTCTTGAAAGATTCTGTGCCTTCGGGAAATAACGTGCCCGACAGCTGGTACGGAGCCCAGAAGATGATGTCTGATTTGGGTCTAAAGTGCGAGAAGATTCAAGCATGTCCTAAAAATTGCGTGTTGTACCGGAAAGAGAATTCAGATTTGAAAGAGTGTCCAACATGCGGAGAGGCCAGGTATAAGCCGAAAAATTATGATAAGAAGCCCGATATACCTGTCAAGATAGCACGATACTTTCCCATAACACAGAGGCTACAGAGGCTATTCAGGTGCAAGAAAACAGCCGAGGCAATGATTTGGCATCACCGTGCTCCTCCAAGTGAAGATGGAAAAATGAGCCATCCAAGAGATTCACCGGTATGGAAGGATTTCGATAGGAGGCACGCAATATTCAGTAGCGATCCTCGCAATGTCCTGCTCGGACTGGCTACTGATGGCTTCTGCCCATTCAACTATATGGCTGGAAGTCACAGCATATGGCCCGTTGTAATGATAATTTATAATCTGTCGCCTTGGTTGGCCATGGACCAATCATACTTTATGATGCCTCTTCTTATCGACGGACCAAACTCACCGGGGAACAATATTGACGTCTATCTCCGACCTCTGACCGAGGAGTTGAAATCTTTGTTCATTGATGGTGTAGAGACATATGATGCAAACACAAATACAACCTTCATACTGCGTGCGGCTCTGATGTGGACAATTAACGACTTTCCTGCATATGGAATGCTATCAGGTTGGTCCGTACATGGTCACAAAGCATGTACTCATTGCCATGAACACACAACATCGAAATTCTTGAATTTTAGCAGGAAGGTTTGTTATTGCGGCCATCGACATTTCCTGCCTTCAGACCACCCCTATAGGTTAGACACGGTTCACTTTGATGGTCATCAAGAGCTTCTTGGACCTCCATCCCCATTGTCCGGAGAGAACGTGACTGCTAAATGGGATGGTTACAATAATGTGACCTTCGGGATGGATCCGACGAAACAGGTCAAACCACCATTTTGGAACAAGTTAAGCATTTTCTTCGAGCTTCCGTACTGGTCTACAAATTCAGTGTGTCATTGTCTGGACGTCATGCATATAGAGAAGGGAGTATCAGAGCACATACTTAACTTGCTTCTTCGTAAAGACGGGAAATCGAAAGACAACCTGAATGCTCGGATGGATCTACTAGAGTGGGGAATAAGAAGTGAATTGCACCCTAGACCGGTAGCGGGTAAACCGGGCAAGTTTGTACTTGCCAATGCCGCTTATCATATGTCACAACCGGAGAAGAAAAGATTCCTGCAGGTGTTGCATGATTTGAAAGTTCCCACAGGTTTCTCAGGATCATTCAACAAGAAAATAAAAATTGTGAAGGGCAAGATCGATGGGATGAAAAGTCATGATCACCATGTTATCGTGGAGCACCTTCTTCCATTAGCCCTCAGGACTTCTCTCCCCAAATCGGTTGGTCTAGTAATCAACGACCTATGTTGTTTTTTCAGGGAGTTGTGTGCTAAAACACTGGAGGCTGTGACGCTGGATAAACTAGAAAATTCTATTGCATTGATACTTTGCAAGTTTGAGCGTATTTTCTCACCGTCATTCTTCGATATCATAATACACTTGACGGTTCATCTTGCAACTGATGCGAAGTTAGCCGGACCGGTGCAATATCGATGGATGTATCCCGTCGAGAGATACGTGTAATTTTTCGTTTCGCGCAATTTATAAATTTATTGTTGTCCTGTATGCCCGTATTTATTTATTCAACATATTTTCATTAGGTACCTCTACACTCTTAAGAAGTATATACGCAATAAAAATCGACCAGGGGGTTCTATCATGCAAGGTTATCTTCTTGATGAAGCAACCACATTTTGTTCACGCTATCTAGACGAGAACATTGAGACAAGACATAACCGGCCACGAAGAATTCAAGACGGGTCATATGGTAAAGCCGAGTATAAGAGGGTAGACACTATGTTTATCAACAAGATATACCGGTTTATCTTGCTTAATTGCGCATGTCTTGAACAAATTAGAGAGTAAGTTTTTTTGGATTAATTGTTATATCTGTGTTTGTGTGTGTATGAAATGATATAATATTAATGTCACCATTATTTGTCGAAAACAGAATTCATTTTAACGAGGTACGTGAGGGGCATCCTGATTGGAACGAAGAACGATTGGAAAAATATCATCAGGATAAATTTTGTGATTGGGTCACAGATCATGTAAGTTATTCGAATAACATTTTATTGCTATCAGTTTTAATCTAAACTTGTATCGTTATGTATTTGTCGTAAAATTTGTTTTGTTAGATCCACGATCCGAACCTGTCTGCATCATTTGAGAGTGATTCAAGATATTTAGCTCAATTTCCTAGTATGGAGGTTGCATATTACAAAGGATTTGGTGTCCTTGGATACAAATTCGAAGTTAAGGACATAGAAACATCTAGAACCACTCAGAATAGTGGGATTGCGACGGTAGGATCGGACGGTGTGATTTATTATGGGTACTTAAATTGTATACTCGGCATCCACTATCCAGGACGATCAGAACCCTTTTATATATTCCAGTGTACTTGGTACGATACTCGAACCGATACGGACAAGTGGAGAAGCAATCTTGGGACTTGGAAAGATGAATATGGATTGACCAGTGTGAACACACTTCGATTTTACGGTCAGGAAGATCCGTTTATCTTTCCGAACCAAGCGTTCCAAGTATACTACTCACAGTGTTTGAAGCATCCGGGATGGAGTGTTGTATGCCGATGGAAACCCAGAGATGTCTACGATGTCCCAAAATTTGAAGACAGCGATGAGGACGTAGAAGAGAGAAGGCTTAAAGTGCTCCGACCGTCTGTTTCGAAGGACGGGTTGTCTTCGACCGATCATGAAGTTACGTGGGTTAGAAATGACATCGACGATGAAATCCAAGTAGATATGTATAATGCGCCCACGAAACGAAAAAGGTTATCAGTAATGTTATATTATTACTTCACATTTTACGCTCTATACATATATAGTCAATACTTTTAATGATTGTCTAATGCGTCCACGAACCATTTATCTAGATTTGATGACGATGTCGGGAGCAGCGAGGGGCGTCAGGAGCTCCAGCCGCGGCAGAGGCAGAGCGGTTCTGCCGCCCGGAGAGCTGCGTAGGGAGCTTCAGAGGGCCGGTCTTGCACCCAGATCGGAGACCCCTTCGGATGCCTCCTTCCGTGTAGATTTTGCCACACCTCCAGGTATACTGCACGCATATCCATTTTGAATGTAATATTACAGATATTCATGCCTGTTTTGTAGGGTTCCTAGGCACACACTAGAGGTCTCACAAGGCATCAACCATGCCAATTTACAAAAATTGCGATGCCGAGAAACCCTAAGAAAGATCGTTGGCTAGATGTTTAGGCGACTAAGCTAACTAGTTAACACTTAACTACAAGAATAACGGAAATACAACCTTTGTAGATCCGGTGCTCCACAACGAAGTCCCCTTGCTGTCCAAATAAATTCCCGGGCTCTAGCGTCGGCTTCGTCGGAGAAATGGCGAGCTAGGTCGTCGATGTCCATGCCGAAGATGATCTACGTCGAAGCATCACTAGATCAAGCTCCACCTTCACCAAGCCATGAGAACTTGTGAAGGAAACACACTCTACTACTTGGCAAGAGGTAGAGGATGAAGAAATAGGAAGTGGGTTGACTTTAGAATTGGATTTCTCACTCTTTTTCATCACTTGCCATTGATGGAGGCAAGCTTTCTTCACTTGAAGAAATGAAGAAGAAGAATATTATGATAAGAATAATTAAAATGAAAAGTAAAAAGAATACTTATCATTTTAGAACCATGGTTTAGTGTAGAGAGTTAATCATGGTTGAATGGAATGGTTAGGGTTAAGCATTAGACAAAATGGTCACTTGGTCAAAGTCTTCATGAAGCTTCATAATATAAACAAAGAAAGCCACCATTTTCTCATTTGCTTTTCTTTTTCCAAAAGAATAAATAAATGAATAAAATAAATAAGGAAAAAGTAAACCCTAACCATTTCATTAACCAAGGTTTAATTCTTTACACTTAACCAAAATGCATGTATCATCAAACATGATACAAGCAAGTGCACAAAATCATATCGCATATGCAATGCGCACAACCGAGTGAGAAAATCCATTTAAAGTGAACCGATACTAGTTAATGCAAGGTAATATATCAAATATATAATTATGCATTAAATCATTAAATCAACACTTGATTTAACGATCCGGTCATATCGCATATAACCGACTAATATCATTAGTAACAACTTATCGAATCAACACTTGATCCGATAACCCGGCTATATCACATATAACCGATCAATGTCACATATCGCGAGAATCGAATACAGTATCACATACTGGTATCATTCTCGGTCCAGCACATATCTCATATGCGCTCCTATTTCGTTTCGCTTGAGCCAGGAAACCTCTGTGTAGGACTCTAAAGACTCGTCAATACGCCGGCAGCAGGTGATGATCATATCAAACACCCACAAGCCGTAAGCGGTCTGCTAAACGTAACGGCCACCCGGGTATTGAGCGATCAGAAGATCGACGAGCAAGCCCGCTCACACTCCAGTGAATCCAACCAGTAACACTACCGTACAGTCTGGTCTCGTCGTCTGATATGTCGCATATCTTGCCTAGGGGTGGTAAACGTCAGACCCTAATAGCTCGATAAGTCGTGTCGATATGAGGTCTATAACAATTCGAGAAACTACTGGTAACACTTACCAGTAAATCTCAGCAACCCTAGCCAGGGATTTCCTGTTATAGCCAATCGAACACTGCGCAACATCAACCCCCTATACCGGGAGAGACGAATCCCCTCCTATCGCTCATTGCCTCCATGTGACTCGGGACTGTACCCAAAAACCACCGTTTTGCACGCCCTCTTGGACGTGGTAAGATGGAAATCAAAGCACAGTGGGAACCACACAAGAATCTATGACGATCTCGGGTCAACAGACTACTCTGTACCAGTGTCACCTGAGAACTGCCATCTGACGTGAGGTATAATACCATCTGGGAGTTCTCGGCGAGTCCGTCCAGTGTACCCAGTCTCTACTGAGCACCCGTATATCATCTCCGATGTCAAACACCAATGGATATGGGATCATCCATCGCCCATCTGTATGGGTTGAGAAGGTACACGCTAGTCTACTCTGGTATATTGATGCCCCGTCTCGATACACCCACGACTAGGGACTTTGAAGGATGTACTTATGGACTACCATGTCCCCACTAGTATGATCCGCATCATAGTCCAGATAGTCAAGTACACATCCTAAGGGCTTTACCAACATGTAACAGAGAGATAATCATTATACACGTTAAGGTAAAGAGTAACTAGATAGCATACTATCATGTCTAGCAAGAAAGTCCTCCCTATATATGTCCCAGCATCCACTACAATATACATCCAATGTACAGTAATGGCCTCTAGGGCATACATATAACTAACAATCTCCCACTTGCACTAGGGCCATCTGTAGCAGTAGTTGCAGTATCTCATACTCAACCATCCCATAATAGTCTCTCTCTGGGAATAGGCCTTCGTGAGTGGATCCGCCGTGTTGTCCTCTGATTCTACTCTCCTAACCTCGATCACCTTGGAGATCAGCCATCTCCATGATCAGGTGATACTGCCTTAGAATATGTCTGGATCACTGATGGGACCGGCGTTCCTTGGCATAAGCCACAACTCCATTGTCTCATAATGGTTGGAACGTAGTTCATCTCATGAACCATTATACACCCAAACAGCCTCTTTGGTAGCATCTTAAGTAGCGATGTATCGAGCCTTTATCTTCTAGTATGCCACGGTATCTAGCTTGGAACTCTTCCAACATACCGTCCCTTTACTGAGGGTAAAGACAATGCCTGTGACTGACACTCAGTCGTCTTTATCACCCTGGAACACTTCCAGTGATTCTCCTCAGGATCGATTGATACCATCTCACTACCACTAGTGAGTATCCTAACATCCAATTAGATCTATCTCATAGATCCAAAACTCAGGATTTAGGAGGTATCACTTTGATCCTATACGGAGAATCTTTGTGATAATCGGAGATTGATCGAGCGTAGCATAAGAAACTCCTTTCTTATCAAGAGTATGTCATCCACGTACTCTACGAGGATCACCACCATACTCCCTACTACCTTTTTGTATATACAAGGTTCATCTACCATTTTGATGATGTCAAACTCTTTGACTATCTATCAAAACAGATGTTCCAACTCCGCGATGCCTGTTTTATCCTATAAAGTATCTTGTACACATTTCCGCTGCTCCCACTGTCTACGAAGCCCTCTGGCTGTGTACTTACAGACGCACTCTTCTAAAACACCATCTAGAAAAGCAGTCATGACACCTAACCACCAGATATCGTAGTCATGGTATGTAGCCGTGGCAAGTAGGATCTGGATGGACTTAAGCATAGATGCTGGAAAAAGGTTTCATCATTATCCACGCCTGGTCAATGACGAAAACCTTTAACAAGTCTAGCTTTGAAAGTCTCAACTTTTCCATCTACACCAAGTAATCTTCTCAAGATGTACTTGCTCCTGATGGGGATTTTGTTAGTTGTATGTATGCCCTAGAGGCCAGTATTGTACAGATGTTGTATATTATATTGGATGCTTGGACATATATAGAGATGACTTTCTTGCTCGATATGATAGTATGCTATCTGGTTACTCTTTATCTTAACATGTACACTAGTCTCTTTATACTGTCTTATAGTTACATGTTGGTAAAGCCCTTAGGATGTGTACTTGACTACCTGGACTATGATGCAGATCATACTAGTGGGGACATGGTAGTCCATAAGTACATCCTTCATGGTCCCTAGTCATGGGTGTATCGAGACGGGGCATCGATATACCAGAGTAGACTAGCGTATACGCTTCTCGACCCATGTGATGGGCGATGGATGATCCCATATCCATTGGTGTTTGACATCAGAGATGGTATACGGGTGCTCAGTGGAGACTGGGTACACTGGACGGACTCGCCGAGAACTCCTAGATGGTATTATACCTCACGTCAGATGGCAGTTCTCAGGTGACACTTGTACAGGTTAGTCTGTAGACCCGAGATCGTCATAGAGTCTTGTGTGATTCCCACTGTGCTTTGATCTCCACCTTACCACGTCCATGAGGGCGTACAAAACGGTGGTCTTTAGGTACAGTCCCGAGTCACATGGAGGCAATGAGCGATAGGAGGGGTTTCGTCTCTCCCGGTATTCGGGGTTGATGTTGCGCTGTGCTCGATTGGCCGTAACAGGGAAGTCCCTGGCCAGGGCTGATCAGAGATTTGCTGGTAAGTGTTACCAGTAGTTTCTCGACCCGTTATGAGCCTCACATCGGCACGACTTATCGGTTATTAGGGTCTGACGTATACCACCCCTAGACTTGATATGCGACGTATCAGACGAACAGACCGGACTGTACGGTAAGTGTTACTGGTCGGATTCGCAGGAGTGTGAGCGGGCTAGCTCGTCGATCTTCTGATCGCTCAATACCCGGGTGGCCGTTACGTTTAGCAGACCGCTTGCGGCTTGTGGATGCTTGATATGATCATCATCTGCTACCGGCGTATTGACGAGTCTTTAGAGTCCTACACAGAGGTTTCCTGGTTCAAGCGAAACGAAATAGGAGCGCATATGAGATATGTGCGGGACCGAGAATGATGCGTGTATGTGATACCGTATTTAATTCTCGCGATTAATGTTTCAAATGGTTGTATGCGATATAACCTAGTTATCGAATCGAAGATCGATTCGATAAGCCGATACATTGAATACTAGTCGGTCGTGTGTGACATGACCGGATCATTGAATCAAGTGTTGATTTAATGATTAAATGTATAATTATATATTTGATATATTACTTTGCATTGACTAGTATTGGTTCACTTTAAACGGATTTTTCTCACTTGGATTGCACATTGTGTATGTGATATGCTTTTGTGCACATGAATGTATCATGTTTGATGATGCATGTTGACTTGACTTTGTGTAAAAGAATTGAACCATGGTTATGAGAGTGGTTAGGGTTTATGTTTCATTCACTTATTATTTAATCCATTCATTATTTATTAAATGGTTTTATGAAAATAAAATGGTTTCATTTATCATGAAGAATGGTGATGCTTCATGAAGCATTTTCTAATGATGCTATTTTGTCTTCACACTTAAACCTAACCACTCCCACTAACCATGGTCAATTCTCTACACATGACCATGGTTAGGATATGATAAATATCATTTTCTTTTCTATTTTGAAAAAGACTTTTATCATATTCTATCATCTTCTTCATCTTCTTCTTCAAAAGAAAAGCTTGCTACTTTAATGGCAACTTGAGATCTAGTGAGAGAAATCCAAATCTAAAGTAAACCCACCTCCTATTTCTTCACCCTCTACCTCTAGCCAAGTTGTAGAGTGTGTTTTCTTCACAAGTTTCATCACTTTGTGAAGTCGGAGCTTGAACTTGCGATGCCTCGACGTAGATCGTCTTTGACACGAAGCCGGCGACCTAGCTCACCCGATTCTCCGATGAAGCCGACGCTAGAGCCCGGATTTCGACATGGACAGCGAGGAGACTTCGTTGCGGAGCCGTGGAGGTGGATATCCGGATCTACAAAGGTTGTAATTTCCATATCCAAGTAGTTAAGTGTTAACTAGTTTACTTTTCGCCTAGAATTCTAGCAACGAACCGTAGTCTAGGGTTTCTCGGCACCATTTTTTTGAAATTGGCATGTCCGATGCCTTATGAGACCTCTTTAGGGTGCCAGGAACCTTTCACTGGTATCAGAGCCTAGCTAGAGCCTTAGGCGAAGTCTAGACGGAGTTTGAAACCCGGACGAACCGAAAAACCAACCCCGAAATAGCTCTCTGGAAATTTTCCGAAAATACGGATTTTTGTGTATTAAAAATGCCTAAAAAATTCAATAAATAATTATAAGAATTACTGTGCAAACTCAAGCGAAAGATTCATCTAAACGGCGGTGGAACCGCGGCAGAAGCCCAGCTTCTGCGGCGGTTCCGCGGTCCCCTGGTGACGTCATCATGTCTTTTTTGCACAGAAATTCCTATTTAATTATTCTGGATTTTCTGGGAATATTTAAAATTTATTCCAGAGTTGAATGTTCTGGGTTGTTTTGGGGATTCAATTATTCGTTCGGGTTATCAAATTTCGTCTTTGTGTTTTTCCGGATAATTTTTAGAATATGTTAAAAAGTTCGACCGGATATAAATACCCAATTTTTCCCCTGTCGGGAAATTTCCAAGTGTTGGATTTTTCCGTAGTTTAACGACATTCTAAGTAGTGCAAGTAACGCGATGGACCCTCAAGAAGACAACAAACCTTAACTCGATTATGTGACCGTCTTGAACTGCCCTTTGAACCTTCGGGTTTGGGGCAGTACGGCGTGCCACATGTGAGGCGTTGGCTTGACCCTTCTACGGCTGGACCGTTGGTACTGAGGCACGAACTGAATGTTGTTAGACTTATTTCATGTGTTGAGCTGTATCGGGAAAACTTGGGTATTCGACTGTTCGATCGGAAAGTTTAACATTTTCTGTTTATCTGGAATGTGATACAATAATTGGAATTCACAAACAGTTATAAGATAACTGAATGAATGTTATAAATCTAGCAGTTTAGTTCCACATGATATTGAAAAGAGTTTTCGATAATGAGACTAAAATGCGGGATTTATATCTGTTAGGCATGTGATGTCTAAGTATTTCATTTGATTAGGCATGCAATGTCTAAAGAAGTTGCGGATTCCAATTGTTGTAGTTTTACACTTTTTTTCTGTGACCGTAAGTGTAGTATGTTCATATCGCCGGTTTCGTTGCTATACGTCAACGACAATTGGGGTATTCATACTTACTTACGTTGATGACATGTGATGTTATGTGTTGCTGGATATGTTATATTGGATCGTCGTATTCGAATAGCCGGGGGTTTTTATGTGAGATGAGTGTTTTTCATTTTCATTCATGTAAAAACTTGTATGTAATATTCTTTTATTTGGGGCACTTCCAGGTAGCGGAAGTTGTCACCCTTTGTATATTATTTACTTTTCCGCATTAGGATAGACCCAAGGAGGGGAGCACAAGTAACCGGGTTCTGGGGTCCAGTGGGAGACCAACTCGAGGAGTCGAGTCCGGGTCTCCTAACCCTAGAATTGGCAGGGTTGCTTGCCGCTCTCGTAGGGGTCTAGGGGTGTGGGATTGGCTATTCATCACGACCGTGGAATCCGTGTTTTATACTGGCTCGTATTGAAAACACGGACGTCCTAGTATATCCAATATTTCATATGTTTATTCTGCTGCGATATCTGTGTTGTGATTCTGTGATGGATATAGTATATAGTATATATGATATATTATATAGACGTTACTTATGTTTTACACCCGCGCTAGCCCTACCCTGCTCTGTCGTTAGTTACCTAACCTAACGGTGCACGAGGGGACATCGAGGCGAATGCGGATGGCATAAGTGTACGTCATATCTATCTGTGATGTTTAGGTACTTAAATGATGGGACTTCATTAATGAGATTAATGAATGGAAAGAAACCTAAGATGTTGTAGAATCAAATTTTAAATAAAACAGGTAGCTACAGTTCTTGCTTTGCACAGTGGTATATATGATATACCCTGCACCTTATTCGATGAGGAAAGGACCGAGATCCCTTCACCGGGAGTGACTCCTTTAGCAATAACTGGCAGATGATACACACTCGGTTTGCTTTTGACTACTTTTGGGTTTTTGCTTTGCACAGCGATATATATGATATATCCCGCACCTCATTCGACGAGGAAAGGACCGACGATCCCTTCACCGGGAGTGACTCCTTTAGCAAAACTAGAAAAGCCTAAAAAACACTCCATTTTAAAATTCATTTGATTCTACAACGATATAAAGTTCATTACGCAAAGGGTTTTCTTAAAAAAAACCTGACGTAGCCCTCCGTCATTTCAGATAAGTAATAGTTAGTATTCGTGCTGCGTTTGTTGACTCAGTCAAGGCGTAGTGTGCGGTAGCTGATTACTATTTATCTGTTTATGCATATGATGCAGATTGGATTAGGGTAGTCGTGCGGCCTTGTTGACTTAGTCAAGGGTCGTGCGGGTGGGTTTAATTCAATCAGGAAATGACGGGTTGAACTTTACTTGCGGTCTATGGTTTGTTGACTCAGTCAAGGTCATAGATCGCCTGGGGCAAAATATTATCGGGAATTTCAAGTGTTGAAATTTGCAATGAGATTGCATACCTTCTATGAGATAGTTGGATCCCGATACCCGCTGCGAGTAATTGTTACTCCTGGGAGAGTTTTATACATTACAATTAGCCGATCAAGTAGGTGTCTAGAAAGGTGTTAACGAGGTTATGCCTTTGGGAAAACGAGGTTTACATTAATTAGGTTCGTGCGAAAGCACGGGGGACCTCCCTCAAAGTACCGACACTGGCCTGGCTGAAAGATTGGCGAACTTGTAGTGTGTAATAAATCCCGGCTAGTCTTTCCTTTTAGGGTTTGAAGGAAGATTTGATAAAAAGCAGTGGGAGCCATCCTGATTAGATAAGATAATAACCAATCTGATCTTGCACGAGCATACGCTAAAGTGTTTTCTTCTCTCTCTCTCCAGGTAGCGACCATTTCATGCCTTAATCAAGATAATAATATGGATGTATTGACCGAACCCACATGTTATACTGTGCAGGGGAACGTTGGACCCGTTCTATCTTATAAATGTTATAAGACTGAACAAGAAACAGGAGAATATCTGGATTCTCACACCGCCCAAACGGAGAACATGCATGTTGATGCATCACCTTCAGGTGTGTTTGTCATTGAGAACTGTTTCTCAGTTCACCCTACGTCCTGGGTATTAGATACCGGGTCAGGATCCCACATATGTAAGATGTTACATGGGCTGCGAAAAGGTAGAGAACTGAGAAAAGGTGAACATTCCGTTCATGTAGGGAATGGGGCAAATGTTGCAGCCAAAGCAGTTGGCATATATCACCTGGTATTACCAAATGGTGATACACTAGTCCTGAATGAGTGCTATTATATACCGAACATGATGTGCAACATTATATCAGTTTCTTTATTAAGTAAAGAATGTTATAATTTTGTAGTAAAGGATAATGTTATGAACATATTCCTAAATCAAAGGTTGATTGCATCAGGCTCGCTACATAATGGCATATTCATTCTCAATCAAAATACAGTCTTCAATATACAAAACACACACAAAAGGAAAAGCTCAGAAATGAACGAATCCTTCTTGTGGCACTGTAGACTTGGCCATATCAATGATACACGACTAGCTAAGTTTCATAAGAACGGATATTTGAATTCATTCGAATTATCATCTTATGACACTTGCCATTCATGTCTCAAAGGAAAAATGACCAAAACTCCGTTTACAGGACACGGAGAAAGAGTTACTGAACTCTTGGGACTGGTGCATAGTGATGTATGCGGTCCAATGTCTACACACGCCAGAAATGGTTCTTCCTACTTCATTACATTCACTGACGATCTCTCTAGATACGGGCATGTGTTCCTGTTGAAACACAAGTCTGAAGCTTTTGAGAAATTCAAAGAATATAAGCACGAGGTAGAGAACCAAACGGGCAAAAGTATTAAGGTTCTTCGATCTGATCGAGGAGGTGAATACTTAAGCAGTGAATTCCTGGATTATCTAAAAGAGAATGGGATTCTCTCTCAGCTTACTCCTCCTTATACACCACATCACAACGGTGTATCGGAATGAAGGAATCGCACCCTATTAGATATGGTGCGTTCAATAATGAGTAATGCTGGGTTACCTATTTCCTTTTGGGGGTATGCGCTTGAGACAGCCATATACCTATTGAATCTGGTTCCGTCTAAATCTGTACCTACCACACCATATGAGATATGGAGTGGGAAGAGACCATATTTTAAGCGAATTAAGATATGGGGTTGTCCGGCCTATGTCAAAAAGCAAAATCCGGACAAACTCGAGGCACGATCAGTCCTTTGCAAGTTCGTGGGATATCCTAAGAATTCTCAAGGATATTTTTTCTACCAAGCTGAGGAACAAAGAGTGTTTTTTGCTCAACATGCCACCTTTTTGGAAAGGGAATTTCTTGCAAAAGAAATTAATGGCAAAGAGGTAGAGCTGGAAGAGGTTCCAGCACCACAAACTGCAACTGACGATTTAGTAGAACCAGAGGATTCAGTGGTGCCCGACGTACCCCAGCCTCTCCGCCGATCTAGTAGGGTTTCTCGTCCACCTGAGAGATACTATGGTTTTCTCATAGATGATGGTAGTGAGGATTGCATCATGGAGGATGATGACCCAACTAGCTTCGAGCAGGCCATCACGAGTGGGGACTCAGTGAAATGGCTGGATGCTATGCGGTCCGAGATGGATTCCATATACACCAACAAAGTATGGACTTTGGAAGTTGCTCCTGAAGGGGTAAAACCCATTGGGAGCAAGTGGATCTTTAAGAAGAAACTTGGTGTAGATGGGAAAGTGGAGACTTTCAAAGCTAGACTTGTAGCAAAGGGTTTTCGTCAAAGACCAGGTGTGGACTATGACGAGACCTTTTCTCCAGTGGCTATGCTTAAATCCATCCGGATCATGCTTGCCATCGCTGCATATCATGATTACGAAATCTGGCAAATGGATGTTAAGACCGCCTTTCTAAACGGTGATTTAGAAGAGTGCGTGTACATGACTCAGCCAGAGGGCTTCGTAGACAGTGGGAGCAGCGGAAAGGTGTGCAAGCTGCTTAAATCCATTTATGGATTAAAGCAAGCGTCGCGGAGTTGGAACATCTGCTTTGACGTCGTTATCAAAGAGTTTGATTTCGTCAAAAATCCAGATGAACCTTGTATCTACAAGAAGGTGGCAGAGAGTAAGGTTGTCTTCCTCGTATTGTACGTGGACGACATACTCTTGATAGGAAATGATATTCCTATGCTGCAAGCGGTCAAGCTCTTCTTATCACAAAGATTCTCAATGAAAGATCTTGGTGATGCCTCCTGCATATTGGGAATCAGGATCTATAGAGATAGATCCAAAAGGATATTGGGATTGTCCCAATCCAGGTACATTGACACCATACTAAATAGGTTTAGTATGGAAGAGTCCAAGCGTGGAAACATGCCCACGATCTCTGGAGTCACTCTCTCCAAAGAGATGTCTCCCAAGACTGATTTGGAGAGAGCTCGCATGCAAGGGATACCCTATGCTTCGGCAGTAGGCTCTATCATGTATGCGATGCTATGTACCAGACCCGATGTAGCATACTCACTAAGTGTAGTGAGCAGGTATCAAGCTGATCCTGGAGAGAGTCACTGGACAGCTGTGAAGAGCATTCTCAAGTACTTGCGAAGGACTAGAGATATGTTCTTGGTGTATGGTAACGGAGAACTCCAAGTGGAGTCCTTTACCGATTCGAGCTTCCAGAGTGATAAGGACGACTCGAAGTCGCAGTCGGGCTTTGTCTTTACCCTTTACGGAGGGGCGGTTAGCTGGAAGAGTTCCAAGCAGGAAACCGTGGCAGACTCGACGATGGAGGCTGAATACATCGCTGCCAACGATGCTGCCAAAGAGGCTGTCTGGATCAAGAAGTTCATTACTGAACTTGGAGTGGTTCCATCCATTGAGCGTCCAATACCTTTGTATTGCGATAACAATGGAGCGGTGGCTTTGGCCAAAGAACCCAGGTCCCATCAGCGGTCCAGGCATATTCTGAGGCGGTATCACCTGATCCGGGAGATAGTTGATCGCCGGGAGATCGAGGTCAGGAGAGTTGACACGAAGAACAACACGGCGGATCCACCCACGAAGGCCATTCCCCAGACACAGTTTGAGAGACTCTTCGGGATGCTCGGTATGCGATACTATAGCAGCTGGCCCCAGTGCAAGTGGGAGATTGTTAGTTGTATGTATGCCCTAGAGGCCAGTATTGTACAGATGTTGTATATTATATTGGATGCTTGGACATATATAGAGATGAATTTCTTGCTCGATATGATAGTATGCTATCTGGTTACTCTTTATCTTAACATGTACACTAGTCTCTTTATACTGTCTTATAGTTGCATGTTGGTAAAGCCCTTAGGATGTGTACTTGACTACCTGGACTATGATGCAGATCATACTAGTGGGGACATGGTAGTCCATAAGTACATCCTTCATGGTCCCTAGTCGTGGGTGTATCGAGACGGGGCATCGATATACCAGAGTAGACTAGCGTATACGCTTCTCGACCCATGTGATGGGCGATGGATGATCCCATATCTATTGGTGTTTGACATCAGAGATGGTATACGGGTGCTCACTGGAGACTGGGTACACTGGACGGACTCGCCGAGAACTCCCAGATGGTATTATACCTCACGTCAGATGGCAGTTCTCAGGTAACACTTATACAGGTTAGTCTGTAGACCCGAGATCGTCATAGAGTCTTGTGTGATTCCCACTGTGCTTTGATCTCCACCTTACCACGTCCATGAGGGCGTGCAAAACGGTGGTCTTTGGGTACAGTCCCGAGTCACATGGAGGCAATGAGCGATAGGAGGGGTTTCGTCTCTCCCGGTATTGGGGGTTGATGTTGCGCTGTGCTCGATTGGCCGTAACAGGGAAGTCCCTGGCCAGGGCTGATCAGAGATTTGTTGGTAAGTGTTACCAGTAGTTTCTCGACCCGTTATGAGCCTCACATCGGCACGACTTATCGGTTATTGGGGTCTGACGTATACCACCCCTAGACTTGATATGCGACGTATCAGACGAACAGACCGGACTGTACGGTAAGTGTTACTGGTCGGATTCGCAGGAGTGTGAGCGGGCTAGCTCGTCGATCTTCTGATCGCTCAATACCCGGGTGGCCGTTACGTTTAGCAGACCGCTTGCGGCTTGTGGATGCTTGATATGATCATCATCTGCTACCGGCGTATTGACGAGTCTTTAGAGTCCTATACAGAGGTTTCCTGGTTCAAGCGAAACGAAATAGGAGCGCATATGAGATATGTGCGGGACCGAGAATGATGCGTGTATGTGATACCGTATTTAATTCTCGCGATTAATGTTTCGAATGGTTGTATGCGATATAACCTAGTTATTGAATCGAAGATCGATTCGATAAGCCGATACATTGAATACTAGTCGGTCGTGTGTGACATGACCGGATCATTGAATCAAGTGTTGATTTAATGATTAAATGTATAATTATATATTTGATATATTACTTTGCATTGACTAGTATTGGTTCACTTTAAACGGATTTTTCTCACTTGGATTGCACATTGTGTATGTGATATGCTTTTGTGCACATGAATGTATCATGTTTGATGATGCATGTTGACTTGACTTTGTGTAAAAGAATTGAACCATGGTTATGAGAGTGGTTAGGGTTTATGTTTCATTCACTTATTATTTAATCCATTCATTATTTATTAAATGGTTTTATGAAAATAAAATGGTTTCATTTATCATGAAGAATGGTGATGCTTCATGAAGCATTTTCTAATGATGCTATTTTGTCTTCACACTTAAACCTAACCACTCCCACTAACCATGGTCAATTCTGTACACATGACCATGGTTAGGATATGATAAATATCATTTTCTTTTCTATTTTGAAAAAGACTTTTATCATATTCTATCATCTTCTTCATCTTCTTCTTCAAAAGAAAAGCTTGCTACTTTAATGGCAACTTGAGATCTAGTGAGAGAAATCCAAATCTAAAGTGAACCCACCTCCTATTTCTTCACCCTCTACCTCTAGCCAAGTTGTAGAGTGTGTTTTCTTCATAAGTTTCATCACTTTGTGAAGTCGGAGCTTGAACTTGCGATGCCTCGACGTAGATCGTCTTTGATACGAAGCCGGCGACCTAGCTCACCCGATTCTCCGATGAAGCCGACGCTAGAGCCCGGATTTCGACATGGACAGCGAGGAGACTTCGTTGCGGAGCCGTGGAGGTGGATATCCGGATCTACAAAGGTTGTAATTTCCATATCCAAGTAGTTAAGTGTTAACTAGTTTACTTTTCTCCTAGAATTCTAGCAACGATCCGTAGTCTAGGGTTTCTCGGCACCATTTTTTTTGAAATTGGCATGTCCGATGCCTTATGAGACCTCTTTAGGGTGCCTAGGAACCTTTCAGATTTAACCCTTCAGATATAGCAGCCAAAGTCCATACTTTGCTGGTGTATAAGGATTCCATCTCAGATTACTAAGCATCCAGCTGTTCTTACAGAGTCTCACTCTTGATGGCCTGCTCGAAACTAGTTGGGTCATCATCTCATGATGCAATCCTCGCTCCCACTGTCATAGAGAAACCGAAGTATCTCTCAGATGGGTGAGGAACCCTACTAGATCGGCGGAGAGGCTGAGGTTCGTTGGAATCTACTGAATCCTTTGGTTTTATCAAATCATCGGCTGCAAGTTGTATAGCTGGAACCTTTCCAGTTGTACATTACAAACCTTGCCTCGAGTTTGTCCGGATTTTGCTTTTAGACATAGGCCGGACAACCCCAAATCTTAACTAGCTTAAGACATGGGCTCTTCCCATTCCATATCACATATGAAGCGGTAGGTAACTGATTTGATTGGAACCCTATTCAATAGGTATGCAACTTCTTAAGTGCATAACCCCTAAGGAAAAAGGTAACTCAGTATTACTCATCATAGAGCACACCATATCAAATAGGGTGTATCTGCTCCGCCCCGACATACCATCGTGCAATGGTGTATACGGAGGAGTAATGCTGAGAGAGAATCTCATTCTCCTTTAAAATAGTCCAGGATTTCCGTGCACAAGTATTCTCCTCCTTGATCACATCAAAGGACATAATACTTATACCCATATTTTGGTTCTCTACTTCTAAATCATATTCTGTGAATATCTCAAAAGGTTCGGACTTGTGTTTCAACTGGAACATATGTCTGAATCTTGAGAGATTATCAGAGAATGTAATGAAGTACAAAGAACCGGTCTTGGCATGTGTAGACAGGGGACCTTTATACATCAACATGTATCATCCCAAGAGTTCACTAACTCTTTCTCTGTTTTCAGTAAACGGAGCTATGGTCATCTTATCTTTGTGACATGACTGGCAAGTTTCACAAGATGTAAATTCAAACAGATTTAAATATGCATCTACATATAACTTTAGCTAGTCGGGTCGCATTGATATGACTTAGTCTACAATGCTTCAAGAAGGATTCGTTCATTTCTGAACTCCTCCTCTTGTGTGTGTTCCGAATACTAAGAACTGTAGTTTGATTTAGAACATTAATGCTTTTAGATAACGTGCCTGAACCGATCAACTTTTGATATAGGAAATGTTCAAAACATTATCCAACAATACAAAATTTTATCATTTCTTTACTAAAAGAGATTGGTATGATTTTGTATATCAGGTTCGGTAGCTAATAACATTCGTTCAGAATCAATGTATTGAAAATACAGGGTGACAGTGACCGACAGACTTGGCTGCAACACTTGCCCCGTTTTCTGCCTCATGAAACTTATCACCCGTTCTCAGTTCTTTACCTATCTGTAGCCCATGTAACAGATTACATATACGGGATCCTGATCCGGTATCATATACCCAGGACGTAAAGGACATTTGAGAAACAGTTCTCTATAATGAACATACCCGAAGATGATGCATCAGCATGCACTCTCTTCGTTTGGGCGGCACGGGAAATCTGGTATTCCCCAATTTCCTGCTCTGTCTTATAACAATTATAAGTTGGAGCGGGACCAACGTTCCCCAGCTCAGTATAACAAGCGGGTTCGGTCAATAATCCGTTTTATTATCTTGATTAAGGCGTGATATGGTCGCTACCTGGAGAGAGAGAGAAGAAAACACTCAGCGTGCGCTCTTGCAAGAATAGATTGGTTATTATTTTATCTAATCAGGATGGCTCCCACTGCTTTTTATCAAATCTTCCTTCAAACCCTAAAAGGAAAGACTAGCCGGGATTAATTACACACTACAAGTTCGCCAATCTTTCAGCCAGGCCAGTGTCGGTACTTTGAGGGAGGTCCCCCGTGCTTTCGCACGAACCTAATTAATGTAAACCTCGTTTTCCCAGAGGCGTAACCCCGTTGACACCTTTCTAGACACCTACTTGATCGGCTAATTGTAATGTGTAAAACTCTCCCAGGAGTAAAAATTACTCGCAGCGGGTATCGGGATCCAACTATCTCATAGAAGGTATGCAATCTCATTGCAAATTTCAACACTTGAAATTCCCGATAATATTTTGCCCCTAACGTGCTATGACCTTGACGAAAGCCAACAAACCATAGCCCGCTAGTCAAGTTCAACCCGTCATTTCCTGATTGAATTAAACCCACCCGCACGACCCTTGACGAAAGCCAACAAAGCCGCACGACTACCCTAATCCAATCGCATCGTATGCTGCAGATAAGCAGCATATAGCTACCGCACACTGCACCTTGACGAAAGCCAACAAATGCAGCACGAATACTATATACAACTTATCTGAAATGACGGAGGGCTACGACAGGTTTTTCTGAAAACCTATTGCGTAATGAACTTGATATCGTTGTAGGATCGAATGAATTTTGAAATGGAGTGTTTTTGAGGCTTTTCTAGTTTTGCTAAAGGAGTCACTCCCGGTGAAGGGATCGTCGGTCCTTTCCTCGTCGAATGAGGTGCGGGATATATCATATATATCACTGTGCAAAGCAAAAACTCTTAAAATCAATCAAAAGACAAACCGAGTGTGTAGCATCTGCCAGTTATTACTAAAGGAGTCACTCCCGGTGAAGGGATCTCGGTCCTTTCCTTATCGAATAAGGTGCAGGATATATCACATATACCGCTGTGCAAAGCAAGAACTGTAGCTACCTGTTTTATTTTGAAATTCGATTCTACAACATCTTAGGTTTCTTTAATTTCATTAATCACATTAATGAAGTCCCATCATTTAAGTACCTAAACATCACAGATAAATACGACGTACACTTATGCCATCCGCATTCGCCTCGATGTCCCCTCGTGCACCGTTAGGTTAGGTGACTAACGGCAGAGCAGGGCAGGGCTAGCACGGGTGTAAAACATAAGTAACGTCTATATAATATATCATATATACTATATACTGTATCTATCACAGAACATCACATGATCACATCACAGATATCGCAGCAGAAGAATCATATGAAATATTGGATATACTAGGACGTCCGTGTTTTCAATACGAGCCAGTATAAAACACGGATTCCACGGTCGTGATGAATAGCCAAACCCACACCCCTAGACCCCTACGAGAGCGGCAAGCAACCCTACCAATTCTAGAGTTAGGAGACCCGGACTCGACTCCTCGAGTTGGTCTCCCACTGGACTCCAGAACCCGGTTACTTGTGCTCCCCTCCTTGGGTCTATCCTAGTGCGGAAAAATAAATAATATACAAAGGGTGACTACTTCCGCAACCTGGAAGCGCCCCAATAAAAGAATATTACATACAAGTTTTTACATGAATGAAAAATGAAAAACACTCATCTCACATAAAAAACCCCGGCTATTCAAACACGACAATCCAATATAACATATCCAGCAACACATAACATCACATGTCATCAACGTAAGTAAATATGTCCATCCCAATTGTCGTTGACATATAGCAACGAAACCGGCGATATCACATATTACACTTACGGTCACAGAAAAGAAAGTGTAAAACTACAACAGTTGGAATCCGCAACCTCTTTAGAAATCACATGCCTAATCAAATGAAATACTTAGACATCACATGCTTAACAGTTATAAACCCCGCATTTTAGTCTCATTATCGAAAACACTTTTCAATATCAAGTCGGGCAATTCAACAAGATTCCCGACATCCTGATCGAATGCTCGTCGCAAACTTTAGTAGGCGGCCGCACCCCCGATACCGTCGACGAAGTGCACCAAGGCGGAACACCGCTGCCGCGAGCACCCGAACGGATGCTTTCGGCAACGGGGTTCTCCTACAGTCACTTGGTCGGGGCTATGGGGTGTAGCTGTCTATTAAGTTTACCCGGCGAGTATCCGCGTACGCTACGTGATTGCGACGGACTTTTGATCATATCAAAATTCCGTGGCAACCGATCAAGTGAGACTAAACTGCTATGTTTATAACATTCATTCAGTTATCTCATAACTACTTGTGAATTCCAATTATTGTATCACATTCCGGATAAATAAAAAATGTCAAACTTTCCGATCAAACAATCGAATACCCAAGTTTTCCCGATACAGTCCAACACATGAAACAAGTCTAACAACATTCAGTTCGTGCCTCAGTACCAACGGTCCAGCCGTAGAAGGGTCAAGCCAACGCCTCACATGTGGCACGCCGTACTGCCCCAAACCGGAAGGTTCAAAGGGCAGTTCAAGACGGTCACATAATCGAGTTAAGGTTTGTTGTCTTCTAGAGGGTCCATCGCGTTACTTGCACTAATTAGAACGTCGTTAAACTACGGAAAAATCCAACACTTGGAAATTTCCCGACAGGGGAAAAATTGGGTATTTATATCCGGTCGAACTTTTTAACATATCCTAAAATTTATCCGGAAAGCCACACAGACAAAATTTGATAATCCGGTCAAACATTCGAATCCCCAAAACAACCCCAGAAAATTCAACTCTTGAATAAAATTTAAAAATACCCAGAGAACTCAGCACTGAAAACAATGAATTACTGTGCAACTTTTAAAGGCTGACGTCATATTTTGCCGCGGAACCGCCGCATATTCTAAGCTTATGCCGCGGTTCCGCCACCTATTGCACTGTTCATCGAATAAATTTTGCGTCGTAATTCTTAGAATTCCCTGCTGAGTTTTCTGCATATTTTTAATTTCAAAAAACTCCATAATTTAGAAAAAGTCTAGAGAGCAAGTTTGGTTTGGGGTTTCGGGTTCGTTCGGACTTCAAATTCCGTCTGGACTTCGCCTAAGGCTCTAGCTAGGCTCTGATACCACTGTAGGGTTCCTAGGCACACACTAGAGGTCTCACAAGGTATCAACCATGCCAATTTACAAAAATTGCGGTGCCGAGAAACCCTAAGAAAGATCGTTGGCTAGATGTTTAGGCGACTAAGCTAACTAGTTAACACTTAACTACAAGAATAACGGAAATACAACCTTTGTAGATCCGGTGCTCCACCTCCATAGCTCCGCAACGAAGTCCCCTTGCTGTCCAAATAAATTCCCGGGCTCTAGCGTCGGCTTCGTCGGAGAAATGGCGAGCTAGGTCGTCGATGTCCATGCCGAAGATGATCTACGTCGAAGCATCACTAGATCAAGCTCCACCTTCACCAAGCCATGAGAACTTGTGAAGGAAACACACTCTACTACTTGGCAAGAGGTAGAGGATGAAGAAATAGGAAGTGGGTTGACTTTAGAATTGGATTTCTCACTCTTTTTCATCACTTGCCATTGATGGAGGCAAGCTTTCTTCACTTGAAAAAATGAAGAAGAAGAATATTATGATAAGAATAATTAAAATGAAAAGTAAAAAGAATACTTATCATTTTAGAACCATGGTTTAGTGTAGAGAGTTAATCATGGTTGAATGGAATGGTTAGGGTTAAGCATGAGACAAAATGGTCACTTGGTCAAAGTCTTCATGAAGCTTCATAATATAAACAAAGAAAGCCACCATTTTCTCATTTGCTTTTCTTTTTCCAAAAGAATAAATAAATGAATAAAATGAATAAGGAAAAAGTAAACCCTAACCATTTCATTAACCAAGGTTTAATTCTTTACACTTAACCAAAAGGCATGTATCATCAAACATGATACAAGCAAGTGCACAAAATCATATCGCATATGCAATGCGCACAACCGAGTGAGAAAATCCATTTAAAGTGAACCGATACTAGTTAATGCAAGGTAATATATCAAATATATAATTATGCATTAAATCATTAAATCAACACTTGATTTAACGATCCGGTCATATCGCATATAACCGACTAATATCATTAGTAACAACTTATCGAATCAACACTTGATCCGATAACCCGGCTAT
Organism: Agapanthus africanus; assembly: GCA_030015575.1. Lineage (NCBI taxonomy): Eukaryota > Viridiplantae > Streptophyta > Magnoliopsida > Asparagales > Amaryllidaceae > Agapanthus > Agapanthus africanus. The sequence continues at coordinate 327,017,575 of CM057339.1, forward strand.
ATCACATATAACCGATCAATGTCACATATCGCGAGAATAGAATACAGTATCACATACTGGTATCATTCTCGGTCCCGCACATATCTCATATGCGCTCCTATTTCGTTTCGCTTGAGCCAGGAAACCTCTGTGTAGGACTCTAAAGACTCGTCAATACGCCGGCAGCAGGTGATGATCATATCAAACATCCACAAGCCGCAAGCGGTCTGCTAAACGTAAAGGCCACCCGGGTATTGAGCGATCAGAAGATCGACGAGCAAGCCCGCTCACACTCCAGTGAATCCAACCAGTAACACTACCGTACAGTCCGGTCTCGTCGTCTGATATGTCGCATATCTTGCCTAGGGGTGGTAAACGTCAGACCCCAATAGCTCGATAAGTCGTGTCGATATGAGGTCTATAACAATTCGAGAAACTACTGGTAACACTTACTAGTAAATCTCAGCAACCCTGGCCAGGGATTTCCTGTTATAGCCAATCGAACACTGCGCAACATCAACCCCCTATACCGGGAGAGACGAATCCCCTCCTATCGCTCATTGCCTCCATGTGATTCGGGACTGTACCCAAAAACCACCGTTTTGCACGCCCTCTTGGACGTGGTAAGATGGAAATCAAAGCACAGTGGGAACCACACAAGACTCTATGACGATCTCGGGTCAACAGACTACTCTGTACCAGTGTCACCTGAGAACTGCCATCTGACGTGAGGTATAATACCATCTGGGAGTTCTCGGCGAGTCCGTCCAGTGTACCCAGTCTCTACTGAGCACCCGTATATCATCTCCGATGTCAAACACCAATGGATATGTCTCCGATGTCAAACACCAATGGATATGGGATCATCCATCGCCCATCTATATGGGTCGAGAAGGTACACGCTAGTCTACTCTGGTATATCGATGCCCCGTCTCGATACACCCACGACTAAGGACTTTGAAGGATGTACTTATGGACTACCATGTCCCCACTAGTATGATCCGCATCATAGTCCAGATAGTCAAGTACACATCCTAAGGGCTTTACCAACATGTAACAGAGAGATAATCATTATACACGTTAAGGTAAAGAGTAACCAGATAGCATACTATCATGTCGAGCAAGAAAGTCCTCCCTATATATGTCCCAGCATCCACTACAATATACATCCAATGTACAGTAATGGCCTCTAGGGCATACATATAACTAACATGTTTATGTCAAAATTACTTATATTGTCAATATTTGATTGTCTAGTTGTTGGTGATGCGTCCACATCTGGGACAGAGGCCACTCCCGCTCCTCCAGGTATGTTTATATATCATATAGTGCATGTATATTGATTTAGAATGCTATATCATAAATATACACACATTCCTTTTGCTCTTACTTAGCAATTTTTATTATTGTCTAGCTGTAGGTGGTGACACCACCGCACCTGCGGGTATGTTTATATATCTTATAGTGCATGCATATTGATTTAGAACGTTATATTATTGATCTACACATTCTTTTTGCAATTAATTATATAATCTATTTTTAATTGTCTAATTATAGGTGGTGCGTCCACATCTTCCGCCAGGGCCACTCCTGCCGCTTCCATACCCTCCGCATCGTCTGCAGGTTAGTATGAATAAATATAAAATATTTATTCATTTTACATATGCTCTATAGAATAAATATGAACTTCATGGAAATTTAGCGTCAATGTTTATTTTCTAGTTGGAGGGGATGCGTCCGCATCCGGGACCCCGGTTGTTCCTCACCGGAGGAACTATCGTCCCGCTCGTGCTGCGACCTGGGCCCAGGCTCGTGCGATAGTCACTGGAGGTATATATCACACTTCAATTTTCGTTTAAGATTGATTTCTTAATACAACTTTGTCTTAATATTGATTGTCTTGATATTTCGTGCAGACGCAGGGCCTCCCCATCCCCAGAGGGGGACTCGAGGCCCGAATCAGTCCCATAGGCTGAGGCCTGACAGAGCTAGGGGGAGGCAGCATTCCCCCTCTTTTTTACCCTTGACTATTGCTATACCGGTCCTCATGCCGAGAGGTTCGGCCGGTATATGGGGGACGAGAGCCGGCTCGTGAAGAACTATCCACTTCATGTTGAGTGGGGCAAGCAGCACCGGCGCTCATTCGCCCTCTTCTTTGATCAGGCTCGGGTACGTATTAATATATATTTTCATTTGATTTATCCAATATATTTATTATTAACACTTGCAATCTAATAACAATGTTTTTTTTTATATTTTCAGCGGATTACGATTTTCAGCCTGTACCTGATCCTGATCACCCTGGGAGGGTGCTCGACCTTCATGCTCTGTATAATGACCTGATGAAGAACATGCAGACCAAGGTCTGATACAACAGGAATGAGTTGAAGGCCGACTGCTACTCCCTGTGGATGGCGACCCCCGAGGCAGAGAGAGCGGCCTTCCTATCTACTCCGGCGTTTGCGAGAGTCGACGTAGAGACATGACCTCTATTGTGCGAATATTTCGACTCCCAACGCAAACAGGTATGTATTTTAAATGTAATTCATTGTTTAGGATATAATTTATTTTTTTGTGTTCCTTAATTAGAAAACTAAATGTTAATGCGTTGTGCAGAAACAGGCCGCTCAGAATACAGAGAACAGGAAGTCGGCGAAGAGGGGTCGCCCCACTTACACAGGTGGCTCGAGGAATATTACTCGAGCCATGGAGTTATCGGTAAATTACAATAGACTGACCTTTGTGATATTCTGCAATATTAAGAGTTATTTTCTAATATTTCTAATATTAAGAGTTATTTTCTAATATTGCAGACAGCTCAGACCGTGGCGTAAGGGGGTACACTGAGCGTGCTGTCCGCATATCTTGCCGTCCACGGCACCTCGACAGATCCTGCCACGGGCGAGCTTCGATATCCCGACATCGCTACCCAGGAGTATTGCGTAAGTGTTAATATTTATTCTACCCATATTTGAAATTTTAGTTTTGGAAGGTTCAAGTTTAAATTTTATACTTCTACTTTACTGCTTAATATGGGTGTAGGAGCGGGTGGTTGAGCAGGCCGAGGCCTCGGGGATCGATTTTACCGGACAGAGCGATCCGAGGCTGCTGACCCCAGTTCTGGACACCGCACACGGAGGGCACCACGGAGGTTGGGAGAGAGGCCGAGGACTGGGCCCTAGCAGGGCCCATATGAGGTTGGACTCCACCCCGGCGGTTACTTCCTCCGTCTCCAGTGAGCGACGTGTCCAGGAGGAACTGGAGAGCTTGAGGGCCACCGTTCAGGAGTTGAAGGAGATGCTGGTATGTATACTACTTTATAGTAAAATATCATGTCATATTATAGATATCAACATATCCATAATTAGTACGTAGCTTGAGCTTATTTGGTTTTAGACTTAGGTTTGATTAATTATACATACATATGTAATTAAAATAAACAACGGTTTTCCAAACTAGATATCCAAATGGGGTTTCGAAATAACTTGATAATGATACGAATTCGAATAATACACAGTTCTTACACGCTTCTTACACATGTTAGGTCCAGACGCGACAGGGTATGCATCTCCTTCGGCTGCGGCTCCGCAAGCCACTACATCGGCTGCGGTTCTGCAGACAGCTCCTATAGCTCCACCGCCCGCTCAGACTCCCGCAGCCGCGGCTCCGCAAGCTACTATCTCGACGGCGGCTGCGCAGACCACATCTCCAGCTCCACAGGCCGCTCAGACTCCTGCACGCGCCGAATTGCATGGTTTATTGACCGAGGAGCAGGCGCGCTTGATTCTATCGTTTATCAGAGGTGGAGCTGGACCGAGCTAGGGTAGCTTTTTGATTCTTATTTTGTGAAACATGTATTTATTTATATCATACATATTGTACTACATTTTGAAACGATATTGATATTGATATTGGTTTATATTTATATCATATTCAGTTTTTGGATTTCTTTTGTATATTATATGCATGAGATGTGATTATGAATACTGCGATATATGTTATGTGATGATTAATTTTATATTTTATTGATATATATATTATTGTGCACAGGGCGGGAAAAAATCAGGCAGCCCTTTTTAAAAAAATAACAGATAATGTGTACCTGCGGATTAATCCGTAGGTACACATGTTGCCCCTACGGTTTAAACCGTATGGGCAAAATATCAGCATTAACTGATATTTCCCCCATGATCTCAGTATCAGGGGGTTGGGCTTGCCCCTACGGATATATCCGTAGGGGCAAACAAAGACCCCTACGGAGTTATCCGTAGGGGCGAAATATCAGGATTTCTGATATTTTGCCCCGACGGATATGTATCTACGCATATATCCGTAGGGGATAGTACTTGGCCCTATGGATACCTCCGTAGGTACAGTTAATATATTTAAAAAAAACCGTAAATAAAATAACTTTTTTTCCCCTACGGCCTACTCCGTAGGTGAAAATGGACCTACACAGAACTCCGTAGGTGCAAGTTTTTGCCTGTAGGGGCAAGTTCAGGGTTTCAACTTGCACCTACGGCGTTTGCATCTACAGGTTATTTTTACGTCCCTACGGAGTTATCCGTAGGGGCAGTGGTTTGCCCCTACGGATAAATCCGTAGGGGCAAACCTTATTTGTAGTAGTGTAAACAATTCATTAGACTTTCTACATCTCCTAGGCTAGTTGGATTAGTGAACCATCTACCCTAGTTACCTCATTTGGAGATTGGAGCTTGGAGTACATTCTCTCGTGGTGGATCATCTTTGATGCAAGGAGGCCGATAGAGCTTTCGTCATCTGATCAGCGAGAAGGTATGGAGAGGAGCACTAGAAGACCCGAAGGACCGTTTCTTGGAGGTATAACATTCTACCATAGTAGATAAACCTCTTAGATAGATTAGCTAGTTAAGGTTTTAGTAAAGATCCTGAAGTTTAGTCGGTGTTGCGTAGTCAAATATTTATCGTTTTTGAAAATTCCGTCTCCTCGCGAACCGCGGGGTGCATGACATCGGCTTACACTATTTACGCTGGGAGCTTACCGTTCGTGGTCTTTCATCCCAATCGGTCGTAGCACGTTGGGATTTGCGGTGATTGGGATTCGTACCGTTATTGGGCAACTTGCCTTGGCTGACTGCATGAGGTTGGCAGTTGTCCCTTTAAGGACAAACACACTTATGACCGAGGCCGGTAACATTGTTTATTTTATATTGTGTTGATTTAATCTGCAGCAAATATATCTAACTAAAAATTTTATATAGATATATTTGTACTGCTTCAAAAAATTATATTTAACAATAATTCAATTAATAAAAAATAAAAAATAATAAAACAGAACCTGCATGTTGTTTGAAATAAGTGCTCTATAATACAAGTTCATCCAATATTGTTCACTGATTTCATAAGGAAAAAAATTTGCTTGATTAATTTATGCCTTCAGAAATAACATCTATTCTACTCAATCGAATACGTTGTGCTTCATAATTCCTGGGGCTCTGTTCCCTAGAGAGAGAGAAATTCTTTTGACATCCAATGCATGTTAATTAATTAGTTATAGGCTGTAAATCTTATTTTGCTGCTAGACTCTGGAGCAAATGGACATGTTTGTTTTCACAGCTTCTGATTTACTACCTTTCAGAAATTGAGTGGAGGAGGTGTGAGGAGATGACCCAACGAACGCAAATAAAAAGAAAAGGACAAGTTGGTTTTAAAGATGGCTTCTGGAAATGTCCTGACCCTACGAGAAGTTCTGTTCGTGCCGAATGTTAGGAAAATCCTTGTTAGTGGATCCCTTCTTGTTAGATTGGGATTTAAGATTGTATTAGAATCTAGTAAAGTTGTTATCACAAGGAATAATGTATTTATTGGTGAAGGTTTTATCGATGAAGGTCTGTTCAAGTTGAATATTATTTCAAGACAAGTAATGAACGTGACATCTTCATCTATTGTTCTTAATACCGAGTCTAATTCTATTTTGCATTGTATATTAGGTCAAGTTAACTTGGATTCCATAATAAAGATGGGTGTTATGGGATTGATGCCAACTTCAAACATAAATGTAAACACTAAATGTAAAATATGTGTTCAAGCCAAACTAGAACATCATTTAAACCTGTAGAAATACGAGATTAAGAGATTCTTGTCCTAATTCATACACTACTACAAATAGGGGTTGCCCCTACGGATATGTCCGTAGGGGCAAGAAATTACTCTGTAGGTGCAAACGCCGTAGGTGCAAGTCTTAGCCTTAAATATGCCCCGACGATTAAATACTTACCCCTACGATGTAATGCGTAGGTCCATATGTCCTTACGGATTAGACTGTAGGGACAAAAAAGTTATTTAATTTATCGGTTTATAAAATAAAATAGATGTCCCTACGGAGTTGTCCGTAGGACCAAATGTCTGCCCCTACGGATACATGCGTAGGTCCAGATGTGTAGGGGCAAAATATCAGGTATCCTGATATTTTGTCCCTACGGATACCTGTGTAGGGGCATGTTTAAGCCCCTATGGTCAAATCCGTAGGGATAAGTATAACCCTCTCTTACTGAGATCATAGGGGCAAAATATCAGGTATCCTGATATTTTGCCCCTACGGATAAATCTGTAGGGGCAATGTTGGGCCCTACGGATTAATCCGTAGGGACATATTATCAGATTTTTAAAAAAAAGGGTTGTCTGTTTTTTTCTCGTCCTGTGCACAATAATATATACATCATATATAAAATTAATCAACACGCAAAATATATACCATAGTATTCAAAATCACATCTCACGCATAATATACAAAAGAAATCAACAAGCAGAATACGATATCAATCTAAATCAATATAAACACGCAAACACCACCAATATCAATATCGTCCAAAATATATACAATATGTATCATATAAGTAAATACATGTTTAAAATATAAGAATAAAAAATCTACCCTAACTCGGTCCAGCTCCACCTCTGATAAACGCCGTAATCTGGCGCGCCTGCTCCTCGGATATACCCTTAGTCAATATCTCGAGCAATGCGGAGTGTGCGGAAGTCTGAGCGGGCCGTGGAGCTGTAGGAATGGTCTGCGCAACCGCCGCCGAGGTAGTGGCTTGCGGAGCCGCAGCTGCAGGAGTCTGAGCGGGCAGTGGAGCTATAGGTGTTGTCTGCGCAACCGCAGCTGAGCAAGTGGCTTGCGGAGCCGCAGCCGAAGGAGATGCATGTGGAGGCTCGGCCGATATACCCAGTCGCGTCTATTCAATTTTGTGTGTAATAAATGAGTAAGAACTGTGTATTAGTCGAATTCGTATCGTTATCAAGTTATTGCGAAACCCCAATCTATGGATACTTAGGGACTTAGGCCACGTTTGGATATCTAGTTTGGAAAACCGTAATTTATTTTAATTAGATATGTATATATGATTAATCAAAGCTAAGTCTACAACCAAATAAGCTCAGGCTACGTACTAATATTGGATATATTGCTATCTATAATATGACATAATATTTTACTATTAAGTAGTATACATACCAACATCTCCTTCAACTCCTGAACGGTGGCCTTCAAGGTGTCCAGTTCTTGCTGGAAACGTCGCTCATGGGAGATAGAGGAAGTAACCTCCGGAGTGGAGTCCAACCTCATATGGGCCCTGCTGGGACCCAGTCCCCGGCCTCTCTTCCAACCTCCGTGGTGCCCTCCGTGTGCGGCGTCTAGGACTGGGGTCAGCAGCATCGGATCGTTCTGTCAAGTAAAATCTATCCCCGATGCCTCCGCCTGCTCAACCACCCGCTCCTACACCCACATTAACCAGTAAAATATAAGTATATCATTTAAATTTGAACCTTTCAAAACAAAAATTTCAAATAGGGGTTGAATAAATATTAACACTTACGCAATAATCCTGGGTAGCGGTGTCGGGGTATCGAAGCTCGCCTGTGGCGGGATCTGTCGAGGTGCCGTAGACGGCAAGATACGCGGACAGCACGCTCGGTGTACCACCCTGCGCCAGGGTCTGAGCTCTCTGCAATATTAGAAAATAACTCTTAATATTAGATATATTAAAAAATAACTCTTAATATTAAATTATATCACAAAGGCCGGTCTATTGTAATTTACCGATAACTCCATGGCATGAGTAATATTCCTCGAGCCACCTGTATAAGTGGGACGACCCCTCTTCGCCGACTTCCTGTTCTCTTTATTTTGATCGGTCTGTTTCTGCACAACACATTCAGATTTAGTTTTCTAATTAAGCAACACAAAAAAATAAATTATATACTAAACAATGAATTACATTTAAAATACATACATGTTTGCGATGAGAGTCAAAATATTGGCACAATAGAGGCCATGCATCTACGTCGACTTTCGCAAAGGCCGGAGTATATAGGAGGGCTGCTCTCTCTGCCTCGGGGGTCGCCATCCATAGGGAATAGCAGTCGATCTTCAGCTCATTCCTGTTGTATCGGACCTTCGTCTGCATGTTCTTCATCAGGCCATTGTACAGAGCGTGAAGATCGAGCACCCTCCTAGGGTAATCAGGGTCGGGTACATGCTGAAAATCGTAATCCAACTGAAAATACAAAAATAAACATTGTTATTAGATTGCAAGTGTTAATAATAAATATATTGGATAAATCAAATGAAAATATATATTAATACCCGAGCCTGATCCCAGAAGAGGGCGAATGAGCGCCGATGCTGATCGCCCTATTCAACGAGAAGTGGATAGTTCTTCACGAGGCGGCTCTCATCCTCCATATACCGGCCGAACCTCTCAGCATAATCGCCGGTATAGCGATAATCAGGGGTAAAATAGAGGGGGGATGTTGCCTTCCCTATAGCTCTGTCGGGCCTCAGCCTGTGAGACTGATTCGGACCTCGAGTCCCCCTCTCGGGATGGGGAGGCCCTGCGTCTACAAGAAATATCAAGACAATCAATATTAATACAAAGTGGTATTAAGAAATCAAGGTTTAACGAAAATTAAAGTGTGATATATACCTCCGGCGACTAAAGCACGAGCCTGGCCCCGGGCAGCAGCACGAGCGGGACGATAGTTCCTTCGGTGAGGAACAGCCGGTGACCCGGACGTGGATGAATCTCCAACTAGAAAATAAATATCGATAAAATTATATGAAGTTCACGTTTATTCTTAAAGGATATGTAAAATGAATAAATATTTTATATTTATTCGTACAAACCTGCAGACTGAGTAGAGGGTATGGAAGTGACGGGAGTGGCCCCTGCACCAGACGAGGACGCACCACCTATAATTAGACAATCAAGTATCAGCTATATAAGTAATTGCAAAAAGAATGCGTATATCAATAATATAACATTCTAAATCAACATGTATACACTATAGGATATATAAACATACCCGCGGGTATATGATATATAAACATACCTGGAGGTGCGGGAGTGACCTCTGTCCCTGATATAAGTACGTAAGAGTAAAAAGAATGTATGTATATTTATGATATAGCATTCTAAATCAATATACATGCACTATATGATATATAAACATACCTGGAGGTGCGGGAGTGGCCTCTGTCCCTGATGTGGACGCATCACCAACAGCTAGACAATCAAACATTAACAATATAAGTAATTTTGACATGAACATGCATGTATATCTATAATATTACATTCAAAATGAATATGCGTGCAATATACCTGGAGGTGTGGCAAAGTCCACACGGAAGGAGGCATCCGAAGGGGTCTCCGATCGGGGTGTAAGACCGGCCCTCTGAAGCTCCCTACGCAGCTCTCCGGGCGGCAGAACCGCTCTGCCTCTGCCTCTGCCGGTGCCGCGGCTGGAGCTCCTGCCGCCCCTCGCTGTTCCCGTCATCGTCATAAAATCTAGATAAAACGGTTCGTGGACGCATTAGACAATCATTACAAGCATTGACTATATATGTATAGACCGTAAAATGTGAAGTAATAATATAACATTACTGATAACCTTTTTCGTTTCGTGGGCGCATTAGACATATCTACTTGGATTTCATCATCAATATCATTTCTAACCCACGTGTCTCGTCTCAATGTTCTCGTCCAGATAGCAGGAACAAAATGTGGTTGCTTCATCTAGAAGATAACCTTGCATGATAGAACCCTCTGGTCGATTTCTATTGTGTATATACTTTTTAAGAGTGTAGAGGTACCTAAAGAAAATATGTTGAATAAATAAATACGGGCATACAGGACAACAATAATTTTAAAAATTGCGCGAAACGAAAAATTCCACGTACCTCTCGACGGGATACATCCATCGATATTGTACCGGTCCGGCTAACTTAGCCTCAGTTGCAAGATGAACCGTCAGGTGTATTATGATATCGAAGAATGACGGTGGGAAAATACGCTCAAACTTGCAAAAGAATCAACGCAATAAAATTTTCTAGTTTATCCAGCGTCACAACATCCAGTGTTTTAGCGCATAACTCTCTGAAAAAACAACATAGGTCGTTGATTACTAGACCAACCGATTCGGGGAGAGAAGGTCTGAGGGATAATGGGAGAAGGTGCTCCACGATAACATGGTGATCATGACTTTTCAGCCCATCAATCTTGCCTTTCATAATTTTTATCTTCTTGCTGAATGATCCTGAGAAATCTGTGGGAACTTTCAAATCATGCAACACATGGAGGAATCTTTTCTTCTCCGGTTGTGACATATGATAAGCGATATTGGGAAGTACAAACTTGCCTGGTTTACCCACTACCGGTTTAGGATGCAATTCACTTCTTATTTTCCAGTCCTGTAGATCCATCCGAGCATTGAGGCTGTCTTTCGATTTTCCGTCTTTACAAAGAAGCAAGTTGAGTATATGCTCGGATACTTCCTTCTCTATATGCATGACGTCCAGACAATGACGCACTAAATTTGTTGACCAGTACGGAAGCTCGAAGAAAATGCTTAACTTGTTCCAGAATGATGGTTTGACTTGTTTTGTCGGATCCATCCCGAAGGTCACATTATTGTAACCATCCCACTGAGCAGTCACGTCCTCTCCGGACAATGGGGTTGGAGGTCCAAGAAGCTCCTGATGACCATCAAAATGAACAGTGTCTAACCTGTAGGGGTGGTCTAGAGGCAGGAAACGTCGATGGCCGCAATAACAAACCTTCCCGCTAAAATTCAAGAATTTCGATGTTGTATGTTGATGGCAATGAGGACATACTTTGTGACCATGTACGGACCAACCTGATAGCATTCCGTAAGCAGGAAAGTCATTAATTGTCCACATTCAAGCCGCACGCAGTATGAAGGTTGTATTTGTGTTTGCATCGTAAGTCTCTACACTATCAATGAACAAAAATTTTAACTTCTCGATCAGAGGTCGGAGATAGACATCGATATTGTTTCCCGGTGAGTTTGGTCCGTTGATAAGAAGAGGTATCATAAAGTATGATTGGTCCATAGCCAACCAAGGCGACAAATTATAAATTATTATTACAACGGGCTATGTGCTGTGGCTTCCAGACATATAGTTGAATGGGCAGAAGCCATCACTAGCCAGTCCGAGCCCGACATTGCGAGGATCGCTACTGAATATTGCGTGCCTCCTATCGAAATCCTTCCATGCCGGTGAATCTCTTGGATGGCTCATTTTTCCATCTTCACTTGGAGGAGCACGGTTTGCCAAATCATTGCCTCGGCCGTTTTCTTGCACCCGAATAGCCTCTGCAGCCTCTGTGTTATGGGAAAATATCGTGCTATCTTGACAGGTATATCGGGCTTCTTATCAGAATCTTTCGGCCGATACCTGGCCTCTCCGCATGTTGGACACTCTTTCAAATCTGAATTCTCTTTCCGGTACAACACATAATTTTTAGGACATACTTGAATCTTCTCACACTTCAGACCCAAATCAGACATCATCTTCTGGGCTCCGTACCAGTTGTCAGGCACGTTATTTCCCAGGAGCATAGAATCTTTCAAGAACGAAAGAAGCATTGTGAATGACTTGTTGCTCCATCCATTTAGGCACTTAATCTGGAAAAGTTGGACGAACCATGAGAGGGTTGAATACTTTGCATTCTCATAAATTGGTTTTCTAGCATCATTCATGAAATTCTCATATTTATCCGCACGCAGTTCTTGACCGGAAGGAATGTCATTTTCGGTACGAAAAGATTCACCTAGGGCAGCCTCTACCATATCTTCCATTTCTTCTGATGTAAAGAAATGTAGGGTTCCCAGGCACTGCTACAAGGGTCTACGAGGCATCAACCATGCCCGATTTAAAATTTAGCCGTGACGAACAACCCTAAACAAGATCTTTATACTAGAGTTTAGGCGAAAATAAGCATGTTAAACACTTTAACACTAAATGAGAGGGATTACAACCTTTGTAGATCCGGTCCTTCACTTCTAAAGCTCCGTGTTGAGGTCCTTTCGCTGCGATCATCGTGTACCGGACTCTCGAGAGGCTCCACGATGAGAAAGATGCAGTCTTGCTTCCGATCTTCGATAACAAAGATGATCTACCTTGAAGTTTCATTAACACAAGCTAACACTCACTAAATGAAGTGAACACCCTCATCTAAATGGAAAGGATAGATGAGGACGATGAAGTAGGATTTTTAGCTCTCATTTATAATCTTTTTCTCACACATAATCATCACTTAGAAAAAACTAGAAAGCTTTTTCCATGAAGAACTCAAGGAAGAAGATGAATCGAATAAAGAATAATCCTTTTGTGATGAATAATGCAAAGTAATGATAAGGTTAGAAATGCGACCATGGTCATGAAAACTTTGTAGAGATTGAACTAGGGTTAAGGGTTTGGGTTGGGTTAAAGAATATCTTGCAAAATATCTTTTCCAAAACAAAAAAAGAAAGCTTCTAGAAACTTCTAGAAAAGCTTAACCCAAATCAAACCCTAACCATGTTTAATCTCCACTAAACATGTTGCATTAATAACCACATCATGTTACAATATTATATATCACATATATAATATTTATTGTAACAAAATAAAATAATACAATTAACATATATCGCATATATATCAATATATTACCCGAGTGAGAAAAAGAACCTTTTAGTGAGTTAATATTAGTTAATGTAATTTAATATATCATATATATTATTATACATTAAATTATCGAATCAACACTTGATCCGACAATCCGGCTATATCGCATATAACCGACTAATATCTCATTTACCGATTCATCGAATCAACACTTGATCCGATGATCCGGCTCATATCAAAATAACGCGAGAATATAATACGGTATCTCATATCGCATTATCCTCGGTCCTGCACATATCACATATGTGCCCCTACTCCGTTTTGCCTGAGTCAAGAAACCTCTGTGTAGGACTCTAAAGAATCGTCAATACGCCAGCATTAGGTGGTGATCATATCAAATACCCACAAGCTGCAAGCGGTCAGCTAAACGTAACAGCCACCCAGGTATTGAGCGATCAGAAGATCAACAAGCAAGCCTGTACATTCTCCTGCGAATCCAATCAGTAACACTCCCATACAGTCCGGTCTCGTCGTCTGATATGTCGCATATCTCGCCTAGGGGTGGTAAACGCCAGACCCCAGTAGCTCGATAAGTCGTGTCGATATGAGGTCTATAACAGTTCGAGAAACTACTGATAACACTTACCAGTAAATCTCAGCAACCCTGGCCAGGGATTTCCAGTTATAGCCAATCGAACACAGCACAACATCAACTCCCTATACCGGGAGAGACGAATCCTCTCCTATCGCTCATTGCCTCCATGTGATTCGGGACTGTACCCAAAAGCTACCTTTTTGCACGCCCTCTTGGACGTCGTATGATGGAAATCAAAGCACAGTGGGAATCACACAAGACTCTATGACGATCTCGGATCAACAGACTACTCTGTACCAGTGTCACCGGAGAACTGCCATCTGACGTGAGGTATAATACCATCTGGGAGTTCTCGGCGAGTCCGTCTAGTGTACCCAGTCTCTACTGAGCACCCGTACACCATCCTTGATGTCAAAAACCGATGGATATGAGATCATCCATCGCCCATCATATAGGTCAAGATGCATATACGCTTGTCTACTCTGGTGTATCGATGCCCTGTCTCAATATACCCTCGACTAGGAACAGTTATAGAATGTACTCGTCGACTACCGTGGCCCCACTAGTATGATCTCATCATAGTCCCAGTAGTCGAGTACATATCCTAAGGGCTTTATCAACATGTAATATAGAGACAATCAGAGTACATGTTAAGATAAAGTACATTCAGATAGCATACTATCATGTCGAGCAAGAAAGTCATCCCTATATATGTCCAAGCATCCACTACAATATACATCGTATGAATAGTAATGGTCTCTAGGGCATACATATAACTAACAATCTCCCACTTGCACTAGGGCCATCTGTTGTGGTATCGCATACCCAACAATTAGCCGCGGTTGAAGTATCTCATACTCAACTATCCCATAAAAGTCTCTACTGGGAAAAAGGCCTTTGTGAGTGGATCCGTGCTGTTGTCCTCTGTGTCTACTCTCCTAACCTCGATCTTCCTGTAGATCAACCATCTCCATGATCAGGCGATACTACCTAAGAATTATATCTGGATTTCTGATGGGACGGAGGTTCCTTGGCTAAAACCACAACTCCATTGTCACACAATGGTAGGAACGAAGTTCATCTCATGAACTTATATATCCAGACTGCCTCTTTGGTAGAATCCTTGGTAACGATGTATTTTGCCTTTAATCGTCTAGTAAGTCACGGTATCTAGCTTGGAACTCTTCCAACATACCGTCCCTCCACTGAGGGTAAAGACAATGCCTGCGACTGACCTTTAGTCGTCCTTATCATCCTGGAACCTTTCCAGTGATTCTCCCCAGGATCGATTGATACCATCTCACTATAACTAGTGAGAATCCTAACATCCAATTAGATCTATCTCATAGATCCAAAACCCAGGATTTAGGAGGTATCATTTTGATCCTATATGGAGAATCCTTATGATAAGCGGAGATTGACCGAGCGTAGCATAGGAAACTCCTTCCCTATCAAGAGTATGTCATCCACGTACTCTACGAGAATCACCACCATACTCCCTATTACCTTTTTTGTATATACAAGGTCCATCTACCATTTTGATGAAGTCAAACTCTTTGACTACCACATCAAAACAGACGTTCCAACTCCGCGATGCCTGCTTTATCGCATAAAACAACTTGCACACGTTTCTGCTGCTCCCACTGTCTATGAAGCCCTCTGGCTGTGTACTTATAGACGCTCTCTTCCAAAACATCATTTAGAAAAGCAGCCATGACACCCAACCACCAGATATCGTAGTCATGGTATGTAGCAGTGGCAAGTAGGATCTGGATGGACTTAAGTATAGCTTTGAAAGTCTCAATTTTTCCATGTACACCAAGTAATCTTCTCAAGATATACTTGCTCCTGATGGGGATTTAACCCTTCAGATAAAGCAACCAAAGTCCATACTTTGTTGGTGTATAAGGATTCCATCTCAGATCGCTAAGCATCCAGCCATTCTTACAGAGTCCCACTCCTGATGGCCAGCTCGAAACTAGTTGGGTCATCATCTCATGATGCAATCCTTGCTCCCACTGTCATAGAGAAACCGAAGTATCTCTCAGGTGGGTGAGGAACCCTACTAGATCGGCGGAGAGGCTGAGGTTCATTGGAAACTATTGAATCCTTTGGTTCTACCAAATCATCTGCTGTAGTTTGTATAGTTGGAACTCCTTCAAGTTCTACCTCATGACTATTAATTTCTTCATAAGAAATTCCCTTTCACAAAGGTGGCATGCTGAGAAACAAAACATTTTTGTTCCTCGGTTAGGTAGAAAATATTACCTTGCGTATGCTTGGGATATCCAACAAACTTCCACAGATTTGACTTTTCCTCAAGCTTATCCAGATTTTGCTTTTAAACATAAGCCGGACAACCCCAAATCTTAACATACTTAAGATATGGGCTCTTCCCATTCCATATCACATATGAAGTGGTAGGCAACTGATTTGATTGGAACCCTATTCAATAGGTATGCAGCTTCTCAAGTGCATAACTTCCAAAAGGAAATAGGAAACTCAGTAGTACTCATCATAGAGCACACCATATCATATAGGGTGTGATTGCTCCGCCCCGATTCACCGTCGTGCTATGGTGTATACGGAGGAGTAATGCCGAGAGAGAATCTTATTCTCCTTAAGAATAGTCCAGGAATTCCGTGCTCAAGTATTCTCCTTCCCTGATCTCATCAAATGATACAATACTTATACCCGTTTTTGGTTCTCTACTTCTAACTTTTATTCTGTGAATATCTCAAAAGCTTCGGACTTGTATTTCAACAGGAACATATGTCTGAATCTTAAAAGATCATCAGAGAATGTAATGAAGTATATAGAACCGGTCTTGGCATGTGTAGACAGGGGACCATCATACATCAGCATGTATCAATCCCAAGAGTTCACTAACTCTTTCTCTGTTTTCAATAAACAGAGTTATGGTCATCTTATCTTTGTAACATGACCGGCAAGTTTCACAAGATGTAAATTCAAACAGATTTAAATATGCATCTAAATGTAACTTAGCTAGTCGGGTCGCATTGATATGACCTAGTCTATAATGCCTCAAGAAGGATTCGTTCATTTTTGAACTCTTTCTCTTGTGTGTGTTCTGTATACTAAGAACTGTAGTTTGATTTAGAACGTTAATGCTTTTAGATAACGTGCCTGAACTGATCAACTCTTGATATAGGAAATGTTCTAAACATTATCCATCAATACAAAATTATATCCTTCTTTATCTAAATAAAGAGACTGATATGATTTTGTATACCAGGTTCGGTATCTAATAATATTCATTCAGAATCAATGTATTCTGGTAATACTGGGTGATAACTACCAACAGACTTGGCTGCAACTCTTGCACCGTTTCTATCTCATGTAACTTATCACCCGTTCTCAGTTCTCTACCTATCTGTATCCCATGTAACAAATTACATTTGCGGGATCCTGATCTGGTATCACATACCCAGGACGTAAAAGATACTGAGAAACAGTTCTGTGTAATGAACACACCCGAAGAAGATGCATCAACATGCACTTTCTTCGTTTGGGCGGCACGGGAAATCTGGTATTCCCCAATTTCCTGCTCTGTCTTATAACAATTATAAGTTGGAGCGGGACCAACGTTTCCCAGCTCAGTATAACAAGCGGGTTCGGTCAATACATCCGTATTATTTTCTTGATTAAGGCATGATATGGTCGCTACCTGGAGAGAGAGAGAAGAAAACACTCAGCATGCGCTTTTATAAGATTAGATTGGTTATCAATTTATCTAATCAGGATGTCTTCCACTGTTTTAGTCAAATCTTCCTTCAAACCCTAAAAAGAAAGACTAGCCGGGATTAATTACACTCTACAAGTTCGGCAATCTTTCAGCCAGGTCAGTGCCGGTACTTTGAGGGAGGTTCCCCGTGCTTTCGTATGGACCTAATTAAAGTAAATCTCGTTTTCCTAGGGGCTTAACCCCGTTGACACCTTTCTAGACACCTACTTGATCGGATAATTGTAATGTGTAAAACTCTTCCAGGAGTAACTCTTACACTCAGCGGGTATCGGGATCCAACTATCTCATAGAAGGTATGCAATCTCATTGCAAATTTCAACACTTGAAATCCCAATAATATTTTACCCCTAACCTCCTATGACCTTGACAAAGGCCAACAAACCATAGGATGCTAGTCAAGTTCAACCCGTCATTTCCTGATTGAATTAAACCCACCCGCACGACCCTTGACAAAGGCCAATAAGGTCGCACGACTACCCTAACTCAATCGCATCATATGCTTATACAGATAAGCAGTAATCAGCTACCGCACACTACGCCTTGACAAATGATAACAAACGCAGCACGAATACTAACTATCACTTATCTGAAATGACGGAGGGCTACAACAGGTTTTTAAGAAAACCCTTTGCGTAATGAACTTGATATCGTTATAGAATCGAGTGATTTTAAATGGAATGTTTTTGAGGTCTTTTCTAGTTTTGCTAAAGAGGTCACTCCCGGTGAAGGGATCGTCGGCTCTTTCCTTATCGAATAAGGTGCTGGATGTTCTACAAGGAACACCGCTATGCAAAGCAAGAACTAGAGCTACCAGTTTTTAAATAAGTTTCTACAACATCTTTAGATTTCTTTTAGTTTCATTAATCTCATTAATGAAGTCCCATTTTGTTATGCTTCACAAGCATCTCTTTTGAAACGAAATCTGCAATATAACATATATCTCATATATATAATATAAACATTCGTCTCAGGAAGTAATATTATCTCATCACAGAACATTGCAGCAGAAGAACATATATGAAATATTGGATATACTAGGACGTCCGTGTTTTAATACAAGCCTGTATAAAACACGGATTCTACAGTCGCGATGAATAGCCAAACCCACATCCCTAGACCCCTACGAGAGCGACAAGCAACTCTGCCAATTCTAGGGTTAGGAGACCCGGTCTCGACTCCTCGAGATGGTCTCCCACTGGACCCTAGAACCCGGTTACTTGTGCTCCCCGCCTTGGGTCTACCTAATGCGGAAAAGTAAATAATATACAATGGTGACATCATCCTCAGTCCGGAAGTGCCCCAATAAAAGAATATTACATACAAATGAATTTTACTTGAATGAAAATAAAAACCCTCATCTCACATAAAACCCCGGCTATTCAGAACGCGACGATCCAATATAACATATCACAGCAACACATAATATCACATATCATCAACGTAAGCAAGTATGCGTATCCCGATTGTCGTTGATGTATAGCAACGAAGCCGGCGATACACCACATACTACGCTTACGGTCACAGAAAAGAAATTGTAAAACTACAACATTTGGAATCCACAATCTTTTTAGACATCGTAAATCCGAAATATCACATACTTCGCATTTCATGCCTAATTATATGAATTCCACATATTGTATCACATTCCAGATAAATAGACAGTATTAAACTTTCCGATCGAATAATCAAACACCCAAGATTTCCCAAATAGCTCAACACTTGAGCGGAGTTCAAAAACTATGCATCACATGCTACAGTACCAATGGTCCAGCCGTAGAAGGGTCAAGCCAACGCCTCACATGTGGCAACGCCGTACCGCTACAAACCCTAAGGTTTAGAGGCGGTTCATACGGTCACAGAATCGAGTTAAGGTTTGTGTTCTTCTAGAGGGTCCACCGCATTACTTGCATGATTTTCCGGAAGTTTCAAACTCGAGAAAAAATCCAACTTTTGAAAAAATTTCCGACAGGGGAAAAAGTGAGTTATTGATATCCGTTCGAACTTTTTAACAGTTTCTAAAATTATCCGGAAAAAACTTAAACGAAGTTAAATTATCCGATCGAATCAACGAGTCCCCAATACAACCCAGAAAACTCAACACTTGAGTTAGAATTAAAAATTCCCAGAAGACTCAGGAAACACCTACAGAAGTTACTGTAGCAAAATGAGTCCCTAATCTCCACATACGGCCGCGGAACCGCCGCTAAAAGCAGGGTATTGCCGGGTTTCCGCAGCGCTACAGTAGAATTAGGCAGTCGTTTTCTACAGTTATCCTTAGATTTCCTTGCTCAATTTTCTGAGCATTTTTAACACAGAAAAATCAACAATTTTAAAAAATATCCAGAGAAGGGTTTATACGGGTGTTTCGGAGTTCGATCGGACTTTAAACTTCGTCTAGACTTCGCCCAAAGCTCTAGCTTGGCTCTGATACCACTGTAGGGTTTCCAGGCACTGCCACAAGGGTCTATGGGGCATCAACCATGCCCGATTTAAAATTTAGCCGTGCCGAACAACCCTAAACAAGATCTTTATACTAGAGTTTAGGCGAAAACAAGCATGTTAAACACTTTAGCACTAAATGAGAGGGATTAAAACCTTTGTAGATCCGGTCCTTCACTTCTAAAGCTCCTTGTTGAGGTCCCTTCGCTGCGATCATCGTGTACCGGACACTCGAGAGGCTCCACGAAGAGAAAGATGCAGTCTTGCTTCCGATCTTCGATAACAAAGATGATCTACCTTGAAGTTTCATTAACACAAGCTAACACTCACAAAATGAAGTGAACACCCTCATCTAAATGGTAAGGATAGATGAGGATGATGAAGTAGGATTTTTAGCTCTCATTTATAATCTTTTTCTCACATATAATCATCACTTAGAAAAAACTAGAAAGCTTTTTCCATGAAGAACTCAAGGAAGAAGATGAATCGAATAAAGAATAATCCTTTTGTGATGAATAATGCAAAGTAATGATAAGGTTAGAAATGCGACCATGGTCATGTAACCTTTGTAGAGATTGAACTAGGGTTAAGGTTTTGGGTTGGGTTAAAGAATATCTTGCAAAATATCTTTTCCAAAACAAAAAAAGAAAGCTTCTAGAAACTTCTAGAAAAGCTTAACCCAAATCAAACCCTAACCATGTTTAATCTCCACTAAACATGTTGCATTAATAACCACATCATGTTACAATATTATATATCACATATATAATATTTATTGTAACAAAATAAAATAATACAATTAACATATATCGCATATATATCAATGTATTAACCGAGTGAGAAAAAGAACCTTTTAGTGAGCTAATATTAGTTAATGTAATTTAATATATCATATATATTTTTATACATTAAATTATCGAATCAACACTTGATCCGAAAATCTGGCTATATCGCATATAATTGACTAATATCTCATTTACCGATTCATCGAATCAACACTTGATCCGATGATCCAGCTCATATCAAAATAACGCGAGAATATAATACGGAATCTCATATCGCATTATCCTCGGTCCTGCACATATCACATATGTGCCCCTACTCCGTTTTGCCTGAGTCAAGAAACCTCTGTGTAGGACTCTAAAGAATCGTCAATACGCCGGCAGTAGGTGATGATCATATCAAACACCCACAAGCTGCAAGCGGTCAGCTAACGTAACAGCCACCCAGGTATCGAGCGATCAGAAGATCAACAAGCAAGCCTGTACATTCTCCTGCGAATCCAATCAGTAACACTCCCGTACAGTCCGGTCTCGTCGTATGATATGTCGCATATCTCGCCTAGGGGTGGTAAACGCCGGACCCCAGTAGCTCGATAAGTCGTGTCGATATGAGGTCTATAACAGTTCAAGAAACTACTGATAACACTTACCAGTAAATCTCAGCAAACCTGGCCAGGGATTTCCAGTTATAGCCAATCGAACACAGCACAACATCAACTCCCTATACCGGGAGAGACGAATCCTCTCCTATCGCTCATTGCCTCCATGTGATTCGGGACTGTACCTAAAAGACACCTTTTTGCACGCCCTCTTGGACGTGGTATGATGGAAATCAAAGCACAGTAGGAATCACACAAGACTCTATGACGATCTCGGGTCAACAGACTACTCTGTACCAGTGTCACCGGAGAACTGTCATCTGACGTGAGGTATAATACCATCTGGGAGTTCTTGGCGAGTCCGTCCTGTGTACCCAGTCTCTACTGAGCACCCGTACACCATCCTTGATGTAAAACACTAGATATGGGATCATCCATCGCCCATCATATGGGTCAAGATGCGTATACGCTAGTATACTCTGGTGTATCGATGCCCTGTCTCAATACACCCTCAACTAGGAACAGTTATAGGATGTACTCGTCGACTACCGTGGCCCCACTAGTATGATCTTATCATAGTCCCAGTAGTTGAGTACATATCCTAAGGGCTTTATCAACATGTAATATAGAGACAATCAGAGTTCATGTTAAGATAAAGTACAACCAGATAGCATACTATCATGTCGAGCAAGAAAGTCCTCCCTATATATGTCCAAGCATCCACTACAATATACATCGTATGTACAGTAATGGCCTCTAGGGCATACATATAACTAACAAGAAATTACCGTTTTCTTCTTCTGTCGCATTACCGTCTTCTCCTTCTTCTCCTGCCGCATTATCGTCTTCTCCTTCTTCTCCTGTCGCATTATCGTCTTCTTCTTCTGCCGCATTACTGCGTTTTTCTCCTTCCCCGTGATATAGCCAAGTTGTATAAAGTCTAGTAAAACCATTTTTTACGATATGAAACTCTGCCAATTCTACCTTCTGCCAGTACTTATTCCCACATCTATCGCACGGGCAGAGTATCTTCTCTATCACGATCTTATTATGTGCATGTGCAAATTCAATAAAAGCAGCAACTCCTACGACAAACTTAGGTTGCATACGTTGTTGCCAATCCACATATATCCAGTCCTTAACTCTGATGTACTCATGGGCCATGTTAGACTGTATAACATATAAATTGTAGGTTATGATGACTATATTGAGAAATCTAAGAACGAGATGGTTACTGACAAAGGAGAAAATCCGTGTATATGCTTTGTGTGTGCGTTTGTCATTGAAAAGAATAAATTATCGATAATCAAAGTTAGATTTGAGGATACTCATGTATGAGAATATGAAAGTTTCATATTATCATCGAGTATCATATATTGGTTTTAACTTGAACATCTTGAATCACTCTCTAATAATGCGTTTGTTGTGTATTCTTATTGTATGTGTGTGTTTCAGCTGTCGGGGGTAAGGCTTCTGTCCCATTAAGAATGTATAGAGCGGACACCCATTCGCTTGTGCTTTCAACTGCTTTGAGTAAATTTCGGCAGCACCTCCCCGCTGTTCTCCGAGTACACTGTAATAGAATAGATAATCATTTCAAAGCTGTGAAACAACGTTGAAATGAACATCTAATCTATCTTTGTACACGGAGAACCAGCGGAAAAGTACCGACGAAATATCTCGAAATAGATAAAAACACAAGTGAATGAAGGTGTTTGCTTTATACATTCCTAACTTGTCCATACGGGACAAATCTATCGGTTATCATACGATTGATTCTTCTCGTCACATAGACTACACGACGGTTGTTAGTATCGAGCTATACCGTCCGATATTTAACAACCTTCATATAGTTCTATGTCACGACGAATATCGAACGTATGTTAACCGATAGACGGGGACTAAGTGGCGCTTTGAGTTTCATATATGAGTATCGACGAGAATATGAAAGTTTCATATTATCATCGAGTATCATATATTGGTTTTAACTTGAACATCTTGAATCACTCTCTAATGATGCGTTTTTTGTGTATTCTTGTTGTATGTGTGTGTTTCGGCTGTCGGGGGTAAGTCTTCTATCCCATTAAGAATGTATAGAGCAAACACCCATTCGTTTGTACTTTCAACCGTTTCGAGTAAATTTCGGAAGCACCTACCCGCTGTTCTCCGAGTACACTGTAATAGAATAGATAATCATTTCAAAGCTGTGAAACAATGTTGAAATGAACATCTAATCTATCTTTGTACACGGAGAACCAGCGGAAAAGTACCGACGAAATATCTCGAAACGGATGAAAACACAAGTGAATGCAGGTGTTTGCTTTATACATTCCTAACTTGTCCACACGGTACAAATCTATCGGTTATTATACGATTGAATCTTCTCGTCATATAGACTACACGACGGTTGTTAGTACCGAGCTATACCGTCCGATATTTAACAACCTTCGTATAGTTCTATGTCACGACGAATATCGAACGTATGTTAACCGATAGACGGCGACTAAGTGGCGCTTTGAGTTTCATATATGAGTATTGATGAGAATATGAAAGTTTCATATTATCATCGAGTATCATATATTGGTTTTAACTTGAAAAACGTGCCGTTGAAACAAATTATTGTTCTCCACCTTGCACTCTCTTAACAATGGTACATGCATTAAACAACATGTATGAGCTATCTATAACAACTTTAAACTTTCACCTGTTGGGTTCAACAAAAAGGTTTTTGATATAACAAACACAACCTTCCTCAATTTTTCCCTTGAATCGATGTGAAATTAATAGTGTCCATATGACACAATGGATATATTTTCCACACAAAAGGAAAAAGGCAAACAATAGTAAAGCAATTGTAATTCTATCAAGTATCCATACTGAAAAAGAATAAATAGCAAACTAAAAATTAATCACTAATGAAAATCAAACAAAAGTGTATCATTACAACCAGCAAATTAAAAGGACCATAAAGAAAAAAACAAAGATTTAATTCTCATCTATGACAATTAAATCGGTGCTCAAGTATTTGCCATCTAAATTAGACATGGACGGAGCGATTTAATATGTAAGTCGAAAGTCGACGGTCTTCACGCAAGTACATGTATATGCTTGTAAAAACGAATTAATCCAACCCTATGTGGAAGATGCCTATGCAAACAATGTAAAAATCTATTGATCTAATGACCTTACATGGTTTCAACTTGGTAATCTAACTAGTATTAATTTGTGCCAAAAACAGCCGACTTTAGATGGGATCAATCTTATATGAGCTCACTTTTGATTACGGCTTCAAATTTTACATTCTTGCAAAGCCTTAAGCACCCACTATTGTTCACAAAGAATATGTTAAAAATGAAAATTCCCTGAGCTAATGAAACACTAGAGCCTCAGCCTCAGCCTCAGCCCCAGTCGAACCCCAACCCCAACACCAAACCCCAACCGAACCCTAACCCTAACCCCAACCCCAACCCCAACCGCAGCCGAACCCTAACCCCAACACCAAACCCCAACCGAACCCTAACCTTAACCCTAACCCTAACCTCAACCGAACCCCAACCCCAACCCAACACCAACCGAACCCTAACCCTAACCTAAACTGAACCCGATGCCTAACCCTAACCTTCATCCCTACCCGAACCCTGAAACCTAGCCCTAACATCATCAAAATTATGTTTAATTGGAGATTTACTAACCTGTAGGTGGTGGAGGAGACGACGGAGGCGCTTGGCGGTTGACGACGCGCACAATCGGCAACGAGAAACTCGACGAGGAAGAACGAGGGCTGTGGTGGGCCGCGAACGGAGGGCGATGGCGACGAGGAGAAAATTAGAGGCGTGGGAACGAGATCATAGAGAATTTTGGGAATTTTAGGAATGAGGGAAAGAGATCGAGGTGTAGGGCATTTCTGTGCCTTTTTTTTTTTATTAAATTCCCATTTAGATGCCCCTACGGACTTAACCGTAGGTCATTGGTTTGCGGCTCCGTAGGGCCAAACAACAAATTACGATTTAATATTTTTAAATTAAAACGCCGGGCACCATAGGGACAACTATTGGGCCCTACGGTTTAGTACGTAGGGGCAAGAAAAATCTGCCCCTACGGATTCCATTATCCGTAGGGGCAACCCCATATTATAGTAGTGATACTCAAATAGAATTCCTACTAGAGATGGTAGAAAATATTGTCACATTTATAGATGATCATACACTTTATTGTTGCATCTATCTACTTAACGTTAAAGATGAAGTCTTAGATAGATTCAAAGTCTATAAGGCGGAAGTTGAAAATTAATTCGAAAAGAATAATAAAATAGTTAGGTGTGATCGAGGTGGTGAGTATACCTCAAATGATATGGCCATATTTTGTGAAGAACATGAGATCATACATCAGGTAACTGTTCCTTATTCACCTCAATCCAATGGGGTTGCCAAAAAAAGAACCGTACCTTAATGAACATGGTCAATGCTCTATTGTTAAATTTAGGAGAACCATAAAATTTATGGGATGAAGCTTTTCTAACTGCATGTTACATTCTTAATAGAGTTCACTATAAAAAACTAGATAACACGCCCTATGAACTATGGCATAAAGTTGGATTACCAGGTCCTAAATGAAACAAAGTAGGTCCTAAAAAGTAGATTCAATCTTTATTGGATATGCTCAAGATATCAATGCAAACGGTTTTTTTAGTAATTAACTTTTAAGTTAATGAAATTTCAAATAACACAATAATTGAATCTAGAGATGCTACTTATTTTAAGGATATCTTTGTCACACACTACTTCCTAAAGGACGGTAACAGTACGTGACAATACTCATGACGTTTTTATTTCAAGAAGATTATTTCCCGCAAGAAATACGCTAAGTATTTAAAAGCAATATAACAACATACAATAATTAACAAGAGAATTTACAATTCAACATCAATTTTATTCACATTCAATATTTCCACATAGTTTTGGATACAAGATAACTTAAAACATGATGCAATGAAAATGCCTAAATAAGTGGCATACTTGAACAAC